>CM029112.1:8696150-8803650 GCA_016859345.1 Istiophorus platypterus | reverse complement strand
AGGATGAGAAGGATTTATCGATTTGTTCATTCTTCAGAGTCAGTTCAGAAAAGTGTCTTCATATTGTAACCTAAATATGTATTTGTATACTGTAACACAATATCAGGTTTCAAACTGTTTGAGAGGGGATTTGTTGAAAATGAGATGTGAAAGGAAAGCAGCAGAAAACAAATGTATTGACACACTTGTATCCCAACTGAGCAGGTGATACACAATTGTCTGCCACTCAAATCTGGAGTAAAGATAATTTTATTATAAATATTTATTTCCATCAAACAGCCAGAGAAGTTATATTTGAAGGACTGTTTTAAGTGGTCCCATTAATGAATGTTCCACTAAATGCTGGTGCACTAGATTCACTACCATACATGCTCACAATAGGATCTAAATGCACTGCAAGGTGTTTTTTCAGATTACAGTTCTTTGTGAAACCCTTGCCACATTTGATACAAACAAAAGGTTTTTCTCCAGTGTGTGTACGCTGATGCATATCAAGAGTGCATTTCTGAATAAAGCCCTTTCCACAAATTGGACAGCGATACGGCTTCTCCCCAGTGTGTGTGCGCTGGTGTGTATACAGATGCCCTTTTTGTGCGTATCTCTTTCCGCACAGCGTGCACCTGAAAGGTTTCTCTCCCGTGTGACTTCTCTGGTGTATTTCAAGCTGACTAAAGCACCTGAAGCTCTTGCCGCACTGCAAGCAGCCGAACCTCTTTGTAGCAGAGTTCCTCAAATTGTGAATCTTCACATTTCTGAGCACACATAAGCTCTGAGGAGCAACATTCTGAACAATGCTTTTCCCAGCCTCTGGGTTTGTGTGTGCAGGTGCAAGCTGTGGATTCCAGTGTGTTTCCCTCCTCCCTGGTCCACCACGAGACGACTGGGAGCTCAGGGTCACAAAGCTATTGGTGAATACAGGCTGCTGATATTCTGCGATGGGTTTGGGACGTTGCACAACATCTGAACTCTTCTGAGTGTCTGTGGCTGCTTCCCTCCCTGTTGACAGGATACAAGCATGTTAAAATCTGGAATATTATTGACCCTGATGCACATGATGAAGGCCAAAGGCTGAATGCATTGGTATTAAAATAATGTTGTTCTTTATGTTTCAAGTGTTGCCGGAATTCTGAGCTTTTAAGAAAAATCATTTGTAAAAACACATTTTACAAAGAGTTTGGAGGTCCCCTCAAAAATCCTAACCAAAAATCCCCTCATGTTCATCGAGGTCAATTCTATGATACATAAATAGTTTGAATTGAGTCAGAATTTGTACATACATTTAACACATTGCTGTGCAACCAATCTTTAATTTCATACTGACTGTTTTCACTTGTCCTATCTTGTTCACTGTCCCCAGTCTCCACCTCTGACGGCTCTTCCTTTACCACAATAAGGTCAGGCTGCTCTTTCGGTGGGTTTGGGAGCTAACGAGAAAACATTGTATGAACTGCATCTGCCACAAAGGAAGGACACGGTACAATATAATGGCATGACACCGTACGATCAGTGCAGACTTACTTCAACTGCAGCTTGCTCTTCACCTTGATGCAAACTGCTCATCTGAGTGGAGGAACTTATGCTCTCCCATGGGCTCTCACTAGGATGCAATAAACTTAAATTAATACACCAGGCAGGGAGGAGCTGGCAGCAAAGGTCACGATGGATGGAGGCAGGGACACTATAACTGCAGGCTACACGCAGTAATCTACAAGCCTACCTTTTTATGGCAGGTCTTGTCCTGTCAGGCTCCAATATTCTGTTTGCTGAGCCGTCCCTTACCACTGAGCAAGCCAGCTGCGTCCTGTCTGCCCCCCTGCGCGATATAAAGCAATTTTTCCATCAGCTGCAGTTTCTCCGTGAGCGAGGCGATCTCGTTCCGCCCTCGGGTTATCTCTATTTTCAGCATCTTCGACTCGATCTCCACCAGTTTGCTTATTTCCATTACAGCTGTTTTGGAGAGCGCGTCCATGATGGAGACGAGCTGCGTCTGGAAGGAGAAGACCGTCGACATCGCTTCCGAGGCTTCTGGGACACTCGGGATTTGGCGAGGACCGAGGTGCCTTTGGTCAAAAAAAAAGGTGTCGACGTTCAACGTGAAATGTATTTACGATGTAATGCACGAGAGGAGCAGGTCCGTGCGTGCATGCCCACAAGGTACGAGCGAGTGTGTCCACAAAAACTCGAGCTGCAGATGTGGACGCGCTGTTTCCATCTGCCGGGTCGGGGGAAGCATGGCAGTCTCTCACAAAACTACAATATGGATCCGTAAAAACTGACCCAACTTCTTCACCGACCTTAGCATCGGTATGTGCTGTGTGTCACCCGTTCATTATTATTATTATTATTGTTATCGTTTGCTTTATTTATTTATTTAAACTTGTTTGTCAAGGAGCTAACTTTTTTTTTTTTTATTATTTCGTTGCAGCTACTTTAGACTCGACTGACCAGAAGGCACCGCGGCTAAAACACAGACGGTGATTGGCTGGTGAAAAAGTCGTTTCAGGAAGTAGTGCGTCGAATTACATTGGCCGACTGAAAATCCTCCTCATGACTGGCTGCACCTGAGATTCCCACTAGGTAAGGAAACGCTCAGTTTTCCGGGAAAATAATGAAGTTTGTGAATGTCGGGTTTGCTTAATATTTCAAGAAATGAGCTTCTTTCCTGGTATCTCCGACACTGATTGATGCAATATCCTGTTATGGTTCGTAGGTTTAAATCGCCAGTCCTCTCGTTGCACAGCTCCAGCCAAAGTAGAGTATTAAGTCAAATTTAGTTTACATAGTTTTGAAAGACGGGCGTTAACATGCCAACACGGGCAGTTTATGTAATGTATTAGAAGACTTGGCGCAGAATATTTACAAGCACATCATAATGTCTTGCAAAACTGTGTTGTAATCGACTTCCTTACATGTTGCTCAAAGCCAGTTCTTATTCATTCTCTCTCCTTTCTTCTCAGTAACACTCTTGTTAAGACAGTGCTGTCATGGCTGGCAGAAGAGTGGTGGTCTTCCCTTCCTCAGCAGAGCTCGGTCCGGCGCTGGCCCATCTGGTGACATCTCGGGCGGAGAAGGCCATCGCCTCACACGGCAGGTTCACCCTGGGGCTCTCCGGAGGAAGCCTGGTGACCATGCTCAGCAAAGAGCTGCTCGCCCTGCCGGAGCTGGACTGCAGCAAATGGGTGGTTGGTTTCTGCGACGAGCGTTTGGTTTCCTTCGACAATCCCGAGAGCACCTACGGGCTGTACAAGGTATCCGTTCAGTGGTCTGTTTGCATGCCGTGTGGTTACAATTATTAATGTCATTTGCCTCATATGAGTAAAATATAACCCCTTTGCTTCTTTTCCAGAGTCAGTTGTTTTCAAAGGTCAACATCCCTGACAGTGGGATCTTAACCATCGATTCCTCTCTGCCCGTCAGTGAGTGTGCTGAGGATTATACCCGGAAACTGAAGGAGGTAACCACACCTTTTCAGAAGAGTACTGTGAAAAGCTATGGCCATTTATGAAATAATGGTTTGTCTTTAAAGCAGCGCCAACTCCCATTTGACCATTATGCAGTTTTTCAAGGTAAGGAGTAGTTAGATTGTTCCAAGAATCTTTATGACCTTGCCACAGTTCCTCCTTGGATCTTGGCTGTCTCAGTGTCGTTCATGTGATCCCAGACTTGACTGGATGGTGACGAGAGCAGGACTCTGTTGGGGCCAGACCATCTGTTGCAGGATTGCTTGTTCTTCTTGTCACTGATGATAGGTCTTTATGACCCTAGCTGTCTGTTTGGGGTTGTTATCATACTGCAGAATGAATTCTGGACCAATCAGACATCTCCCTTATTGAACTGTGTGATGGAAATTTCTATAGTACCTTAAACTTTTGCACAGTACTGTATGTTTACTTTTCTGTTCAGTTCTGTCTCTTAATTCCAACAGGCGTTTTCTTTCAGCCTTCACCATTTTGCACAATTTTCAAAGTATTGTTTACTAATTTTCAAACACAAAGGCCTTCCCAGATGATGACATCCCTGTGTTTGACTTGTTACTGCTGGGTATGGGTCCTGACGGACACACCTGTTCCCTCTTCCCAGACCACCCTCTCCTCGAGGTGAGGGCCGTACTTTAGTGAATCTGCTAGATATACAATCAAAATTTGAAATTTTGTCAGCATATTCATTGATAAGTTTTTATTTAGGCAGTTTTGAGGCAGTCAGACTCAGGTTACATTATATATTTGAAAATGACTGTTTTTCAGTCTTAGGATGTGGTTTTCACTGTCGCACTGTGCAAATTACACATGATAGATGAATGGGTTTGGTTTGTACTCCATATTCAGGAAACCAAGAGGATCGTGGCCCCCATCAGCGACTCTCCCAAACCACCGCCACAGCGTGTAACTATGACTTTTCCAGTGGTGAACTCTGCACGTTGTGTGGCTTTCGTATCAACAGGAGGTAGCAAGGCACCCATTTTGAAGGTAACGTTTAGAGATTTAATTAACATGCAGATTGCAAATTCAGCATCTTAAAAAACGGCTACTGCCTTGGTTTGATAAATCAGCCCAGACTAAGTCCAGACACAAAAGCCATCAAATATGAGATAAAGATAAATTTAGAATAATGAAAAAGAGTAACTGAATCATAAAAACAGTAAAATAATTTCTGGATCGGCACCTTTATTACCCAGCAGAAATAATCTTTCATACTTGTGAGTTAACATTGCTGTTGTATTGTAACACAGTGACCATCTTCTTTCAGGAAGTGCTGGAGGGTAGAGATGGTCCAGCGTTTCCAGCAGCCCGAGTTGTCCCAACCAACGGCGAGCTGTTCTGGCTTGTTGATGACCCTGCAGCTGCCTCCTTAACTATTGAGGTAGAGCGGCTAGGCTCAGGGGCCAAACTGTAGAGTTTCTTCAACACTGGCGTGAAAAGCTGAGTGAAGAGGCTGGAAGATAGTACAGAACATTCCTACTTTCATGTGAACGTTTAATTGGTTTATGCAGGCAAGATAGTGACATACTGTAGCATATGTAGATTGAGAAAAAAACTGAAGACACCATTGTAATTTCAGCAATTATTGGTTTGTGTGTGCGTGTTTGTGTGTCAGTGGTTTAGCTTTATTCAGGTAAGGTTTAAAGTCCCCCTCCACAATATGTATTCCCTTGTGTTACTACAATTGAAAGTTTGATCTTTACTCTGCAGAATAATATATGCAGTTTGACACAAGAAGCCAGTTTTGGTTCAGTTATGCAACATATACAAGTGTAAAGATGAAACTTCCGGAGCACATAAACTGAGAATGAACTTTTCAGTGAAGTGTGATACATCTTGTGTCCAGGGGGTAAACTTTTGAAACGAAAAGTTAGATTTCTGGACGAATATGGGTCTGGAGAGGACCATCTTCTCGCCTGTGAATTTTATTAAACCGGATCTCCATAACACATTTTGTTTCACGAAACATTAACCTATTAATGTTACTCTGTCACTATACTGTAAAAGCCTAATTTTGTTCTGCTCCCTTGTAAACTTTGACCCCGAAAATCAGCACTCATCTGGAACTTGGGTGCATTTTACAACCATCCCTATTTTTTTTTTCTCTCATTAGCAATTTAACGGTATAATTAAAAAAAAAAAAAAAGCTACTGAAACATTTGCCTTTTGTTTTTACTGTGCGTTCATGTTCAGTGGTCCAACCCCTTTAAGATCGCAGCACATCCCGCCCCTTAAAGGCTCGACTTCGCAGTGTTGTCACTTCGGGAGCTTGCTGCACAGATTTCGCTTTTTTTCGTGTGATGACCGCGAAAAGCACAGAGGCGGCACAACGCGCGCTATAATCACCGACCACCTGGGTCGTTCTCCTTTTTAAACTTATTATTATTTTTAAAAGCATTTTCTTAATTTATTGACGCGATGCGCCGCGCAAACTTCGCCTGGCTCCCCGCCGCCCTGCTCCTCCTGGTCCTGTCCTGCTGCGGTCCCGCCCGGGGATACTTCGCCGAGGAGCGCTGGAGCCCCGAGTCCGCTCTTCTCGCCCCGCGGGTCCTGGTCGCCCTCATCTGCAGAAACTCCGAGCACTCCCTGCCGCATTTCCTCGGCACGATTGAACGCCTCAACTATCCCAAGGACCGTATGGCTCTGTGGTAAGTTTCTGCAAGCGACGCTTGCCCTTTTCTTTCGCACTCTGGTAAAGCAGCTGAGACGTAAACTTAACGCCCCTGCGCCCAGCGAGGGTCTAGAAGTTTTCGTATCGTGTGCCCAAGGTTTCCTATAAAAGTAACTGCGCTGCGTAAAACTGTTTTGCAGAATTCATAGTAGTTTTATTTAGAATATATTAATTTTTCGGGGGGTGGAGCCCTTGAGAATGACTAATAATGGATGTTAACATTGTAGCCAAGTTGTATTGCGCAGGGTCCATTTAAAAAAAAAAAGTCCCTCAAGTCTCTTTACAAGTAGGAAACGACGACGAATCGACGCCGAGATTTACGACGCAGACTCTACACCCGCGGCGAACCCCCCCGGGGGGTAGCTTCTGTGTTGTCGGCCAGAGGTGAGCACATCTGGTCACCGCTGCCGCCGGAGCGGCCATGCATTGATCTGTATACGTGGAGGTGGTGGGACTGGTGTGGCCACGGGGGGAGCTGTATGGTTTAACGCGCAAATCCCAACATGGTGAAGTACTGTGCGCGTTAACGCCGTCCGCTGCTACACGCACGGACCTTTAGGCCACTGCCCCCCTTTATAAGTAACCGCATTCTGTTTTAGCACTGCGAGGGATATTTTTGTGTAATTCATGTCCATCCTTTATGATGGAATATTGATTAAAAACGTGCCTCAGGGCAATTTGTCTTATTAACTAGGTGCAGGGCGACCTCGAATAATCTCTCTTAAGTGCCAGGAGATTATAGCGTTTAAAACCTAGGTGTTTTATGCAGTATTGTGGCTCACTTATACGAATTATACATTTCTATATATGATTCTGTGGGCAATTTTCGAGGCCCAACATGATTGCACCCTATCTTAAATTTGTGACAAACTTAATTCTCGGGGGGGGGGGGTGTTACATAATGGTTGTGCAGACTGATATTATAGACCATTAAAGATCTATTCACCCTGCTCAGGCAAAACCTGGGGGAAGCGAGGGGGCAGGGGTCTCGTATAATAACTAAACAACATGCTCCAACAGCCCACCTTTGCTTATACCCTCAGAGCTCTGAGCGGTTTCCATGACTGCCTGGAGGGCTCAAAGAGGTATGGCTTTCACTCGCTAACTTGATGAACAAGTTTCGCTCTATTAAGGGACGTAATGTGAGTGACACTATACAATACGTTGTACAATTTATCCTTTTTTATTTGGTGATCAGAAGCGACCTCATGTAAATATGGCTTAGGCTAGGACAGCTGTGTTTTAACATGTTCCTCAAGTACATTAAACTAAATCTGGAAAATGCAAACATTTATGTGATTTTGTAAACACCACCCATATGCTTCATTTGCTGAAGTCTTTTGCAGTGTTCTTGTAAGCAGGCCAAAGCCTCAGAATCATAACCTTCTAGTTAGACTATCATAAAAATCTTTGATGTCTGCAATTAACACTGCATTTCTGCTTCACTAGAGCAATGATAGGCCTGATGTAAGGGAAACAACACTTGCAGATGTATGTATAGAGGGCCAGTAGTACATCGTCCAAAACTAAGGTTTTAACAGATATTTGTTTGAGCTGAACATGAGGCGGAAAGATCAGTTTGTGACTCAGAGTTCCTAGTAAGGATGGATGGCGTGAGGGTGAGGGAAGAAATTGTTTAGCAAGGAGCTGCAGTCTTCTCACAGATCTGTGTGAGATCTCTCAAGAGAATCTTCCCTGGCTGTCGCCATGTTCAAAATATAAACACGGCTGACTCTAGAGCAGATGTTCTCTTTGCAGCAAAGAGTGTTTACATGGCTTACATGGCTAAGAAAAAGGAATGGTAAAGGAATTGGAATGACCAAGATTAATGTGTGGGTTGATTTCATTCTTCCGCGGAATTAGTCAAGGGGTCTGACTAGGGTTCATTTGGCTCAAACTTGGCTTGAGGCATTTAGAATTATTTCCTTCTGTTCTAAGCTACTGCAGTTAAAAATTTTGTATTTCTCTGGCCTTACTATGATATCATTTCTTGTATAATTTTCTAATGTAACATTTCTTAATATTTGATAATCGACCCTGAAATACGATCAACCAGATATACAATGTTTTTCTTTTGTGATGTTGGTATCATTATCACTTGTCTCAGTTCCCACAGCCATAGACAAAGAGCTCACATAAAGTGAACACAGGACTATTGTCATTTGAGTCTTGTTATCGTCTTTCAACTTTTTTCTAAGCTTGAATCCAGCACTAGTGCTACCTTCAACCATTGTTACTGTTACACCCTCTGATGTTGAATGCATGTCACTCTAATCATTTAGATTTGTGTATTGACAGGGTAGCAACTGATCATAACGAGGACAACACCACAGCCCTTCTGCGTGACTGGCTCATGAAGGTGCAGAACTTTTACCATTATGTTGAATGGAGGCCAAAAGAGGAGCCTAGGTTGGTAATTTTCTAGTAAAAGTGTGTTTTTATGACAAGGTTCACAGAGCCAATAAAATTAGTCTAAATATCCCATTGTCTCTTGCAGACGTTATGCGGATGAAGACGGTCCAAAGCAGTGGACAGACCCCCGTTATGAGCATGTCATGAAGCTTCGACAAGTAGCACTGGAGTCAGCTCGTGAGATGTGGGCAGACTACTTTTTGGTAAGACAACAAAACTGCTCTTTACAGGCACAAAAAAACAGGAACCCTGAAAATGTTTCTATTCTAATCTATGAGCCAATGCTTCTACACAGACTATCTTTATTGTTCAATTTTAGCAGCAGAAGAATAGTACAGTCCAAGGCTCCATCAAAATTCTAATTTAAGCACCGGGAATGGTGTTGAAATTCTACCCACCTATATTTTTCTGTCCCTTATGGTTGAAGTTTATCTGGTTTGTTTTATCTTGATCCATACACTGACACAATGCTTGACACAACATGAACCAGATTTTAAAATGCAGCTCTGTTTGCATTTCTATTTGTATTCCCCAGCCCAGCCCACTTTGTCTAGCTTCAGTGGGGTATAATTTTGATGCAAAGTTCATCCAGAAATGCAGTTGTTTTGCACTACAAATATTTGGAAACTCTCTTAGCTTTCTCCCTTGAAAACAAAAGTATGTTGTTGTTTTTTTTAACCATCCAAACTTCATGATCTTTTCAAAATTTCTTCTGAAGATATCTGAGTCAGTTTATAGCATGCTACACACACACTATTCCAAAAAATATTTTACAGTCTTCTCTTCCCTGTATAGTTGGTGGACTGTGATAACCTCCTCACCAATCCTGATGTGCTCTGGAAGCTAATGAAAGAGAATAAGACGATTATCGCTCCAATGCTTGAATCCCGTGCGGCCTATTCGAACTTTTGGTGTGGAATGACATCGCAGGTACTTCGGTGACCAATGGTTGTACATGACTTAATTGTCAGGTATATTCAATGAGCTCGGTTGATTTAATGAATGCCCTCAAATCCTTTCTGAACTCAGCTGTTAATCAACCTGGCTTCCTCAGGGCTACTATAAGCGCACCCCTGCCTACATACCTATGAGGAAGCAGGTGCGTAAGGGCTGTTTTGCTGTACCCATGGTCCACTCCACCTTCCTGGTAGACCTCAGGAAAGAGGCATCCAGGCAGCTGGCCTTTCACCCACCACATCCAGACTACAGCTGGGCTTTTGACGATATCATTGTGTTCGCCTTCTCTGCTCGGATGGCAGGTATCATACCATTTAGTACTTAAATCTAAATAGATTACACATTTGTCTTTAACCTTTTAACCTAAATGGTGTAACTTTAGATTGAGAAAACATTTACATCTACTTTTCTCTACAGATGTTCAAATGTTTGTATGTAACAAAGAGACCTATGGTTACTTCCCTGTGCCCCTTCGATCCCATAATACTTTGCAAGATGAGGCTGACAGCTTCTTGCACTCCCTGCTTGAGGTTAATGGTGGGTAGCTTACAGTCAGACTGAAGGCTTTACTTTTTATCCAACTTCCTTTTTTCAACCAGCTTTAAATCTATTTTCACTTTCTGCTGCTTCATCTAAGGGTATCTTTCAGCATAGGTTTCTATGTACCAGTCATACCATTTCTGCATCCATCTTCCCTCTCACTGTGCAGTGCGAAATTCCCCAGTGATGCCTTCCAAATACATACAGGTTCCTAGAAAACAACCTGACAAACTGGGCTTTGATGAGGTGAGTAATGAGTGATGTGAAGATGGAAGATGCGAAAATGGCCCTCTATCCACTTCTGTGCTGAATGCTTTCCTCTGCTGTTAGAAATCTTTAATTACACTGACTGGTTCCGCTGTTGCCCCATGTGCAGGTTTTCATGATAAACCTGCAGAAGCGGACTGACCGCCGAGAACGTATGCTGAGGACATTGTATGAGCAGGAGATTGCTTGTAAGGTCATTGCAGCTGTAGATGGAAAGTAAGTTCATTCTGTTGAATGAATAGTTTAAACTTGTGCAGAACTTGATAACCACACTTGTCTGCGGTTTCCCATCACTATTTTGTGACATTCCGTACTCTCTCTATTTCAGAGCAATGAATATCAGTGAAATTCACACTATGGGCATCCATATGCTCCCAGGATACAGTGACCCTTATCACGGTCGCCCACTGACAAAGGGAGAACTGGGATGCTTCCTCTCCCACTATAAAATCTGGAAAGAGGTGAACCTCAGAAGCGATTTTACATCAGTGAACCAGACAAATGGGTGATTTATTCATAAATCTGTCTCTGGCTTTAGATCATGGAGCGACGCCTGTACATCTCTCTGGTGATTGAAGACGATCTGCGCTTCGAGGTCTTCTTCAAACGTCGCTTGATGAATTTGATGAGGGAGGTGGAAGATGAAGGACTGGACTGGGATCTTATGTGAGTTTATAATTCCTTAATCTTTAATTTTAAGATGATTCCCAGAAGTTTGCAATTGCTTCTCACTTGTCCCTTCCATCTCTTTCTTATAGTTATATCGGACGGAAGAGAATGCAAGTGGATCACCCAGAGAAAGCAGTGCCTAATATACACAACTTAGTGGAAGCAGACTATTCATATTGGACGCTAGGTTATATGATATCATTACAAGGTGCTGAGAAGCTTTTGAAAGCAGAACCACTAAAGAGGATTTTGCCAGTGGATGAGTTTCTTCCTATCATGTACAATAAACATCCTGTGTAAGTGTTTATACCCTACCTTTTACAAGTACACACACATAACATATACTTCTTCTCAGAAGATTTTCCTTTTTTTGTTTGTTTGTTTGTTTGATTTTGTATGACGTCATCGTCTTCTCCTCCTCAGGTCTGATTATATGGAACAGTTTGAAACCAGGGACCTGAAGGCTTTTTCGGCAGAGCCGCTTCTAGTGTATCCGACACACTACACAGGCGACCCAGGCTACATCAGCGATACTGAGACTTCCACAGTGTGGGACAATGACAAGGTCCGTACAGACTGGGACAGAGCACGCTCAGGAAAAACCCGGGAGCAGGCTGAGATCAGCACTGAGGCCCAGAACTCAGATGTGCTACAGTCCCCTTTGGACAGTACAGCACGGGACGAGCTATGAGAGGAACTGAACGACAACCTTGGAAAAATTCAGAGGTGCATAGGGCAAACCCCCTTAGTTTTTTAATCATGTTTCATCTTTGATACTTTTGATTTTGCATCACAGTAGGGATGCGACATCGGAGTTTGTAGAAAGTTTTAATTTATCTAGATGGGACAAGTTAAAAAGGGATTAGGTGTGTCTTGTGTTTACCATCATGTTGTCAATTAGTAGTTATTACTTGATAAAGGCACTAGACTTGCCATTTGGAATGGCATTTGCAGTACCCAGCTTCTGTCTGTCATACAGAAATAAACCTATGTATTAGCAAAGAATGCAATTGGACTTTTACATTTCAGTCATGGGGCAGTTATATTTGTCCTAATTTGACATTACACTGTGAAATACACTTTTAAATAAGTTTCTCAAGTCCACAGATTAAATGGTCATTACCCATACTATGTTTCGCTGAGCAAAATCAAGATTTGACAGAAGCATTGATGTCCTACATCAACCAGTATCATTCTAAGTTCATTGGTCTCTGCTTTCAAAAATCTGAGAGGAGAAACACCTGCATGTCATTTTTTGTTTTTTATCTTAAGTATTTTCTCTTTATACATTTCATATTGCTGTGTTTTAAATAATCATTAACCAGTGCTTAAATGCTTTCAGCTGATCTTTACCAGCGTATCATCATCAACCCCAGATTTACAGATCTACTGTAAAGAATGTGCTAAAGCAGGTCGTCATTCCTGTGTCTCTCATCACCAGTTTTGGATTGTTTCCACAGTAATGCCACCAACCAGCTTTTGACAGGGTTGTAGGTGTGACACACCATTATATAGAACCCAAACTTGATGGCTTTGGAGGAACGTGGTTATATATGCCCTTTAAGTTCCCCCATAATGGACCCACCCAATCATCAGCTTCTCCACTCTTTTATAATTCTTAGTTAAATCTCAGTTTGATCATTTTGTGTGAGCAAGGCTTGATAAAAAGCCCCACACAAAAGAGAACTTGTGATGTTTGGATCATATTTCTTGTACATGTTAATTCTGTCATGGTTTCTGCCTTACAGGGCGACGCTAGATCTTCCAAAAAGGTGATTTCTGTAAGTGTTTAATGGGAGATATTCACCTGCTGATTTTGCACAGAAATGTTAGTGGTGCATTGTGCCAACAAAAAATAAATTGTTTTATTTTTAAAGAGTTGAATTGTTTTTATTACTTTTATTGTGCGTATCATCATTGTGGTCTAAACAACTGGTTGTGCCAGTTTAACTTACAACAGCTTAATTCTGTAGCCGGTAACAGAATAGTGTGAACAGGCAAAAGGCACAAGGAACAAATTTAACCTTTATGACACAAATTTTGGAGCAGTATTGTGAAAAGTTCTAGTATTTTAAGTGACATGTCTCTGTTAGAAATTACTTGTTACTGTTTACTGAGTTTACTGTGGACTGAATGTGGATCACCCAAAACAGCAGTGAACTATTCATTACATTTATAATTAATTCATTAGTGTCACACGGAACCACACTGGGTACACTAGCTACTAGCACTCTGCTTCAACTGTTAAGAGGACTTTTTTCGTTATGTTTTTATCTTAGACAACCTTGATGCATCAATTAATACTCAGCAGCTATTAGACATAATCAAAAGGGTTCCAGGATGTTCAAAGCGTAGCTTAATTTGACACTTCAGTCATTCCTATGAAGTCACCTCTAATCAAATACTGCAAATATTAAGTATGTGGGACAATGGGAAACGTAAAAACGAGTATGAAATCATTTATGATTTATCATTCTGAAGTTTTTAAGTATCAGCTGTCTTGATACATCGAATATCTGCAGTATGTCACAATACATACCATCCAAACTGTCTGCACTTTGACATTACCTACAAAAAGCCACTGCGATCTTTTTTTTTTTTTTTTTTCTCACAAAGACAACGCACCTTCTCACTCTGTGTGATGTGGGCAGGCCTTAAATGACAGAAAATACACTTCCTCTTCCCATCATAATGAAATGTTGGCCAACCTCTGCTCTACCGGAGGAAGATCATTTTTAGAGCACAAACGGCAGCCAGCTCGGAGCTGCATGCTAATAGTTTACCATAAGTGTCAGTGCATGTACACACTGCGGTGCAGATTTCCTGTTACCTCACCTATACTGCTCCTTATTGTGTCGTGTAGCGTGGCCTTAAGGGTAGATGATATGTGAGTGGTGCTGATAGGGTGGGCTGCCAAGGTCATACTGCAGAAATGGAAGAAGATCAAGTGGCAAACCAGGATTTCTCTCAAGCCACAGGTGAGCACAAAGAATGTAATGCTTTTTAGAGTTATCTTTCCCTTCGTATATAGAATTTATGGTGCCCATCATGTTTTTATTTACTTAAAAAATGTTTTTGGTTTTCAAAACCCTTTGAAACCCTGCAATTGAGATATCAATTTCTTAACTTGTTAAGATTGTTTTAAGATGGAAAAAATAGTCTCTTGCTGTGTGCCGACTAGAAATTTGCTGACATCGCTGTGGTACCATTATAACATGGGGTTTTTTGTGTGGGTGCATACACACATTGAATGCACAATCTTCTTGGATTTCTCTCTGGGGGTTAGTGGTGCTGTGTGCATCCTCCTAGTCAAAGGAGAATTGGTGAACTTCCTTGAAGCTTTATCCGTTTTGACACATTGTTATTCCGTCTTTATGTGTGACTTCTGTTTTTTAACTTAACAGGATATGCATGTCTTTAATCTTTGCAAAAGGCAAAGAATAGAATATTAACTTAAGATATCACTGGGATTTGTGTGATTAAAACTTATCTAACTAGTAAATTTCACATTATGCTCGTCAGCTCCTGAGTTTCTTCTCAGGAACTTACCACAACGTGAATTAAGCTCATGAATGTATTACTGTTTGCTGTAATTCAAAATATTGCAGTTATACAAGAAAAGTTAACAAGTGAAGGGCTCTCTGTGGTTAAGTGGAATTTGACTGGACAACTTTGTATTTTAGCTGGCTCAAATATCGAACTAACCCCTCAGCTGTCATTCTTACACTGAAATACTGGTGGTGGTGTGAAAAACGGGAACTTCATGTTCAGTATGGGACATGATATACAAGCAGGATGTGGTTGACCAAAATGGAGACTTCTCAGAGAGATAGAGAGAGAGAGATTGTTTTTTCTCATTTGTTGCATCTTTTGTAAATAATGAGGCTTTAACCTTTGAGTACGCCCCAAGGTAAAACACCAGTTAAATAGCAGGAGTGCAGATGGGTTTTGTCATCAAAATGCATTACATTGTTCCTCATTTTAGTTTGCATTCTGTCAAAGATCATTTTTCTCAGAAATGTAAAGGAAATGCTTTTTAATATGACTCATGTTTGATTTCTTTTTTAATTGCCTTTTTAGCACAATCGTTTATTCTAATGCATGGGGTTGTTTTGTGTTTTTTTTACATCTTCCTGTCATAGTGTATTATAATGTCTCTGTTTGACATATAGCATAGACCCACTTATCATTTAATATGTCTTAGCTTTTCTTTTTTCTCATTTCAGATGAGAAGAACGTCCCAAAAAAATCTGAAACCAAGCGATACAGTGAGATCTTCAGAGAGTTTGATAAACTTGATTTATCTATAATCTCTTCGTAAGTATTATACGTATTTTACAAATGGGGCTGCCACTTGTTCGTCTTGGGACCTGCATCACTCTTCTTGTTCATTTTGATCTGAATACTATGATGGAAAACACGGCTTAGTGAGGTGTCAGTCAAAGATGCTTTAAGCTTTGCTTATCATAGAAAACCATTCAGGACACAAGATGCTCATATATACTGTATTTATCAACTCAAAGCCATAATTCATCAACTGAAGTCAGCCAGCTATGCATTATCTCTCAATAGAGAATTTTTAAAAGGAGCAAGTTCTTGAAAAATAAAGGTTTAATCAGTGCCCTTTTCAACAATGTCGTGTCTCTCTTAATCCACGGTAATTTTATGACAAACACTGAAACTACAGGAAATGGTTCCTTTTGTGGGAGGGTGTCTGCTCACACAGCATTTCTTGATCTTCTTAATGTTTTAAGGTTGTAAATTAGATATTTTAAACCTGTGTATATAAATGCTGTGTGGATCTAAAAATGTACTGAATTTTTGTGTGATACTGATCAGCCCAAAACATGTGCAGTTAGTGAGTAATCTACATCTGTCCTGGCAGTCAAGCACATGGAAAAAAATAGCTGCATGTAAATGGAGGACTTTTATATAGTATGTTCTGTAACAAACCCTGAGCCTTAGTAGGTATTGCTATTTGACACTGTGTGTTTCTTTCCTAATACATTCTTTCTACACTCAGTGCAGAGGAGGATCTGCTGGCAGACCCTGACTCGCAGTCCGTCTCAGAATTCATCACTGCAGAAAGCACAGAGCTCACAAATCAACATGATGTGTCTGTAAGGGATCAATATTATTATAAAAATTCAAATCAAAATTATATAATTATAAAATCTCACTGACGTCAGTGTTGATTATTTTTAAGAAACAGCTTTCAATATATTGTCGATGTGTTTTGAAATGATTAGTAATGTTTTTATAGAGTAAGCGTCTGTTTTGGTTGTTTTTTTTTTTCAACAGAGTGAAGGTGCATTTTGTCTGAAGATACGTCCTGAAGCCATTGAAGTAGATGGAAACCCAGCAGGTATGATTTGTGTGTTTGTGAGAGAGGTGTATGGGTGTGTGTAGGCTCTCCTGTGTGTCAGTATAGGTCCAGATGAGTTGGTTAAAGTCAGTGGTTTAATCATCTGCTTACGTTAACACACACCATGACCGTGACCTGTGACACTTAATAAAGTATCTTCCTCACTCTTTACTTGTTTTCTTATAATTAGCTGTGAGTTGTAATTGCCCTGTTGTAACAAGATTAGGATAAAGGCAGAGGATTAAGGCAAGAGGCAGCTGCTCTCAGTTTCTACCTTAGACAAAAGGGGAAGACCCAGGGGTCTTAAGAAAAAGGGGATGTCAGTATTACAGGGGTTAAGGCAGTAAGTATTGGGGAGATAAAGAAAAATACAAAACCCACTCATAGTACTCTAACCTCACTGTGAGTCATACTAAAGGTTAGAGCACAGAGTAAGAGATTAAGAATTACAGAGACATAGTTTTTAAGGAGACAGTGGAAATAAAACAGTAGAAACGCCTGCCAATAGCTAACTGATTATTGCAGCACAGAAACTCTTCTCATTTCAGACTGTAAATGGGTCTTTTTTAAGGTCTTCATTGGTTTCAAGTCTGATCTGCACCTCTGAACGATGGTGACTAAAGCTGTATGCCATTTAATGTAATTCCTGATATCACTCTGCAACGAGACCTGTGAATTTGCATTTGGTTACACTTTGTGTCATTTAACCAATCGAAAATCACGCCTTACTAGAGCATGCTCTTTGGCAATCTGGTTTCACACGTTCCTATTGGTTGGGATCGGATACCAGCCCCCTAACCCCCCTGCTCGGTCACACAGCAGGAGGTAAACCTCAGTCAATGCCCCTGTAAAGCCTGTCACTCCGCAATCTGGACCTGACTAGGATAATCCCCAATCCATGGAAGCCATGGCCATGAGGCAGTGCAGATTCTGTTTAGAGGCTGATGTCTGAAAGTGCTTAGAGCTCTCCTTAAAGCAAAACTTAGAGAGGACAGGCTAAAAGAGGTCAACCTTGGCACACAATCTTGCTACAAATCCATCATTCTTCTGGAATTGCCTGTTCTTTCTTGTGGATTTTGCTTGAAGACAGAACAGAAAATATCACTCTGTGTGGATTTTTAAACCACTCTAAATGGATTTGTCATTGGTGTAAAAGGAGATCAGACTAAAATCTGCATGTCTGAGTGAGGAACTTGGGAGAGAAGTTGTTGCACTCTTTCTGGCAATGCATGCTTGCTCAGTTAAAACAACAATTTGGAGAACTGCAGTGTTGCTCTTTGGAAGAAGTGAAAGTTCTTGAAGTGCAGGAATTGTCAATTGTCAATTGTCAGTTGTCATCTGCCCTGTGTTGGTGTCGTTCAAAGAGGAAGAACCAGTCATAACAACAGCCTGTCTGCCTGACCACAGCCCTTACATGGTCTCTGATACTGCACACTGGCACTGTGCAGTGTTTGTAACTCTGCTCTCACAGCACCACTTGTAACAGGTGTGAGAGGGAGGAGCTGGGCAGAGAGAGGAAGAGGGCTAAGGAGGGAAGTTGTTTAGCTAAAGCTTTTTGTCTCTGTTCTATAGAAACCCTCCTCTCTCAGGTCACATCCCCATTTGTGTCAACTGCGAGACCAAGGACTGATAAAAAGATATTTTTGCCCATCAGTAACAGTATACATCAATTGTGTTTATGTGCAAGAGATTTGTACATGGTATTGTGGCCTACTGGAAATCATAGGACCTTGATTCCGAGGAGCAGCTATGACCTGCCATATGAAGTCATTGTTTCCTGTTTTGGGTTTGTGTAAACCTTTTTTTAAAATGACTTTTGATCATCCTGTCTGACAAAGTGTGGGAGCCGGAGGTTTTCACTCTGTAGTAGATAGATATTTCTTTGAGACTGGGGGCTGTTTAAGTCCTCAAGGAGAGACAAGCTGTTTGGTGTGGTCCAATTGACAGTGTGTGATCCCTGGGTACAACTCCAAGTCTTTGGAGCCTGCAGTGATGCTGATGTACTCCCTCTCAGCCCAGGACGCTGATCTGGTCCTCTGTAAATATGAGGATGGTGTGGAGACGGCACTGCAGTACACCAAGATGTGGTGCCGCTATGCCAAAGATTTACTCACCTGGATGGAGAAGAGAATCAGCTTGGGTAAGTGCACATGCAGCTGAGTAAAGGAGTAGTGTGACATGCAAATTACTGCCATATATATATATATATATATATATATGTATATATGTATATGTCATCATGTCTGTGGTGTCTCTATAAAGGCACCATTTCAATGCATTTAAATATAAACTGCACACAAAAGTAGAGATGGATGGGCTGTTTACAAAATGCAAAAAATTCACTAATTCTACATTATAGAGTGCAGAGTATGAAAATCATTTTATCCAATATGTAGTTACTAGTCTTATAAATGTACTAACATTTTTTTGTTTATAATTTGGGCTATTATACATTTTGTAAGGGTAGGTGTGACTTTATCCAAACGGTTTCCTATAGATTATAAACAGAATTTTTAAATTCTGAACTGTGATAAGAGCTAGAAACATGGCAACAAGTAACACACACATTTCTAGAAAAGTTATACTTAGAGATTGCAACAATAGCCAGCAGGACTCAGTCTAGCAGATTGCCCATCAGTAAAGATACAATAGTACATGTATGTTTGAGCGTTGACTAGTATGGTTCAGCAACCTGCCATAATGTGGCCTGTCTGTATTATTTCACTCAGTGAGGATGTCTGTGGGTGGTGCAGTCACCCCAGAGAGTTACACACTGCACACAGAGAGAAAGGATTAAAGGGCAGATTAGCAGGCTTGAAGAGGGTAATAAAGGAGATGGGGTGCCTTTTGCGTGCATAGACAGTGATTACCCTCATATCAGCCTGCATGGGTGGCCGTTGTCCAGACAGGGATGTCAAACACGCAAGTCTATTGACCGTAATGAAGATATATAGGAGAGTCCCCAGCTCAGCTGTGTAAGGAGCAGTGTTAGGCAATAGCAGCAGGTCAGGGATTCTGGGTGGAAGTCAGCCCCAAACTTCAGCAGATTACAAATAGTAGGGCAACAATGTGAGATCCCTAACAACAATGGTACAGTGTCCATTTTTTAAAAGAGCAGTTGGATTGAGAACCACTGTCAGAGAAGTGCTTGACAGACCATTCCCAGGTTTCAGACATATACATTCAAAAAAAAATGGGTCTGGGTACATTTCCTGATGTAGTTCTTGCTAATTCTAGCAGCTGACACCTAAGCTGTTTTTAACCAAATCAGTTCCACTGAAAAGGTCAAAAATGGACATAGACCACACCCACAGACTCTCCTGCCTGACCTCCAGGGTCAGTTCCAGAGCCAGTACGCCCCTCTAGAGAACCCTGAAATAGTTCTCTAGAGGGGCATAATGGCTAGGTGATATCACAGAGTTGGTAAAAAAACTGAGCTCCAAGCATCATATTGAGTCTACACAGTAATAGCAAAAATAAATACTGTGGTTTCAGTCAGTCCACAGCCCAAATATGCATGTATTTATGTACCGTATCTTGTGAATAACTTAGCTGAAGAAAAACCTAACAAGAATCTTTGTTGACAGAACAAGAATTTGCAAAAAACGTGATGAAGACAGCTGAAGGAGCAAAGGCCAATTTGACACTGCAGGTACAGATTTGTTTATTAGATTTGTACCAATGAAGATGCTGTGTGATCATATTAATGTGTTACCGTAATATATTTTTACAGATGAGTTGTGTTTGTAACATTTGATCTCTCTCAGCCTTATATACCGTGTAAAAGCTGTCTAAAGTTGTTTTTGCCTGTGTAGGAAAAGATGCTACTACAAGACATTTACATCATGGCACTAGAGCAAGACATCAACAACAGTGGGCAGTCTAAAAGGACGTCTGAGCTGCTACAAAACCGCTGTTACCAAGTATAGAAATACACACTCACACTCACACACACACACACACACACACAAACACACAAAGTATTTGTTTCGGTAACTCTCTGTCTTTAAAGGCAGGTATATAGCTATGACTTTAATTCAATATCTCTGTCCCCAAGGCCTTGGCTGCCAAAAGGAATGAGATTGAGAAATGGCGCAGAGAGTTTAAGGAGCAGTGGGCTAGAGAACAAAGGAGGATGGTAAGTGAATTTATAATCTTGCTTCTGACTGAAGCTGAGCTCAGTTTATTGCACTGTCAAACTTAATTTTCTCAATTTTAAGACAGTGCAACTGGACTGGATGTCTGAACAAGCATCCAAAGCAAAATATCAGTCTCTGTGAAAGAATGATCTGTCTGTTATGACCTTATTGATACCTATAAAAGTCATGTTAGACTATACATGGCTTAAACATTAAAAACCAAACTAATCTGTGTTTTCCACCCTCTGTGTGTTATCAGAATGAAGCAGTGACAGCTTTTAAAAAGGCTCGGCATCAATACTTCCAACGCTGTGATGAGCTAGAAAAGGCTAAAGCTATCTCTGCTAAAGCTGTAGATGACACAGTTGGAGGGAAAACACTTGATAAGAGGAGGAAGTCTAAGGATGAGGCCAAGGTTAAGGTGAGTGTCCCCTTGATGCACTACATTATTATAACCCATGGAAATGCAGTTCTACTACAGTTCAGTACAGAGAAAATATTGTTTATTTTAGGTTCGCTCATTGTGTATTTATGCTGTTTCACAATACAATGTAAGAAAAGTGATACATATTTGGGACTGTATAGCAGCTCTCAGGTCTTCCCTCTGTCTCCCCCAGGTGATGGAGGCAGAGTATCTGTACAAACAGTGTGTCGGTGATGCCAGGATCCACCAAGAGGAGTTACTGAAGGTCAAGGAGAGAATTATTTCTCACATTCGCAAGCTCATCTGTCAGGGAGACACTGTGCTCAAGGAGGTAAGTATAAAATCAAGGAAACTAAACCTTTGTCTTCCACCGACATCCTTTTAGACAATATTTTTGGTATAAGCATACATGGTAGATACTGTATATGTAGGAAATGTGCTAGGATTGCCATTATTTTTTGAGTTATTAACTTGATCTTAGTGACTTATACACTATACAAACATTTATAGCAACAGCAAGAAAGGATATTTTGAGGCCTAGTCAACCACACTCTGTTTCATAAGAGTAATTGCAGTTTCCAAACCACAGTTACAGAAAAAGGCCCATTTATGCATATCTTTGATTGGAAGATTAAAAAAAAAATAGCCTCCAAAACGCATGTCTTTGCGTGAAAATAATAATCTACTTAGGCGATGCTTTGTGGTTTGCAAATTCGCTTATACTGTATTTTTGCATAAAAGAAAGGTATTACTTTTGTAAAATTTCAACACATCTGCCATGTTTTTATAATTCCTCTGCATCAGGCCACCGTCAACATGTTTTACCACCAGCGGCAGCAGACCGAGCCTGTTCCCCTCGGCTACCACAACCTGGAACAAAAATGCAGGTCCCTGGAGCCTGGTGAACCCTACCGGCAGTATGTCTGCAACAAGCACTACCCCGAGCAGCTACTCCAAGTCTTCGAATTCCAGGAGTATGTTCCTCAGGGCAAAGGGTACGATGTTCTGGTTCAATTTATCAAACAGGTTTAAAAGCAGAAAAATTTTAATATTTTTATGTACTTCTACTGATTTTTTTTTCGTTAAAAATATTGTATAATCCTTTTTATTTGAAAGGAGCAAACGGAAAACCAGCCATATCAGCTCACTGCAGGACTCTTCACCTATGACAGATGATGGCACTTACAGGAGATTCAGTGATGGCAGTGAGGACTCCTCATGATTTGACATATAACTATATTAACAGACAAATTCTCCACTCCATTTTCAGAATTTAATTTTGTTTTTCATGTACTTCAGGGAAAACAGGGTACAATGACAGCGAGAATATTGGAAGCAGTATGGAATCCCTGTCCAGCCCAGGTAAGCACAAGCCTTTATTTGTTTCCGTAACTTTTCTTTCACATCCATATGACAACCAAACAAGGGTTAAAATCATTGATTTCCCCTCTACTGTGTCTCTGCTCTACATGAATACAAAACTGAAGCTCACAGCTATAGGAGGATGCCTAAAATAGCAAATACTTCTTCATTGGACGACTTGGATGAGCGGGATATGGTATCAGAATCAGGTTTGTTCTTCCCTTTTATGTCTCTATAAACAGAATACCCCTCAAGAGTTCTTAACCTACCCCACCATGGGAATTAAATTGCATGATTCAACCCTCTCCCTCTTCCTCCAATTAAAGAGCGCTTTTTGTCAGGAGCTGCACTGACACACCGACTCAGGAAGATGAAGAGCAAGATGGTCAAATGCAAGCAGTGTGAAAACTACATAGTTGTCAGTGGAGTTGAATGTGAGGAGGTATGAGGCCAAATGGTAGAGATATACAGAAAAGGGGAGTCTTGAGATGAATAGCAGCTCGAGAAGAACAGCAGCTCGAATTGACATATGTACAACATAAATGCCTTTGTTAAGATTGTTAATGTGATCTTTCCTGTTCCTTCACTGCACGTTCAGTGCGGGATGGCTTTGCACAGGAGGTGCATGGAGGTGTGCCTGCTGGAGTGTGACAACAGGAGGGGGACTGTGTTCGGGGTGGACCTCACACTGCTCCCACACGAAAGTCCAGATGGGGTGCCCTTCCTGGTGCTGCGCTGCACATCTGAAATCGAGAGCCGCGCTCTTTCGCTCCAGGTATTGTTTACCATACTATAATGACCAAAATATAAAGGCTGTCGAGTGCTAGCCATAGCGTGATAACTGTTTCCTGCTTTTGTTTTCCCCTGAGGGGGTGTATCGTGTGAGTGGGTCCAAGCCTCGCATCCAGAAGCTCTGTCAGGCCTTCGAGATGGAAAAGGAGCAAGTGGATCTCTCTGACCTCTCACCACATGACATCACCTCAGTCCTTAAGCAATACTTCAAGGAGGTACAAGGGGCACAGCCACATGAACTTAACTGAATTCAATAGGCTAATTATATGAGGAGTTCATGTTAAACTTAAGGTCTGATGATTTCTCTTTGATCTCATTGCTTAATTGCATTATTATCTCTTCCAGCTCCCACAGCCCTTAATAACCTTTAACCTGTACAATGACTTCATTGATGTGGGAAAAAACATCCTACAACTGAATGAAAAGGAGTTGTCAGCAGACACTAATGAGAAGGACATTGTTCATGAACTCCACTTACTACTCAGGAAACTTCCTCCAACTCACTACAGCACTTTGCAACATATGATGACTCACCTGCAAAAGTAAGCATGCAGCTGGGTTAAAACCCTCTCATTTATCCAACAGACTGGAAAATATTTATTTAATGAACTATCTTTTGGCTACGATATCAAACTTTCTCTGAGCTTCCTTTGTATTTTTCCACTCTCTATCTTTACAGAGTTTCAAAGAACCAGGAGAACAAGATGTCCCCTTGCAATTTGGGTATTGTGTTTGGGCCAACAGTAATGCGCCCTCTTTTTTCTCCGGACATTTCAATGATTGCCGTGTTGGAGACCACTTACCAGGCTTTACTTGTCGAGTTCCTCATCACACACCATGATGCAGTTTTTGGCCTTCAGCGGAGACCCAGTACACCACCACCCCCAGTCCCCACTACCCCTTTTCCAGTCACCCCTCCCAGAGCTTCCTGTCCCCTGGATGGGAATGTGCACACCAGCCCAGAACATGAAAACCCCTCCAGAGAGCGTCCACACTCACTAGAAGTAAGTACTGTGGTGTCAAAACATTCAGGACTTCACTTGACTGCTTCTTGAGTTTAAAAAGGCTCCGTAGCAGCTGCAGCAGGGCAGCGAGAGTTTGTACTTGAGCTGCTTTTCCTGATTAATTTACCTGTTGTTTTAAGAGCCTTAGCACCTGGCACCTTAACCTCACGCCTATTCTGTCAGGATTAACATGCTGGACAGCTGCTGGGTTCGGGTCATTTCTACTGCTGTCTCTGCTTTGACTCTGACGTGCATGACCTTCTCTCAAGCTTTACTATGGGGGCATTTCACTCCTATTGCTTATAAACAAACAATATTCAAAGTGGATGTACGAGATGCCTTTGAGGCACAAAAGTAAAATTACATGTTCCTAAAGGGTTAAAAAAGGAAGGTGATACTTAGAACTACATAATCTGACAGTTCGAAATGTCCTAAATATGGTTTACATTTGTAAATGATATAAAATGGCCACAATCATCCCATATAGTTGTTCATGGCCTCTTCCCATAAGAATCACTATCAAATATTGTGGTGTTGCACCATTACAGGTTTAGATTTAGTCTGTAAATACTTGCAGAAATCCACCACTCGATTTGTGTCATTCCAACAGAGTCGAACAATCAAGAGAGAGTCAAGCGAGGGTTATATATCTGACAAGTCTTCATCCAATGAGGCAGTGGACCAGCTCAGCCCTGAGGCCAATGAGCGAGCAGGTAGGCGGGATGTAGTGATAGAGCAGTTACTCCTGGGTAGAATAGATGAACGACATAATGTTAGAATTAATCCTTAGTGTTGATGTCTTGGGTAGTTTATACTATATATGTTGTTTTTTAGTTGTAGTTATAATGAGTTATAGATCATTTTTGACCTGTAACTTTGCTATTAGAGGAATGAATCCTGTTGGTTGAAGCTGTTATACATCTCTTAAGTTGCTTACTTTATCTCTAACAGACAGGTGGTTTGTTCTAGTTTACAGTTACTTGGTATCTTCCTGAGCACCAGAAAGTGTGGCTGCAGAGTGACTCAAGGGTCTGTTGCAGTTCCTATTTTTCTTCTCTCTTTACATGTTTCCTTCAGTTATTTTTAGAAATAAGACTTCCTTTCATTTTTTCGCTAACGCTATCTAGTCTCAAAAGAATCAGGCACTTGATTTTGATTGACTATAACTATATAACGACCATATTTAAAATGTGAAAATTTCACTTCTGTTCTGGTAATACCTTTGAGTCTCGGCTAAATTTAAAAAAAGGACATTTTATTTTTTCTGCCCTGGAGGTCCGAGGTTTGATCTCAGCTTCATTTGCTTTGCTCTTGCTGTCGTTCGAAGGTGTTGTCTTCTTTGTGGCTACAAAAGCACGCAAGCTTTCAAGACTTCTAATTTAAGGCTTCTAATTTTAATACATCAACCTCAAATATAGAATAATAGATTTTTTTTTTAACTTATGTTAATAACTTTCAATTCGGTGCATTCTGCTCGGCAGACCCTCCAGAAGAACTTGATTAAACTTGCTTAAATGTAAGTTTTCAATCAAGGTGCTGCTAACAATTGCTGAGTTTATGTTCTGTGATGCATTGACCCCCAGAAAACAACTTGCAGGAAGTCAAGTTTATTGAAATTAAGGTTAATGAAATCATTAAGCTGTGTTTCTAGTACCTTTATTAATTACCCACCACTTCTTCCTCGTCTGCCCTAGTCCTGGCTGTAAAAGGGGTGTCAACCGATCATCAAGGTGAGCAGGTGGGAGAACCAGGCTCTGATTCGGTGACCCAGCCACACTATAGCTTCACCAGACAGCCTGTGAAGTATCACCGGCATCATAACCCAGGACCCAAACTCTCCAACCCATTGTCTGCAGCCAGACAGCCTGTAGCCCTGGTGAGGGGCCATCCAGGGAGTGCTGACAGCAGCCGCAGCTCCTCTCCAGACCCTGCGATGCAGAGACTTTCCCAAAACTTACATGTCCGCTTCGAGAACACTAACCGGCCCCACCAGTCCGCTATAGTGAATACCCCACTAAGCCCCCGTGAAGTTGTGCAGTACATGTTGGGACTGGACTCAACACTTAAATCACCTGCAAGTGTGACGTCATCTGGTACAAAACAGGAGTCCTCACAGGAGGAGGCAGCTGTTTGTCAAGCTGGTCTGAACACAAATCTGTCCAGTAACAGACAGAGTGCTGGACAGAATCGGGCTCTGTGTCACTCACCAAAGACGCTTCTCGTTGAGCGCAACCTGACCGCCCCAGCTCAAAAGATCCTTTCTGGTCTGAAGCTGAGGCGAAGCCACTCAGGGAAAGATGAGCAGCTCTTTGTCTGAGGAATGATACAACTTTCCAGACAGCTCGCTGGAATACATCAACACGGACACTGGAGATCCTCAGTGTCACTGTAATTGTGTGCATTGACTGTTAGTGCTATCAACATTCATGCAGTTATCAAGAATAAATGCTCCCATTTTTTACACACAAATATCTACCCTTAAAAAAAAAAAAAAAAAAAAAAAAATTTAACCGTCTTCAGAAAGTTGACGGTTCAGTCACCAAAAACTTGAACATTTAAAACTCACATTTGAGTTACTCTTCAAAGAAATGCAGTTGAAAAGTCAGATGCTTATCGGGATGCTACAGCCTTATTACCACTAATCCTCCTTAAGATTTTGATCTGTTGACCATCCAGCTGTCTAATACCCACAAGTACAGGATAGATTCGTGTATTTATCAGTTTATAACATGTATAGTTCATTTAGGTGGTTTGAGACTGCAGCTTAAAAGATGCCAACTAACCCATATGTATAGTTTTTCTAGGTTTTGTCCCACACAAACTTTAATGAAAATCTGTGAAATAAAAATAGCTATCAAGTGTTCAGCTGTTGTATTTTAAAGATGATATCTAAGATGTTATCAGTTTGTAGCGCTTTTTAATGCTTTCTAGGCTGCAGTAGCACATAAACAAAGATGAGCTCTCATTGGTGTCATAGTTATCCTTTTAGTTTCATGCATCTTTCCTGTTTAACCACACGGGGGCGGTGTTCTCCCAGTGTGAACGGAAAACATGCCAGACACAATAGTAGAAGAGCAATAAACCGTTTATTTCTAAATACAAGTACAGTGTTTTGAAATGTCTCTGTTCACATCCCATCAGCCTTCCTACATAAGCCTTTCCATCCCTGGACCTGTTTCCTTATAGTGATGGTTTAAAGTAGGTGAACATTTTCTGGTGTCTAGACAGAATTATGGTTAACTGTAACTGCTATCATCTTCATTTGTCTTTGTTCTATTGGTAAAATTTTACCAAAAATCAGGCGTTTTAAGAATATGATAAAAAAAAAATAGGGTCATGATAGATTGTTTTAAACTTGGAAGTTGATTAATCTCCCTTAAAAAATTAAAAATATAAAGTCCCCCCCCCCAACCTTGCACACAAATGCAAAAAGATCACCCCCATCTGAGTTATCAATAGGCTGCATCATCGCTCATCTTCCCTCATCATCTTCCGCACCTTCTCCCTCCCTCCATGTCTGTCCATCTCCTCCCTCTGCGCCTTTTTACGCACAAAACAAGCCAGAGCGCACACAGGGCTGGCGGAGAAAACGGGAGAGACAATAGGCAGTAGTTTGTTTCATCATGGTATTTGGATTTTTACCTTAGGCAAGATGCACGCCGGACTCTGAGGCACAGGTGAACGATCCGTAAAACACGTCCGTTCATTTCCTGGCCCGAAACTTTCCCCGCGTTTTAATGTTGCCAACCGAGATTTCAGGAGGAGTGTGTTTCACCTCAAGGTAGGACTCCGCAACTCAAGAACAGGTTGGCAGTGAAGGCGGACTTGTGCTTTCCATATAACTGTGTTGCGTGTTGATAAGTGTTTCTTATTCCCACAGCGGGTCTTAACGCTTTGGCTTGGGTCTAACGTTATTTGGCGTGTTTTTGAAAATACTCAGGTAAAAAAAAAAAAAAAAGGTGAGGTCACAATGACCTTGTTATCTTATAAGTTTTATGATCTTTGATTTGGTCTAGCAAATGCAAACATGAGGAGAACCGATTTTTATATTACAAGTTGAGTCTCAGTTTTTGTTGGTGGTTCAGGATCAAACACGTTGCTTTGGAGACTGCATGGTGCTTGTCGTGAATATTTTTTCATTGTCACATTAGTTTACAGTTTTTATTAGTGCAGTAATCAATCCAATTGCTGGAACAAAACGGTAATCATACCTAACGACTCAACTTTATCATGTTTTTACTTTTGGTAGCACGAAGGGAATCCTGGCTTTTTAACAGCTTTTAAATTAAACTATCAGAACAGAAAGGTCTTCTCTGCTTGTCATAGGTTTAGTAACTGAGAACAGATAGGTTGGTCATTACTTTCACACCGAGAGAAGCTTCTTACTGTTTCTCTGAATGTCAATCTTTACAGTGAGCATTGAATTTATTGATCCTATTGATCCTCGTATAATATGACAATGTGTTTCCTTTAATTGTAGCTCTAGGGCCTGCAGGGAAGTTAATTAAATCCTTTTGAACATTTTTATTCCTGTAATCACTGTCAGAGTATCAGGCTGTTAGTCTCAACATGTAATTATTGGTGTATCACAAATATGTCAGTAATGTATTCAACCTGCGATTAGGGAGAATGCCAAATCAGATTAGTTGTATTTACATAATTCATTTTTTTATTTGATTCCGTCATTTTGTGGCAATGCAGCAATCATACAGAATTCAATAGCTCATTTCATATTTACTGTGTTTTACAAGCTCACCCTACTATCACCTAAATTTGATCCTAAAATCGGAGGGATTCTTTACGAATAAAAAGAACAACAATAAATATAAAAATAAAATATCGATAAATTGGAGTATAGACTATAAATATTGTGATATGAATATGAATAGCCTAAAAACACGACGTCTGATACAGCCACTACAAAAAAAATCTACATAGTTAAATGTAGGATAATGAAAGACATTTTTAAATCAATGTTTCCTCAGCTAGCTGAGTTTTTTCTGGATTTGTTATTTTCTTTAAATAATTTTTCTGCATATAAAATGCTGTCAGCGTCTTTGAATGCTTGTTCTATCATAATCAATTTGGTTTTCATAAAAATTAAAAAAAAAATTAGAAAGAATATGATTCAATTATTTATTTCATTTTAGAAAAAAGCTTAAAAATAGAATAGTTTCTTAATAATACACAAAAATGTTTAAAATGATACGGCAAAGATAGATGAAATGTTCTTAATAGAAAATAGGCGTACGTAATTTTCTCAATTTCATACTGTGTTTTTTATAATTGTGTTTATTTATCTTTTACTGATTATGTCAATTGATATTTAAAGGCTGACATGCAATTTTAAAATATCAGCTGACCAAATTTAGGGCCCTGAAGTTATACCTAATACTAACCAAAAATTAATCTTACATAATGGGCCAATCTTTGGTGCTAATATGCAGCTCCTCTTATTTTGATTTTTATTAAATTATCATAGATGTATGCCTCTTTTTTTTATATTTGCTATTTTTGTTATTGTTAATTTTGGCTTCAATAACATGAATTAAATCCAAGCTGTGTGTGTTCGTGTGTGTTTTTGCGAATTCACTCCTCATTGTGGATTTAAGTGGTGGGATCTTAAAATTTAGCCCTATAGCCTCTTGATATATAGATATATATTTTTTTTAATTTTTTAATTTTTTTTGGGGGGGGGCTTTTATGTGCTTGTACCGTCCTTATTTTGTCTAATTGATTACCTTATTATGAAGGTTTTTACTTTCGTGGTTCAGCTGATATCTTAGATAGAAATAATGCATTTTTTACTTTCTGTAGCGATCACACTGAGGGAAGGAGAGAAGGGATGAAAACAGAGGAGACCCAGCAGTCCTGTCTGCAGCAGCCTCCATCCTCAACGCCTTTTGGTGAGTGTTATCGGATGATTTGTTGCATAAGGCCCGACCGAAATAAACATACATGAAAATTTTAAAAAAATAACACCATGACGAAATATAAATACCTATAGGAATATTATGTGTATATTAGGAGAGAATATGGGTCATCAAATTTGATAAAACACCACTAATCACCCGTATAAATTCACTATCTACGCGCGCAAAACAATTTTGGAAATATTAGAGTGACACCATTGGAAACAAATGTCCAAAACAAAAGTTCCATGACTATAAGGTCATAAATAGCATCATAAATAGAGTGGAGAAACACAGCAAACAAACTAACGGGGCAGGAGGGGTCACTGAATGATTTGTTCAGTATGAACATTATGTGAATCACATGCCTTGGCCTTCACAGTCACCAGATCTCGAGACTTTGGACCGACGTGTTGGGCATCGCTCTCTGCCACCATCATCATCATCAACAACAAAACAAACGAGGGTATATCTGTTTGGATGGGTGGTGTTCATCTTTCCAGCAGAGTCCCAGAGACTTGTAGGATCAAGGCCAACGAGCAGTGAAGCTGTTTTGGCTGCTCCTGGTGGTCCAACACCTTACGATATATATATATATATATATATATATATATATATATATATATATATATATATATATATATATAATATTATCCCATTATAGGATAATGGGATAAAAAAAAACTAGTAAAAAATGCAATACATAAATATTCTAGGGACTAAACTAAAACCTGAAAAAAGGCAAAAACAAAATTAAGAGTGAAAAAGACGGGCTGCACATTGAGTACTCCCGTCACAAATTATTACTTTGGCAATAGCGTTATTAAAGACACCTTGACTTTTCCCACAGTTTGGAGGGCGGAGTATACCTTTCTCCAGTGTCCTACACATGCTCATCGTGGAGGCAAAATGGAAAGGAATCATTATTTCCGTACTGTGGCGGTGTTGTATTTGGGAGACTTGGACTCAGGGCCCCGGGGTTTTAAACGTCCGGGTCTCGGCTCCGCCTCTGTCTCCTCACTCTTCCCCCCCCAGGTCCGGAGTACAGGGGAGGCGGAGAGGTGTGCGCGGGCTGCGAGTCTCCCATCGCCGACCGCTTCCTGCTGCGCGTGAACGAGCGCTCCTGGCACGAGACCTGCGTCAAGTGCGCAGTGTGTTTGAGCGCGCTCACCGGGACCTGTTACTGCAGGGACCGCCTGCTGTACTGCAAGCATGACTATGAAAAGTAAGAGTGAACGCACGCAAACGCACATGCACGCATGCACACACATGCACACGCATGCACACGCACGCACGCACACACACACTCTGAAGTTGGCTTCACGTCTGTTGGTTTGAGATTGGTGCAAAAAAAAAATACTCAGACCCGCCACTTGAAGCACTTATAAAGCAGAAGTACTCGGGGTCTGACATCAGTTGAGAGACAACACACAAAAATGCATGTTTTCTTCGTCAAGATGAAACAACCTTAGTTTGACTCTAGTTTATTAACTTCGAAGAGGCATTTCCCCCCCTAATTGAGACTTTCTGGGTTTATCTCATGCTGAAAGCAAAATTTTTAATTGCAAAGAAAAGAGTTTCCACTAAAATATCGTCTCACGGTTACAGAATCACTCAAGCAAACTACAAGTATCTCAAATATATAGCATACATTGACTTACGGAATATGACAGTTGTTTATATACAGTATAGGGGAAGAATGGGGTCTATTATAAAGCCGCAGTTTCGTCCAATCAGAAACAAGTTGAAGTGACGTCATTCAGCCTCCTCATACCCATGTTTGCAAGCCAAGAGGAAGAGACATTCACGCATTATGTTGAAGGCAAAATTGTGTTTTCAAGGCATGGCTAATCAAACAGTATTTTCATCTCCTCTGTGGTTGGATAGCTGCAAGTCTTAGTGACAGTAATTTTAAATTGATATAGATATGTACACAATTTACAAGGATACATGCTGATGTGATCAGTTAGTTCTAGTAACACAAAGAAATTGAACCCACTGATTACTTGAAACTGAATTTTCTTTATCAGTCAAGCAATACTTTATAAAGGAAAAAAGAGATTGAAATACGTGAAGTAAACTGATGAGGAATATATGCTGTAGTTAGAGGACTGAGTAAAGGGGTTTTTTTTCCGAGGGTCTCTCTGCCATGCTTTCTGTTTGATGAACTACGGAACATGTTTGCTTAAAAACAAAAGCAAAGATCGTTGGGAATAAAATCAAAGATTGCCACTTCATCAAGTAAGCATCCATTATCAGTTGCTGAGAAATATAGATAATGAGTATCAAGTGTTTTCAGTGTTACCAGTGACTTTAAGATAAGTCATTTGTAGCACTGATTAAACCGATATAACCAAAACATTTTGCGTGATACATCTTTAACTATTTAACGAAAGAATTCTGTTTACATAAAACACCCTCAACATACTGCATCTGACAAAAAATTATTCATAATTAAACTCAACTGTTTGGCCCCACAAATCCGTCATTTTTAACAAGGGGGGTTATGCAAAAAAGCTTTGCTCAAACCTACATTGCTTGATTTTAAATTGTAGTCAGATCCCCAAAGTTTAAATATGTCAGAAGTATGTCTATAATGAATGTAAATTATAGAATTGTAATCATTTTTTGGATGACAAGAGTTTTTAGTTGGAAATTTAAAATCTGCTCATAGACAAATAAGTGTCCATTGAATCCTAAAATTATGGATTTTGATTTCGAGGGCCATTTCCAGTAGGTGTTTATGACCAAAAATTATTCGAATTAACAGCACTTAATCCCGCTTTTCCATACATATAGTATAGTAGACATGCTAACACAATATATTGCAATGAAAAACAATAACAGGCAGTTACTTTATGAAATGTAAAATGTCCTGCTTGATGATTCCACTCTATAGTTACGTATGTGTGTGTGTGTGTGTGTGTGCGTGTGTGTGTGTTTGCATGTGAGAGCTTTTTGTTTTGGTTGTGAGTGCCGTGGACAGAGGGTGTGCCTGTGGTGGGAGCTCCAGGGGTAGATGGCTAAAGGATGAGCCTGCAGCTTGTTATCATTGTTTTGAAAAGTGTCAGACGGCATCCAGCAGCACAGACTCTCCCCCTGTACCTGACATCTGGAGGAGAGAGAAGAAGCGAGAGAGAGAGAGAGAGAGAGAGAGAGAGAGGAATTGGCTGATGAAAGTCTCATTGTGTGACGTTTATCTGAAAAAATGAGTGGGAAACATGGAGGCAAATAGCTTATCACAATTGAAGCACTGGATTCATTTTCCATGATGGAAAGAAAAAGCATATTTGTTCTCCTCGTGTAATGACGGTAATTGCCAGTCCAAATTAAAAGTCTGCTCCTCATGGTGTTGATTTAGTCCCCTATACATTGCATATGGATAGTTGCCTTGTTGTGTGAGTCGTTGCCAGGCTTGGCACACATTGCTGTCTGTGACCTTCAGTGGATCAGCAACAATGTCTCCTTGTTTTCCCTGCAGTCTGTCCATCAACGCCCTACACTGCACACTCCTCCCTCCCATCTAGAGCAGGTGTGTGCATTGTGACAGGCATGTCAAAGAATTTGGAACACGCATAAGAATTTTAGGGGAATTTTTCGGGGATGCATAAAATTCTATTAACCCTCTACTCTAAGCTTGGTTACATTTTAGTTCCAGTTGGTTCAAAGAGGCAAATCAATTCCCAAATGTCTGAACACATTCATATGAGCTTTCTTTGCATGTCAGGCATTACATTAATTGAATTACTGATGACGATTGTGTGGACTGAATGGATAGGTGGTAAGACAATATCATGCAGACTTTTCAGCTCATTCCGGGCCATTTTCCATGTCTCCTCCATGGAGTATCTCTGGCTAGTCCAAATATTTTTTAATTCATCCTCTGCTTTGAATTACATCACCAAGCACATACAGACAGGAAGACTTCTCCTCCCTGACTCTTTCTCAGCATAAGCTGTGAGCCACACAATACAGTGCTGTTGCCCTGCTCATCTGTTCACATGTACTTGTTTTTTGTAGTTAGTATTAGAAGAAAATGGTGAAACATGAACATGTGAAAACTGTGATTTGTGGGAGATATTTGTGATATTTTATAATTATTCTATTCTGATGAGATGAGAGAAATAAATGCATGTAGATGTCTCAAAATTCAAATGAGAAAACAAATCTAATTTTGAAATGTGACCCATCCCCCACCCTGATTCATCTGGGCTAAACTGCCTTCGAGGCAAAAGTTTATTTAACATTTGCATGTTTAATGTTTTCAAAGGTTACTTTGCTTCATAATGATTCTAAACTTATCAATCCGTCATATCAATAGACTTTTTAAAGGGAAGCATATAATATAGGCTCATCGTGAGTCACATTTAAGTTCAGTCCCTGTTTCAGGTAGTAAATAAGCATTCACCCTACTGCCAATCATTATCTATATAAAAAAAAGCAGGTATGCATTCAGTTTCGAGTTTCCCTGGTCTCAATCTGTTATGGAAATGAGGGGATTTAGACACAATAAACTCATGTGCATCTTGTGGATTTTACTTGTGGATTTATTTTTGTTTTGAAACCTCAAGAAATTCTCTGGAACTTCATCCTGTTATGGACCAGATGTTCAGAATAAGGTTTCAGAATGACTTTGAGGCAAGACTTCCCTTCACTAAGTTCCTACCAGGATGTTTTTATTCATCACTTTTACTGGCAAGAGGGACAGAATAATAAAAATATGAATGGAAATCATCAACTGCATCAGCAACAAGAAAAATGACTAGTAATGAGCAATGTTGTTCTCAAGGCCTAACTGAGATATGATAGAAATTTAAGATTTTTTTGAAAAACAACAGAAAGCAAAGCATTCAGCACATCTCCATCTGTATATTAATGCAGTTGCTCCCAATAAAAAACAGATTTATTCTGAATAAAAGTTACAAGAAGATGACATGTCTTTCTGATTGAAAGTAAGACAATAAAAGCTGATAAGCAGACATGAGTAATGTACAGCCTCAGTATCCTTCACTTTTCAGGCATTTCAGTCCTCGTCTTGTAGACAGCAGCTCAACATTATGGTTCCTTGCCAAACTGAGGAGTATAAGGCCACTGCTCTCTGGTCAACAGTGCTGAGCCAAGACAGAATGGAGGGTAGTCTCACTATGCAGAGCCTGCAAGCTCCCTTGTAAGCCCCAAAAAGGCAGTTTCAGCCCTGTGAAAAACAGGTCACCAGGGTGGATATTCACTAAACCTTGGGTTTAATACCTCACTCTGTGGGGTGGAGGGCACTGAGACGACGTCTAGGTTTACAAACCGTCCCACTGCAGACAGAGAAAGGGAGACCCCATTGCCACAGTTATGGAATTCCCCTCTGCTGACCACATAGCTATATGTGAATGTATCACTAATGGCCTTACACAGTATCTTCTCAGGTTACAGTGCATTTATGTGGGTGAACCTTCTGAATCTTGTTGCATTAAAATACTGAGACTAAGGATAGAAACTTCATCTTATGCCCTCTTCTCCTTCTATACCCCCACCCCCCTACCATTTCTCTCCATCTCTCTATCCGTTACCTCATTCATCACTGTCTGCTTTGTAATAATATTTCTCTATTCCAAACCTCATTTCCTTCTCGTTGAGATTGATAGCACCGATGACACCAAACAGTTTATCTCCCCGTTTATCCCTTGTTTTCTCTTAATGGCCCCCCCCCCTCGGCACCTCTTTGTGTCTCGGGATGGGCATGGGAGGAAGTGGTGGGGAGGCTGATTGGGTACAGTGCTAATTACCTTGCGTTCTGGGGATGTCCTATGATGACAGGTCTGACACTGGGCTGCAGGGAAATACTATTAGAGACCATTATGCAAGGACATGTCAGAGAGACAATAAACCCTTACTCCTGTCAGCTAGTGCTTAACTCTTGTGCTTAAATCTCTTTCATATTAATGAACTACTTCTAATAAAAGACACCTGAACATGGAAACTATTATATTTACAAAGAAGATAAAACACAACAAAACAAATTTGCCTACTTGTATTGGTTTGTAACCATGCAAATAGTTTTGATTTTATTTCCCATGGTTTTGAGAAGAAGAGTTTTGTTTGTGGAGTTCATGGCAAAAATTTATATTTAAAGATTAGATTGCATTTAAAAAAAATAACAGTAGAATGTCTTTTAATAAATACAATAATTGTTGCTTTGGGGAAAAACCTGGACCAAACAAAAAAACTATCTGAATGACTAGAAAGTGTAAAAATATGGGGTCCTTTGTCAATCAAACATCTCTGCCTACAAAATGGGTCCGCAAGTGAAAGAAAAGTTTGTAGGTTGGTGTAGCTCTGTGTGACTCATGGCTGCACAGACAGTTGAGAACTGCACAGTATATATAAATCCCAGTGAGAGGCTACATATAATAAATACATATAGTTCTGCAACGTTCAAACACTCCTCCCTTAACCAAGAGTCTCAAATTAGCTAAACCTGCAGCTCAACAGATGATGGCTGGAGGTGTGCCAGAGGAAAGGGGAGTAGGGATGCAGGAGTTTTTATGTTCTGATGGTGTGCTGTCCAAGAACAGTCAGATTTTAGGGTATACATAAATGAAAGTACATCAGAGTGAAATCTAAGTGAAAGAGAAAGAGTTTGAAATGGATGAAGAAGGTAGAGTCAAGGTGTCTGAGAGTTTTTGGAAAGGAAAAGTAACAGGGATGGACAGATTTTGGTCTGGGTGCACGTGTATGTGTGTGTGTGTATGGGGGGGTGTGTGATATTGCCACTGTTTTTGCATAATGTGAGATGAGACCCCATCATCTTTCCTCCCCCACAACAATTTTATAACAGACAGCTAATAAATGTTTCATGGCAGAACAAGCTGCTCGCCTCGGCTTTATTAAATCTGAGATAATAAAAGCAGAGAGGGAGAGGAAAAAAGAGAGAGAGAATAGGGGGTCGTACCAGAGAGAGGGAGAGATGGGGAGATCGGCATAGACTTTTCTCAAATCGACCGGCTGTATCTCCTGTTTCTGGGGCAACGGGGTCCCGCTGTCCCCCGCCACCCCCTCCCCACTGCTTCCCGCTCCGCCAGAGACAGACAGGAAATGAGAAACGGGCAGACAGGATATTGCGTTCTGGTGGCCTGGGGATTAACTGTTTTATCTAAACTAACACACGCACACACACACACCCGCTTGCTCACGCACACAAACACACATCTATAGCCTCGCACATAGCACTCATTCTTGGTAGCATCAGGTGTAGATTGCACACACCCAGAGTCACATATCATGCAGTCCATGTACGTCATGCAGGTTTTAGCTGTTACTTTACACAGGTACATTACATTAAGACTTGAACATAACAGGCTTCAGTGCTGCTCTCATGTAGAGCTGGTCTTATTACTAGTGTGAACAATTTATACTGAGAATCATGACATGTAACTATATAACTGTGAGACTGGCTGAATGTTTGTGCAGATATGCCTTTAAAGATGTATTCCATACACTGCAGGTCTGCATGGTCATTAGAGCTATTACATGGCTTTTAAAATTTTGAGGGGCATTCATTAAGCAAGAGGACTGTTTATGATCTTACTTTATTGACGCATAGATGGATATGGTACACAAATGACAGCATCTGTCAGTGTTTTATTGATGCTTGTACCCAGGCACCTTATCTGTGTTTACACAAACTGTGCATATTTGTGTTTATGTGTAAAGGTGACTCTATATATACTTGTGACTGTACTATATATATATTTATATTTATAAGTATATATGTATATAAATATATATATATATATATCTATATACATGTGTGTTTCCGTGTGTGTGACTGTGAGTGAGTGGTGGCAGGGGTAGCGAGTATCGTGGGGAATGCTGGGAGATTTTAATAACACAGAAGCAGTGCAGGGAGATTTAATAAAAGGAGATGATGTGATTACTGAACCCTGGCTCTGAGCCATTTTGCTTCACAGAGCAATATCCGCCAAAAGTGCACGCACGCACACACACACACACACACACACACACACACACACACACACACACACACACACAGACTTACACACACGTCTAAGAAATGGATACTAAATAGAATACAACTTAAAAGTAAGACTGTTGCATGTCATTTGTTCTTTTTGCATCCATCACATGATTCCTTGGATGTACCTCCATTTTCAGGGAATCTGCAAACACCCATTTATGTGACAAACACTATGGTCATTCTGAACACATAATATATGTGAGAATAAAAAGCTAGTACATAAATACCTCAGCCTATTACATGTTAAGTGACAGAGATGCATCTTAAACTATAGGAATCAAAAAGACTGATCTTTGATTAACCACATTTTCTGGGTGAAGGCCAAAACTGTCCAAGGTTGGGTTTTCTGTGCTCTCTTACATACAACTGCTCCAAACCTGGAGTTAGGATAAACAAACCCGTACCTGTATAAATATTCATCAAATTATGAAAACAAGCACAACAACTGTAATCGCTCTGAGACACATACATATTTATGGAATGATTGTGTTGCGGTCCAGACAATGTCGTGCTTGTCAGAGCTCACAGGCAAAACAATGCCACATGACACAGCTTAGGGAACTGAACAAGATTCTGTCGTTCTGTTTGTATGCCTAGGATCTACAATAAAGTACACAAGAAAAAGTTGATTATACCCAATCAATACTTAGAATACATCACCTTTTTCTGCCTCTCAAAATTTGATCTCATAATCAGTGTGCTTGTAATTAGTCATGCCCCCTAACCCCTCTGAAATCCACGGCACTGAACATGAAGTTGCCTGCAGCCAAGGTTGCTGAAGTTCTGAACATCACCAGCTCTCAAAGTTGACTGTACTATGTAGTTTTCTGTCTGCACTTACATCTTCATTCTCTGTAATCCTTTGTAATGCATATCATAAATATTATATCACTTCATTTAAAGAAAGCCCTCTAAAATCAAAGCAAAGTCCTCTTTAAAATATCTCTTCAGATAGACTTGTACACAGCTGTTCTTTACGATAGCCATTTAAATTCTAATTTCAATTCCCCCTTTTTCAGAGAAGAAATTCAAAATATATACACTCATATATCTATACTTAATAGATACATTTTCTCCGTATGTCATTCAAACATCCCTTTTCATTAGGGGTATTCCAAATTATGTTATGATTTTAGATTGTTATATTATTAATTATGTTATAGCTTCTTTTTTTTAATCTCTGAAGAGACGTTTAGCAAACTGTGAAAAAATTGTTGTGAAATAAAGAAACAATAATTATTGAGATACACTAGGTATGATACATATAAAACCTAAAGCCCAAGGGTGCAAAATGGAGGTTGTGGGCATGTTTATGGGTTGGAAGCTAAATTTACTTAATTCATGTGGCTGCTCTTTAACCATCATAGTGATTTATTGGAAGCTACACCCCGGTCAGGGCCAGTGTGAATGATACTTCTATTAGAGGGATTAAACTGATCTACTTACAGACCCCCCTCTGCGGCAGTTGCCCCAAGTTGCCTTCATTTGCCATGTTGAGTAAATTCCTACCGTGCTGTGTATGCCCCGATTAGGGAGTGTGGGATTTAACTGGCAATATCATCAGTCTTATGTCAAGCAATCCTGTGACAATTCTGTTCTGTTGTATTTTGTTCACAGTGAAGAGGCGTTTAGGTTGCTTGGATGGGGAGTGAGGTTGCATGGAGTGGGGTGGTGATCATTGTCCTTTGTAGAATATGTGTTTGGTGCCAGATTTTATGATTAACATGTAGCTTCTTGCAGATACTTTACAGTAGAAGCATCTCTCTGAGATTTAATGTGATTTTTCTTTAGGAAAATGGTCTGAGCAACATTAATTGAACACAAGGTCCTGTCATAAGAGATCTGTGTAGGGATACTTATAGGAACACTTGTGTTATGATGTTAAGTTAGCGACACTGTCATTTGGGGAATTTGAGGAGCGTTTGGCAGATGGATTGAAAAAGATTAGCCATAGCAGCTGCGTTTGGGACAGAATCACAGATTAGGAGCACTAATGTGCAGACCTGGCTCCTTCTTTACACTCCAGATTTGGGCAGCAACACCTTCCTATCACTCAGTCAGGGAGCTTCAACACTTCTGTCTTCGTCCCTTCCTCCCTCGTTCCCTCCCTTCTCATCCTCCCTTCTTTCTTATTCAGCTTTGTGTTTTGTTCTGGTGTTAGTTGTGCATCCACTGATCTCTCTTCTTTTTACACCCATGCTTTGGCTACCTGGTAATTCTTCCTGATGAAGTCATATTCTTGTGATCCAATGTATGTATACGTTTTTCAGCTTGCAGGTGTGTTGCATCAACAATATAATGATGGTCGATGGTACTGTGAATGTGGGCAACTAGCCAATATCAGACTAGGTATACTGAAACTGTGAGTGGGTGTGTGCAAATGTCTGTGTGCATGCCTGCGCGTGTGCGTGTGCGTGTATGTGTGTGTGTGAGTGTCTATGTTTGTGTGTGCATGTGTTTTAGTGTGCATAAGTGAGAGGGGAGAGATTAACCCCATGCTATCCGCAATCCCTGGTTATGAGTTTACAGCGTCTGTCTGGCCATCGCACTGTTTAAACAACAATCTAATTAATCCTGTCTTTATTAGTTTCAGTGAACTGGGGAGGCAGGGTGGGAGGACATGAGGGAGAACTGGGAATGCTGGCAGAAAATACAAGTGAAGGAGGGGGAGGAAACCAAGTGCGAGAGCAGGGATTTGAGAGGAATTTAGTGGTTTAGACTTAGGTCCTGTGAATGGAAATAGGGCAGTGAAGAAATGGTGAAGCAGGAGAGAAATTGAGGGGTTATAACATCTCACAGGAGGAGAGATGGAGGGACAAAAGAAGTAAAGTGGTCATGGGGAAAAGCAATGGACCTGAGAAAGACTCAATATTAAGCTTTATTCATAATATTAAATCAGTGCTTTAAGATACTGGGTGGGCTATAGATAGTCTGAAGTTTGCCCCATCAAACAGATCTTAACATTTAAGGAATTAAAAGGGAAAGACTCTCAGGCAGCTCTCTCGTCATAAGCTAACTACTGCCACCTACTGTCACAAGGGAGAAAAGAAAGTACAATTTAAAAATACTGACTACTGTATTTCCTCTCAGCAGATGTTCACCTTGTTGCTCTGTGAATTGGGTAATGTTTATACGACCTTTAATTAAGAGACTATGTTAATCTCCAGAATCATTGGAGCTGAGTTGGAGCTCCTTGTCTGTGCTACCATCTTTAATTACCTTTCTATTTCTGCACTCCTTAACTCTCATAATGCCAAGATGTACTGTTTATGCGCATACCCTTCGCATATAACATCCCTCTGTGTGCCTCCAGGCTGTTTGTAAGGAAGTGCAGCGCCTGTCTGCAGGTGATTGGACGTTCAGAGTTGATAATGCGTGTGCTAGGCCAGGTGTACCACCTGGGCTGCTTCAGCTGCTGTGAGTGTGAACGCCGGCTGCAGAGAGGTGATGAGTTTGTGCTGAAAGAAGGCCAGCTGCTCTGCCGCATGGACTATGAGAAGGAGAGGGAAATGTTGGCTGCTATCAGTCCTACACCAACAGAATCAGGTAAAGTAGGTGTGTCACAATACTGCTGTGTCTGAACCACGTAGGATTCACTTCAAAAGCAGACCGGCTTTCTGCATGCATCTTTATCTTTCACATTCATGTATATATGCAGCATTGTTGGCGCCAATCTTGAACACACATTCAAACATAGCAAACCATTGAGCAGCCCCTGAAGGGCAACTAAGGGTGTAAAAGCTCCTTTTGTTAGGAAATACAAATCGGAAACTGAGTCAGTGATGTACAAAACAACTGCTTAACACAACACAACACCACACTGTAATTGCAAGTGTCTTGAAAAGTAAAACATACAAACTCTGACAAATGTAGAAGTTCTGAATTTTAATTAAGTTTGATAAGTCATACTTCATTTCATATTATGTTCCTTCTGTTTGTGTAACAGGAGTGTGTTTTCTTCTGGTCACTGGAGATAGTTGTGAAAAGGCGGTCAATGTATATTTCACATTATTATGTTATTTAAAGTATGTAAAGCTGAACCTTCAGTACGTTGGGAAAAATACGCATCAAACACCATAGGAACTGTTTTACTTTTTCAGCTGTTCACGACCTACAGAACTAGAGACATCTCAAAGGCACTTTGCTGTTAAATAATTTCTCATCTCTTTCCTAGATTTCTCAACTTTTCATTTAAGGAAGAAGAAAAATATACCTTTTCATATGGACTTGTCTGATTGTTTTGATGTCTGCTTACCTTATTCAGTGAAAAGTGAGGATGAGGATGGTGGAGGGGGCTCTGGTGGGGGGAAGGGTGGTGACGAAGGCAAGGAACATAAGCGTTCAAAACGGCCACGCACCATCTTGACTACACAGCAGCGGCGTGCTTTCAAGGCCTCCTTTGAAGTGTCTGCTAAGCCTTGCCGCAAGGTGGGTGGACCAGCTTGTGTTATCAGTGGAAATGTATGACAAAAAATACTCTTTTCTCATGTTCTTTTGCGTATTTATCAGTCTGTGTAGCAGTTAATCTCAAGCTGTGTTTGAAACTGTTTGTATTCTAATAATAAATGTAAAATCTCCCCCATAGGTGAGAGAGACACTGGCTGCTGAAACTGGACTCACAGTACGAGTTGTGCAGGTGTGGTTTCAAAACCAGAGAGCCAAGGTTAGACTTTATTTCATGAAGATATGTTCCATTTTGCATATAACCACACACTGAATATTCATAACAACTACATGTGTTTTTTGTTACTCAGATGAAAAAGATAGCTCGCCGACAGCAGCAACAGCAGCAGCAGCAGCAGGAACAAGAGCAGCTGGGAGGAAGCCGGAGAGGACAAAGTAGAGGGGGCCGCCAGAGCAATGATGACAGTGAGGGTAAGAGTTTAAAACGTTAATGCAGATTCAAGATTAATAGATGATTGAGAAAAGATTAGAAGAATAAATGATTTAAAAAAACCCAAATGACTATAAAATTGTATGACTAAAGGGATTTTCCTCTTTTCAAAGATGGATCCAGTACTCATGGCATGGAGGGAATTCTTGGATATCCCTCTCTGCCACGTCAGCAACTACTTGCTCTGGACCCAAACATCTATGGTGGAGAGCCGTTTCGACATGGGCTTACACCGCCTCAGCTGAACAATGAGCAGCTCCATTCCTATGGTAAGACAGGAGATGAAAGCTGCAAATTTATAAAGAAACCGTTCCCTCAAAATCAACATTTTGTCATTATCTTCCCCACTCTCATGATGGTCAAAACATTTCAAGGACATGGTGGGGTCATTCAGCAAGTTAGTCTCTGTAGTTACTAAATATAAAACCTCCATCAAACCAGATTTTAATGGTACATTGTACACTCTATTTTGCCTTACTCAATATTTTCTTTATTATTTCAACAGAAAATGTGCAGTCGGAAATAGTGTTGGTTTCTAATTATAAAAAGAGGAAAAGATTTTAGGAAGAGGCTGAGATAAAAATCTGAGGGCTGACTCACTTTCTGTGTTTTTAGGTTCAATGGCGTGAATTGATTTTTGAATAAAAATCAGTGCTTATGTCCATATTGTCTTCATATTTTTGTCTCTGGTGAAGACAATTACATCTCAGTTGTGCAAACTCTCATTCTTTTTAACTGCAGACTCAGAGACAGTGTTCCATGACCTGGACAGCGATGGAAGCCTTGGTCACCTTGGTGACTGCCTCCTAGCAACAGGGGACGGCGGTCTCCTGCCAGGGCGAGTGGGAAACCCCATCGACCGTCTCTACTCCATGCAGAACTCCTACTTCACCTCCTGACCCCTATAAACTCTCACCCTTTCCCCTCCTGATCCACCTTTCACCTCAGAGATGCAGCTAATGGAGTCTGTCCATCAACATGCCTGTGGGACCACTCTCCATGAAACAGCTTACACCCAAACTCACTTCTGAGCTTTTATCACAGGCCAAGATCATCACAAATCAAGCATAGTCATAAAATCACTTTGCAGCAGATTTGCATAATGTACCCACCATCTTTCCTAGATACGAATCACATGCTGGAAATACAGACACTGTAAATGTCCAAGATATGTTAAAGGACCTCAAATTCTCTTGTTGTATTTATGTGATGTTAAATGAAATGCATTTCATGGCACTTTCCAACAAAAAACTGACAAACAAAAGACAATTATTGAACATATTAATATGTATATCATGAATTTCAGATGAAAATTGGTTGTTGAAAGCGAATTCATCAATCAAGTTACATGTATTTAGGAGTATTTGCAGGTCTTATGAGCAGCTGAGGGTTTAAAGTATATTGCATAACTCTTTTTTGACAGGACTAGTGATTAATTATTGTGTGTGAAAGACTGCAGCATATACAATATTGTATATGGATTGGAGTACAATTTTGCTCTCAGGTTAGTGTGTATGTTTATGTAACCTGAGCTGTAACTCAGGATATTGTGCTGGATAGGATTACAATTTGAGTTTCCCAATGATTTTAAGAACATAGATTGTAAACAGGAAGAATTTCTCAATGTAAACTTTTCATTTAAAAAAAACATTTAGTTTTTGATCATGCATGACTGGTATAATATGGCCCCCCCCCAAAAAAATCACCTTTATTCAGCATTTAGACAACACTACAGGGTCATTTGCAAAGCCTTATGCGGAAACAGGGTTATATAAGTCACTATTGCTTTAGCTTTCCCTTTTTCTTTTATCATATAATAACTAAGAAGCAGTGCAGTAAATGATGACCAATAGATCAATAATGCCCAAAACTTAGGACACTGGGTACATGATGAAGTACTCCAATTGTAAATGTGAGTATGACTGTGGTACAGTTGATTGTTGTAGTCACTTTCTGTAATAATTACTTTCTCAAACATCTCAAAATAGATGTTGTTAGGTAGATATTTTGTACCTTCTTCTGTGATAATCAGCAAATATTTAAACTGTAGCATGATATCTATGTGTCACAAAGTAGGTCTAAAAAATAGCCTCCAAACTGAAGTTGAATAGCAAGTGTATCCTGAAGGCATCAGGATCTGACTCACAATGTGGTGCAGAATAACATAGATTTAGGGTTATACTTGTTTCATTTAGTTGCCTGTGATGGGCTACAGTTTGTGACATTCTTTCATGACATTATGTTTGACTCTGAAAACTGATTCATGGTATTTTTACAGTGATATTTTTGTGAATGTAACTTATTTGTGTGGTATTAGGTGAGATCCTATCTTACTTTTTTTTTTTGTTCAGTGACTGCCAGGTGATGTGCTTTGAATGTAATGTTGCCGAATCTTCAATACAATCTGCGGTTTCATCTTTGAGGTCCGCTTGCCTTATTTGCCCTAAACACGATAAATGAAAATGCACTTATCAGTTGCTCATCTGATATGAACCAAAGATAGTCATTTCACTTAAGAAGAATGAATGCTGTGCCCCTTCCCTACCCCCTTCAGAGCTTTAATAATTGAACCAGAAAAGGTATGTTCTGCTTAGTGGTCACAGGGCTCTTAACTCAACATCCTCCCTCTGTCTCTCTCAGTAGTTGATTAGGAGGTAGACAGCCTCCTCCTTCTCCTTTTTCCAAGACTCCCTGTTTCTCTGTCATTGAGTAGTCAGCAGAGTTTATGTGGGAGCGATACATTCCAGTTTAATATTTGACTTTGACTCAGACCGAGAGAGAATGATGGGAGGTGGGAAGGGTGGAAAGTACATCAACAACAGACAACAACAGAGGATGACCATATCAGGTGAGTAATACAATTTAATGAAATGGTTCAATAAAAACCAGTACAAACTAGACATCTCCCTTACAGGAAAGTATAAATTTTTTGGGGGAGTTTTTTCCCCACATGAATGCAACATTTACAAGAATTAAAAGGACAGTAATTGAATATTCTACACCACCCATTTAACTCACAGTGCTATAGTTAGCCCCTATATCTCATCGTTATGGAAAAATGTACACATTAGGTCCCACAACAGAAAAGAGATGCCCTGACAGTCACTGTACATAGCAGTAAGATGGGTGGGACACATGAAACCAGCTGCAGGGACAGGTGTAATCTTAGGTTGAAGGAGGATGTCTGAAGGCTATGATGGCTGAGGTACTGGATTTGAATCTGTGAAAAGAGAATGAATTCATTAGTATTTTAACTATCAAAGTAATACCAACAAAGCATAGTAAAGTATTAGTCCCATTTTGCTGACATAATAACCAAAATTTTGTGGTTTTGTATCCAAATTTGCAAGATGTCCCAGTTGCTATCACACATGTGAAATATTCTATCATGTACAATCCATGCATTGTACTTAATATACACCCCTGCCTCTTGAAGAGAAAAGGAAGGAGGACAATCACACACATTCCTTTTTTTCTTATGCCCTAATCACTTATAATCGAAGCAGGATCACGTGTGACCTTGAGCCGGGCACGGTCGATTCCCGCAAGGACTCACCCACTCCGGTAAGGTCCACCGTCTCTGCACAGCCCAGGAAGCGAGCCACGTGTGGCGAACAGGAGGCAGGCGAGCCCTGGTTCTCTCTCAGGCAGCGCTCAAACTCCACGAACTCCTTGGAGCAGCCTTGTCTGATCTTCTGGATCACCGGGCTATCGAAACAAATGTAGGGAGTTAGATGGAAATATGTCAGAGCCTCATGGTTGGGAATGAGTGCACGGGTATTTGGCCTTACTGAGATGATGTGCACTGTGCAACCTTCGTTTTCAGTTCATGACAAGTTTGCTGCCATGTTGATGGGTTGGACGCCACACACGACCCGTATGCCTCCATTTCTTTGTGGCAATACTTTGCCGTGATATCCATAGCGGCCTGCCTGAAAGTTGACAAATGAACGTAATTGAGTAAGTGATTCTGGAGCCACTGATCATAAACTTGATGAATAAAAATTGCTATAACATGCATAAGCAAAGTAGTTATCTGAACGATACACCCCGATGCACAAAGTTGCAAATGTCTTTATTTACAATCCTTATCTGCTTCTCCATCAAGACTATGGGACGTGGTAAATGCAACGATATGAGCCATATATTTTAAGATTCTTACATATTGCCCTGTTAGCCTCGTCTCAAACGAAGACGCTGATCAATCAAGGTTACTACAGCGTTTCAGAATGTGGAGCCATGTCTGCACGGCGACTGAGTCGTAAACGCCCATTACTACCCGGTTGGATGTAAATAAAAATTTTTGAAATTTATTTTTTAACACTATTGGTCCGGGTTGGTGTCAATCTCACAGAGCGGCTCCTCCCCGGTAATGACGACTAATTTATTAAAGGTGTAGCCGCTCGATCGAATAATAAAATCATTCAAAGACAAATCTAGTCTAGATTTAGTCAAATTAACCCTTTTGGTCCAACTTTAAACGATTTCTAACCCAAACGGAGCAATTTAACCTCGGCGGAGGATGAAAACCCTTTGATTTTAGAGGTCCTATCGTGACGCGTCACGTTGCGTGTTACGTATGCGGAAGCCACGGTCGGAGACCGAGTTCAGAAACGGGCTCCGAGGACTGGGACCGAGCACCGCTCCGTGTGTACGATCGTACGTTTTTATTTATTTATTTTTATTTTATTTTTTTTTTACCGGTTTACAGCACGACGGGGTGGCGGTGAGCGACAGAGAGGGGGGGGCCAGAGGGGACAGCGACGAACAATGAACGACGTAAGGAAAGAGGGGAGTATGGCTGCAGACGGTATCCGGAGACCGGGTGAGCTGCAAATGGCCCCCTCCGCGAACCACGGCCGGCATGACAGCGGCACCGGCGACGAGCTGGTGAGCTCGGTGGCGCTGTACAGGCGGAGGCCCCGGCTGTTGCACGGCACCGTCCTCCCGTTCCTGGCCGTCCTGTACCCGGGCTGGCTCTACGTGTGGTTGGGGGTGTACGGTGCCTCCGAGTATCCGGAGGCAGGCCTCCTGGCGCTGGCCGCCATCGGGATCGCGCACGTCCTCACGGCGCTCTCCGGTTATTGGTCCGTGCACGCGCATTGTTGGCTCACTTGCTCCAAGGTAAACATCAGTTATTAACGTCAAAAAATAACGAGGTATCTGTACGGAACCCAATGTTTTCCCTCATCCCCCCTTCCCCCTTTTACGTAGAAGTCAAAAGTCAGAGTCGACATAAGCCCAGGAGCAGGTAGGGAATCGGTGCCTTGCTTAAAGGCATCGGAGCGGGACAGGTATTGGGCTTGAAACGTGAATAACGGGGTTTTAGGGACGGTCTCAAAAGACACAGCGCTGACTGCAAACGCACCAGTAACCGAACTATCAATACAAGTTTAAGTAAGCAATGACAGTTCTCTAATTAAAGGACACTGCCTTTATTTTGTCTTTATTTTAAGTTCGGAAAATTTTTTTTCTTTGGGACCCTTTTGACACGATCCCCTCGATTATTTTACTGAAAACATTTTCACAGACAATGGAAGGTTGCTATCTTTTATCCAAGTAGGGTGTAAAAACCTTTTTGACCTTCCTTGGCATTACCCTAATGTCGTGCAAGAGGAAGTTGACATAGGAAAAAAGATCTGTATTGTGCAAACCTAAAGACTGATTGCTGATATATATATATATATATATATATATATATATATATATATATATATATATATATATATATATATATATATATATATATATATAGTTAGTGTTTTGTTTGTGTGCATGTGTTTGTGTGTAACTGTTCTGGTATGGAAAATCACCTGTTCAGTGTCTAGCTGTACTTTATGACATGCGAATGGGAGGTTAAACAAAAGCATTCCAGGTTATTTCACAGACACCTCACTAGCACTAATGGTGTTACCATCAAATGTTAAAGTTAGGAAATTTTTAAGGATGTGCCTGAACATCATACAGCTCAAGCAGCTACATATCAGGACATGTCTCAGGGACAAGGCAGCAGTGGCACACAGCTCCACCAAATATAACTGTGACCTGCCACAGTGTGTAAATTTGTCACCTGTTCATTCGTGTACACAGGAACCAGACCCAAACAAGGCTACCCTGGCAAAGGTCATACCCACCCCCAACAATGGCTCTGCTGAGCTTGTGGCACTGCAGAGGGACCAGGTCAGTTCATATATTTAATCACAGGATGCCTCAAGTTGTCTTATTTGAGAACATGTCTCCAATCTCTCAAATTAGACATGCTTTGGCATGGCCTCACTGCAGTTAGACAATGAAACATAATTATTTTCTATAAACATTTGTGATTAGACTTTTGTAAAGAGAATGTCATTATCTTGATGTATTCCTCTCTCAGATACCATGAAAGAAACTTGTATTTTTTAAGTTACGTGTATTAATGTGATTTGTGTAAATTATAAAATATATAAACAGATAATTTTTTTCCAACCTAAGAAAATACTAATGTGCCTTTCTCGAAAGAATGCTTGAATTTAAAATTTCTTTTTGTTTATCTGACCAACAGGATGATCATGGGGAGGGGACTCTATCTTTTGAGTTTCAAAAGATCCGCTACATCTTTGACCACAAAGAGAAAAAATGTTTCCTTCCAGTTGCATTTCCCATCAGCCACTCAATGGGCTACTTTCAGTCCTGGCGTGGCTACCAGGAGGAGGCCGAACTCAGAGCTGCGGAAAAGCGCTACGGCACAAATCGTGCTGAGATGGTGGTGCCAGATTTCCTGGAGCTCTTCAAAGAAAGGGCCACAGCTCCCTTTTTTGTTTTCCAGGTATGTGTATATGTGAATGTTTCTTGTTAAATTTCTGACTACATCGTTGGACCTGTTTGGATCTGAGTTTTTCTGTCCTCTTACATCCATCAGGTGTTCTGTGTGGGGCTGTGGTGTCTAGACGAGTACTGGTACTACAGCGTTTTCACACTGTTCATGCTGGTGGCATTCGAGGCCTCCCTGGTCCAGCAACAAATGAGGAACATGTCTGAGATCCGCCGCATGGGAAACAAGCCCTACATGATCCAGGTTGGCTTGACTAAAATATAAACCAGCATATTTAATTTTAAAGTTATAAGATAAAGTATTTTCCTTTTCTTTAAAACATCCAACATGACATTTTTATGTAATGTGTTTTGTGCCAGGTTTATCGCAACAGGAAGTGGAGACCTATTTCAAGTGATGAGCTTGTTCCTGGTGATATAGTTTCAATAGGTAAGTGTCCTATCAACATTTTAATTCTCTCAACAGTTATCCAATTAATGTGTTAGTGTTTGTTTCATATACTGTATACTGTTTCCTGCCCAGGGCGTTCACCCCAGGATAACTTGGTACCATGTGATGTGCTGCTACTCAGGGGTCGTTGCATTGTTGATGAGGCCATGCTGACTGGAGAGTCTGTGCCCCAGATGAAGGTTAGAGGAAAACTAATATACATGATAACACTATATAGAGCTCAGAGTGTGGAATTTGGAGTGTAAGCCTCAATCAATCTAAATGGTATGGGATTATTGTGGGGTGGCATAATAACTGCTTAACAACATAACAACATAACAACTTGGTGTGAAGGAGCCCGTAGAAGACTTGGACCCAGAGCGAGTGTTGGACCTTCAGGCAGACTCTCGACTCCACATCATCTCTGGTGGTACAAAAGTGGTCCAACATAGCCCCCCTTTAAAGGCTAGTGCTGGACTAAAACGTAAGTGCTAATTCCTCCCTTCAGTTTTCTGTTACTAATAACACATACTGACGGTTGAAAAAGTGAATTCAATAGTCCATCAGTCAGCCATCTTTATCATCAAAACAAGTTGCAAGCTGTTAAACCTGTTCTTTATTTACAGCTGTAGACAATGGCTGTGTAGCCTATGTACTGAGAACGGGGTTCTATACTTCTCAGGTGAGGAAGTTGCTTAGTTTGTCTGTATTACTAAACTCCCTGTTTTCTTTTCATGCATGTGAATTCTAGTTTTGACAAAATTTCAGTGGCATTCAGGGCATGTTGAGTCAGCTGTGAAACTGTACTGATTGTATGTACGAACTGTCCTCTAGGGTAAACTATTACGAACCATCCTTTTTGGTGTGAAGAGAGTGACCGCAAACAACCTGGAGACCTTCATCTTTATCCTCTTCCTTCTTGTGTTTGCCATTGCTGCAGCTGTTTATGTGTGGGTAGAAGGTGAGTTGCACACAATCAATTTATTTAACACAGACATTATCATAGTCAGAATGATAGCTAATAGCAGGAGGTGGCCATTGGCCATAAGTAATATCTAAATACTACCTATGTGTTTTGTATTACTACCTCAGGCACCAAGGATGTCAGCAGGAACCGCTACAAGCTGTTTCTGGAGTGCACACTAATCCTCACCTCGGTGGTTCCACCAGAACTCCCCATAGAGCTTTCTCTAGCAGTTAACACGTCTCTTATTGCCCTGGCTAAACTTTGTAAGTCTGTTTGTGCTCCTGACCTGCGTGTGTGTGAAATATGTATTAAGAAACCTAGACAAAGCAGCTTATAATGAAAAGCTTGTAAAAGCATTGGTTAATTTGTATCTTCATTTTCCCCTTTCTCCAGATGTATTCTGTACAGAGCCCTTCAGGATACCATTTGCTGGAAAAGTGGAAGTGTGCTGTTTTGACAAAACAGGAACCCTGACCAGTGACAGTCTGGTGGTGCGAGGAGTGGCAGGACTTAGGTAAACTGCCCACGTCCTCAGTGATTTACTTTAAACAACATCATTTGTACAGCACAAACACAAAGCATTCTATATAATGGTTTAATTTGGTTAACTTTTACAAACATTTCCACTTTGTAGTGCTTACTGAACAATGTTTTTGTCTATGACAGAGAAGGAAAGGAGGTGATGCCCGTTTCTGAGATCCCTGTGGAGACACATAGGGTGGTAGCGACCTGTCACTCACTGGTCACTCTGGATGATGGACAGCTGGTGGGAGATCCCCTAGAGAAGGCTATGCTGACCGCTGCGGACTGGACCCTCACTAAAGGTACAGAGATATGACCTCCACTAAAGGCACAATGTATGGCATTGGCAGTTGTGTGAGAAAACACATATGCTCTTGTTTGTGTTTAGCTACATAGAGTTATGTGGAATAGTGTGTTTCTGATTTGCAGTACATGGTTTAAGGGTTTTGTACCACACCTTTGTTAGTGGCTTCACTTTGAAATTTGAGATCATAATGCATTTGAGTACCTTTGCTCTTAATGGAATAATGCTTAAATGTCTGTCATGTTGACTCGTGTCTTTTTGACCAGATGAAAAGGTGTTCCCACGAGGGATCAAAACCCAGGGACTTAAGATCCACCAGCGTTTCCACTTTGCCAGCGCTCTGAAGAGGATGTCAGTCCTGGCCTCCTATGAGAAAATGGGCTCCACTGAACTCTGCTACATCTCAACTGTCAAAGGAGCACCAGAGACACTCAGAGGAATGGTAAATACAGACATCATCCTTAATAAAAACCCTGCGATTTTCATGTCTAATCAAGAGTACCTGGTGTTCTTAGGTGGCTTTGTTTGTAGTTTGCAGAATGTCCGGCGTCCTATGACGACGTCCACAGAGAGATGTCTCGGGAAGGGGCTAGAGTGCTGGCCTTGGGTTATAAAGAGATGGGACACCTCAGTCATCAGCAGGTTCTTATTTAATTTTGTTCAAGTCTTGTCTTACAAAAAATACATTTTTTTAGAAACTGATCTGGATATTTTTGGGTCATACAGGTTCGGGAGACGAGTCGCGATGCTTTGGAGTGTGATTTGCATTTTGCTGGGTTCATGGTTGTGTCCTGCCCCCTCAAGACTGACAGCAAGACTGTCATCAGAGAGATCCAGGATGCATCTCATCATGTAAATACGCTTACAACACAAAACTGTGAACACATACTCAAAGAGCATGGTTTTCAGATGGATGATTCTTCTCCTTCTGCTTTCAGGTGGTGATGATCACAGGCGACAATCCTCTAACTGCATGCCATGTAGCAAGAGAGCTTCATTTCATCCAGAAAGAACACACACTTATATTGCAGCCAAGCTCCAATCAGAGTAAGACAGGTTGTCACTTTACAGTATTACAGAGATGAAGGTTTGTTGCTAAAGGACACAAAGATTCTTGTCGTAAGTTTTTTGCAGTAGGTTTTTCTGACCAAGGACATAGACAAAGTACAGATTTATATATCAGATGCTATTTGGTTTTACAGGTGAATGGCAGTGGGAATCCATTGACGGCAGTGTGCATGTGCCAGTCCCCCCTCCTTCCATTTCTTCATTCGTGCATCAGTTCGACTTATGTGTAACAGGGGAGGGCCTGGCCAGACTGAGCTGTGACCCGCAGCTACTCCACACCCTCTTGCCTCACATACGAGTGTTTGCCCGTGTCAGCCCAAAACAGAAGGTGGGCCCTTAAGCAGCAGCTTCTTGTCCCTTAAAACTAGTAGTGCTTAAGTATTTTGCACTCTTCAAGGTAATTCCCACAGCATAGCAGAGCTAAATATCAACTATTATTTTTCCTGCAGCCATTGATAACTGGTTGGACATCTACAATGTCAGATTATGTTGGGTTTTATAAACCACAGCAATAACAGAGTTAAATCTAAATTTTATGCATTCTATCTCAAACATCAATACATTTTTCTTTTAGACAGTTTAGACATTTAGTAGTCTCAGTAGTATACAATACAATGCAACAAAAAGACGTGTTTTAGCTAGAGGACAACACTCATATTACTTGACAGGTATATTTCTCTGGGAGTTGTTGAGAGGTAATTTGGGAGTTCTAGGGAATCGGTATTTTGAGTATGATGGATTGATGCTCTGTAACAATGCAAATATCTCTAAGGGTGAACTGAAAGGATGTTTTGGTTTCAGAATTGATAAGCTATAAAGATGTTTGTCTGTTCTGTTTCAGGAATTTGTGATCACTAGTCTTAAGGGACTGGGTTATGTAACACTGATGTGTGGTGATGGCACAAATGATGTTGGAGCTCTAAAACATGCCCACATAGGTAAGGCTCATCGACCACTGAGACTTACAGCATAATGCCTATATGTGACCCCAGCAGTAAGCAGAGATGACAGTTTTGTTTTTCTTCAGGTGTTGCTCTGTTAGCCAATGCCCCTGAGCGCATACCCGAAAAGAAGAAGAGGGGGAGAGAGAAGGAGGCAGCCACAGCAGAATCCAGACCTTTACCGCCTTCAGGAAGCAAACTGAGCTCCAGAGCAGCCAGGCAGAGGGTGATGGCCCAGAGAGAAGAGCAGCTTGCAGCACAAAAGGTGCGTGTCTCTTTAGAAAAGACCTCCTACCTCTTTCTTGAGGGATAAGTTTAGCAGTAACTTAAATTCTGTCCTCTTCTTTTCCCGCCACTTGGCAGCTGGAATGAATTTATTTTATGAGACCCTTGAATCCAGCACACTAGCCTGTATTTCGATCTTAGCCTCCTCCCCACTTACTTCTTACTTACTACTGTCATTGTGCCTTTATAACCCTAAGCAGAGAATAAATGTGCTTTTCATTGAATAATAGATTTTTTGTGCACTGTTCTAAAGCCATGGTTTACTCTGTAACAGGAGAGGATCAGTCAAGTTTTACGGGAACTTGAAGAGGATCAGGTACAAGTGGTGAAGCTGGGTGATGCCTCCATTGCAGCCCCTTTCACCTCCAAACTCTCCTCCATACAGTGCAGTGAGTAAAGTTTACTTTTCCTGTTTTCAGTTCTTGACACTGTTATTGAAGATTCAAAAATAATTAATTCTGCTTCTGAAACTCGTCACTTCGTCTCTCTCCCCAGTCTGCCATGTAATAAAGCAAGGCCGTTGCACTCTAGTGACAACGCTCCAGATGTTTAAAATCCTTGCTCTCAATGCCCTGGTACTGGCCTATAGCCAGTCTGTACTCTACCTCGAGGGGGTCAAGTTCAGTGATTTCCAGGCGACCTTGCAGGGCCTGCTGTTAGCTGGTTGCTTCCTTTTCATCTCTAGATCAAAGGTGAGCATTTATGTAGGAAAACACAGGCTCTTCATGCTTTCTGACTGATTGTTCTCTAAGAAAGGTGATTTTTTTTTTTTTTTTTAACTGAATCTTTTAATTCTAACATGGTAAATTTCTCCTGTTTTTAAAAGAAACCAAATTATTTCTTTTTCTCCTGATAACACAGCCACTGAAAACGTTGTCTCGAGAGCGGCCCTTACCAAACATCTTCAATCTTTACACGGTGTTGACTGTGCTGTTGCAGTTTGCTGTTCACTTCTGTAGTCTGGTGTACCTTTACAAAGAGGCACAAAGCAGAAGTCCACCCAGGTAAATCACAGTAAGATTGAAAGAGATGGAATGAGAGTAAATGGCAGTTCTGCTGTACAAGTTAAATATTTCCTTTTTTTACACATAACATTAATACATTATAATAACCTTTCACTTGTCCTTTCTCTTTTGCAGAGAAGAGCAGTTTGTAGATCTATATAAAGAATTTGAACCCAGTCTAATTAACAGCACCGTGTATATAATGTCCATGGCCATGCAAATGGCCACCTTTGCCATTAATTACAAGGTACTTATTCTTAATGTCATTAGTTTTTGTTATCTCTGCATTCACTATAGCATAATAGATTCACAGCATTTCTTGTTGTGTCTGATAGGGTCACCCCTTCATGGAATCTCTCAGTGAGAATAGACCGCTACTATGGAGTATCGCTCTGTCAGGTTTAGCGATTGTAGGACTTCTTACTGGTTCCTCACCGGAATTCAATGAACAGTTTGCTCTCGTAGATATTCCAACTGAGGTGAGCTGACATCATTTTTTTTACCATGTACTGTTTGGTCTTAATAGACTTGTAAGAACAATGTACCCCCTGAGGTAACCTGCCTCTTGTTTACTTCCTTGCAGTTCAAATTGATCATTGCCCAGGTTCTGGTGATGGACTTTGTTGCTGCTCTGCTGGTGGACCGTGCTCTGCAGTACCTGCTGGGCAAAGGAACTCTCAGGCTGCCTTCTTGAACTCAGTGCCAACAGCAACTGCTGCTGTAACCAACCAAACTGTAAAGGGAGAGAAGACTTTGGATGAGGAAGACAATTAAAGCTGTTGTGACATACATAACAGCAGAGACAGTCATGGCGAGCAGTACTGTACACTCCGTGTATCCCTTCCTTCGTCCTGCTCTACCCCTCCTGAACCATCTGTGTTTCTGTATTTTCACCAGCTCTGTGTTTCAATTCTGTTTATGTTTTCCTCAAAACACTTCATTTTTTTCTACATTTCTCTCTCTCTTCATCTGTCCCTCCCCACTGCTACAAAAGGCCATGAAGACAGCAGTATTGAGCGGAGTGCAAGACTGTGTGCCCAACAGAGTGAAACAGACAGGCACACTAAAGGGGCATTCTCTAAGAGAATTGCAAAAGTGTTTTTTGATTTTTTTTTTTTTTTTTTTTTTATTCCTCTCCTTGATTTTGTAAAAAGTGAAAAACATCTCTAACAGACTTATAAAGACTTACAGATAAAAAATATGAAGCCTGTCAAGTGTTTTGTCAAGTGCAAGTACTGATGAGTATGCACATGGAAAGGATGAGCATGTTCCACTGCTCATGAACTACTCTGGTCCAATAAATAGGTAAGTAAGGAATGGTGAGCGCATAAAAATACAGACGTGATGGCACAAACCAAAATGCGACTGCTCACTAAGCAGCAGTTTGAAAAAAACTAGAAGCTTGTGAACTTTGTGTTTACTTACCAGCTGATTACCAGCTTAACTACCAAACAACTACTAATCTCAACACACAACCGTAAATTAACAAAGAGTAAAGATAAAATTCTCAATATTCAGAAACATAACATGTAAAGTCAAAAATGTAGAGTCAAGAGGCTGGTTCTAGCCTCTCATCACCAAATGTTGGGACTGCTCTTTTCATCTTTATAAACTAGAAAATGTGCTCAGTAAAGCGCAGACCCCAAGTGCCAATTTCAAACAACATACACCAGACTTCAGAGAAAAAAATTCGAAGTAATCTGGATCTTCCCCAAAATTTAATGGGTACCTCTTTGGCCCATGCCCCATCTGTCCACCAAGTTTGGTGCAAATCTTCATTACATTTTGCATAATCCTGCTGAGAAGTAAACAAACAAACAAACAGACATGGGTGATCACATAAACTCTTTTGCAGAGTTAATTAAACAAGCTGACACACATTTTAGAAAAGAAATCTGGATGGTGATTTTATAATTGCCTAATTTATACAGTGATTAATGTAAAAGGATTCCAAAAGACTTGTATTTCTACTTCAGAAACAGCTATAAGAATTTTACTATCTCAGACATTCTGGCCACGTTCCCTATTGTGAATGATCCAACCAGTTCTAAATTCCAATTTAAAATGTACCCAGAAAATGTCCCGATCCTATATATACTGAGGTAATACTGGACAAAATGAAACACACTTCATTGTGCTTTTGCCAGAACGCAATGCATATTTTAGAAAACCAAAAACAAATAACCAGTCGATTGGGAATAACATGACGGGGGTCAAATCAGTTGAGTAGAACATCTTGAACTTTGGAGGCTAAACCACCAGAAATCTCTTTGGCTAGATATCAGAAATCCAATCAATGTGTACAAAGAGGATCAGGGCCAGGGTCGACCCTTTGAGCTTCTCAGTCAACACTTGCTCTTAACTTGATCCAGGGGATCAGATGTAGGAGATTGGATTGCTTCCCCACTAGAGGCCACGTCTCTACAGAAACTTGTCTTTTGCCTGCATTTGATTTCCTGGAGTCAGTTACAAAATTGTTAATTATATCTAAATATATTCACGAGCATGACATTATTTCCACTTATGGTCTCTAATTTTAAAATCGTAAAAAAGAAATTTAAACCCTTGGGGGATTCATTAAAGATCTTTATTTTTTCCTTGTTCCATTGATCTGTGTTCATGCAAAGCCTGATAGAACATTTTCCCATTAATATTGCAAGCAAACAGTTGTTGCTCTGGAAGAAAAACTGTGAAATCTTGTCATTAAGGTAAAAAACAAACAAAAAAAAAGAATTCTACACCTACAGCTGCCATGAGACTCTTTTCCTTCGTACCTTCTTTGCAGGTTTGCAGCGTCCTTCTCTCGTTGCAACCACACTACACTTCCCATGATTCATAGTCTTATAGAGGGGTTTGGCTTGATAGGCGCGCGCTGTAGGAAGAAAATTTTGAAAGAAAAAAATGGCGGAAAAACACCTTAAAGCTGAAAAAGACGGGTTCGTATCTGATTTATTTACTTTTTGGACGTTTTGACAACCGATTCCACTAGATTTTTGCGATATATTGAGGAAAAATAAAGCATTTTCAGCCAAAAGGAGCAAGTTATAGTAGTTTTACGCGGTTCCTAACTAACATAAACGACCCAGCGAAAACCCGTAATAACCCGATTTTCTCAGAGAATTTTACTGATATTCTGTACATCTGACTTTAGCTTGTAAATTCACATTTTCTTGCAGTTGTGGAAGTGTCCCCGTCGCTGAAAACCAGAACGAGGTAGGGGATTTTACTGACATTTAAGCTAGCTAGTCAACCAACAGCATCCGCCGCTCCGTCTTCCATGAGCTAAACATGGTGCAGAGGTTCATTGACACTTTGTTCTTTTTCAGTCGGCGTATAACACGGTCAACCCAGTAACACAGACATCAAAAAGATGCTCCTCCACAATCCCCGGCGCAGCACCACCAAACAAATCCCCCCGTACCGACCCCCCGTCACCCACCATGCAGGCGCCAGATACAGGAGAAGTTCATTCTGAAATAGACAAACAAGAGATGCAGACAGAAAACACGGAGGGATCCTCTATCAGCCCCGCTGCACGGAGGAAATCTTGGAGGAGAGCCACCATAACCCGACGCTCTCTCCCCGCTCTCCCCAATCCTTATCAGGGTGAGATGTCCTCCTGTCTCGTCCCTTGTGAGCAATAAGTGATTGGTCATAGGATATTTTTTTGTCTTTGTGATTAAAAATACCTATTTATATGTTTATCATAGTTTTGTGCAGGAGCATAAGTACAGCCTTGTCACAGCAAGAGAGGCTCGAAAAATTGATGGAGGCTTCAATGAAGGTGAGTGTGGAGGGGGTCATAATTATGGAGGTGAATTAATTTGGACAAACCTAACTTAAAAAAATGAGAAAAAAGAAATTAGCAGGCACGGTAGGTTATATTCCATGTCACGGGGTATCGGCTATGTGGAATAAAGTTGGCGTTTAAAAAATAAATGGCCATGGGCTCTGGTACTGACAACAGTTAAACATTTAAAAAGCCCATAATTTATTGATTTACAACTAATAGCTAAAGATTTTATGTTGTTATAAAAGCTGTGTTACAAAAAGAAAGTGAGATTTGCTGAAATTTAAATTCAAAACTTTTGAGACCACAAATGTTATGGTTTTATTCAAGAGTGACTAATTCCTGTACATAAGATTACCTATTGAAGTACTCATTAGAAGAATGCTTTAGCCATAATGAGTAGACTGTAAGGTTCTTATTTACATCATTTTAGAGCTGTGCACACAGTTATTTCTTATCAACTAAAATCCCTAATGGTCTAATTGCTGCTACCTTGTCTCTAGCTGGCAATTGAAAGAACTCAAAATTCCCTCCAGTCAGTGCCGAAAACCTCACTGGATTGTTTTCAAAAGCAAGGTTAGTGTTGCACTATTTTGTTTGATATGTCCCACACATTTCATGAAAATTTTCATAGAAATATTCAGTTAAAAGTTATTTTTTGTCTGGGTCCTCTGTTGTACAGTTGAACACATACAGAAAGAATGGGGTTATTTGGCCAAAATCATACAAAGTGAACCACAGGGTCATCGACTCCCTGCTAGTGCAACCAGGTATTATAATTCTTTTATTCGCTGCTTTGAATGTATTGTGATTCTTATTTGTTTGTTTTTGCCTACATGTTGATATTTTACTCCGCATTTTTGCTTGTTATTTGCTTTCAGTTCTTGTGATCCTGCAGTGCAGAGAGCCATGGAAAAAGTCCACAAAGCCATCAACAGGCATACTGTTCTTAATGTCACTTGTACACACAAAGTATTCATGCAAAACATGCATTTAAACTAAAAAAACATAGATGTTGTGATTTATTACTTTTTATTACATTGTTTTTTGTTACTGGACTGTGCTGTGCTTTAGGCTCCAGGGTGAAAGTGAATCTTGGGAGGCACTGTTGAAAAAATACCGCAGTAATGCAGAGGAATTGAAAAGGTAAGCGTGTGTCACTGAGGAAAACTAGCAATATTAAGTTAGTGTGTCAACATTTTCTTTTCCACTTTTGTAACAATAATGTGTTTTCAATTTGTTTCAGGAAATTGGAGCAGGTCCCGCAGAAAGGCATATCGTTAGACTCTACATGCATGGCCCAGTCCTCACAGTACCTTTTTATACAGAGCAAACCTGACTACCATGGTCTTCTCAGCAGACAACAGCCGATGCTTCAAACTATAGCAATAATTGTACGTTTGAAATTAGATTTTCTGTCACTCGTAAAAAAAACCCCATAAATTTAACAATAACAGGAATGGTTGATTATTTTAGCAAAAGCTAAAATCTGTACTGTTTTAATTAAAATGTTTTTATATACCATCTTCATGGTGCTGTATGGTAAACTACTAAAGCTGGCACAAAAGAAATGAAGGAGGTGCTGCTTGAGAGTGAGAGTAATTAAACAAAAACCAGATGCTACTGTCTTATGATCAGTTTAAAAGCTGTTCACAAGAAGTTGGAAGGCATTGTCTTTCCTCTGCAGTTCAGAAATGTTTATCAAGTTTTTGGCTCTCAATACTCTTGGGCACCAGTGCCAATAAAGTAAACAGTACATTCAGATTCAATCTCTGATCATATTCACTTTGTTACATAGGTTAACAGTTTCAACATGGGAACATAACTAGCGCAACATCTATACTCCTCAGCTGTAGTAGCTTTAGTTCCAGTGCTGTAACATGTTCAGTGTTACAAAGTGACTGAGAATCAATTTTTTTCCACACTGTCTTGCTATGAGTAATTAGTGTCCCACTAAAACAGTATTTTAGGCCAACAAGATATTTTTTTTCCCCACACAAGAGATTCTTGTATTTGTTTTTATTTGTGGTGTGGCTATGTTTGAAAAAAGTTGATTTCCCACATTCACATCCTCCAGCTGAAGTTTAGCAATATATATAATACTAACTATACTTTTTTTTTTTAAATCTATAACTCATTGTTTTTTTGTCATGAGTATTTACTATAATAAAAAGTAGCAAGTATTTAATGGTTGTAATCATGAAGTTTCTAAGTATGAAGTCCTCTTACCTGTTGCAAAACAGTTAACATCTGTATTGAACTTATCTTGATCTGCTTTACCAGATGGACACTCAGTGTAAGATGGTTAGGGAGCTTCTGTCCATTAAGGAGCAGTCACAGTTATTGGTGAAAGAGACCAGTAGCCGATTGGGTAAGGATTTAATTTGTCTTTCATCTTTTCTGTAGAATATTTTTCGGTACTTTCATCAATGTTCTGGCAATTTAACATTTAATCTGGATACTTTTTCCTACTAGCGGCAGATGCGGGATTCCAGGATCTTTCACCTGACCCAATCAGAAACCTCATGGCTGCACCTTTATCCTCCACAACATAGTCACTCTGGCAAGAGGCAAACACAAGCTTTCAATCCTCTAACGGAGCATGGCTCTTTAATGATGTGTTTATGATATTATATATGTGTACTCTCTGGTAATTTTGCTGTTATGTGATTAAGGAACATGTGATTTCTTTGCTTTTTTTGTTTTCTGTGACAATTACAACCATTCAAGTCAGCAGCAGGACTGGTAATAGAGCTAGCTCAGGTAATCCATGTACATGACCAGCGGGTGGCAGTAGTTGGCTTTACAAACTTATGACAAGCTTGGTAAATAGCTAGAGTGGATTTTTTTCGTTGAACCTCCATTAGGTGCATTTTCACCTTTTAAAGCCTAAAATTGTTAGGACTAGACTGCTAACTGTCAGAAATTAAGAAATAGTCAAATGTTTCAGAAAACTTTGCCAACATTCTGTAAGACAAGATTATTGGTCATCATAAAATAAAGACTGAGGGAAAAAAACCTCTTTGAACTAATAGCCTGTTCTGAGTGATCTTTCGTCTTGAATTTTCAAATGTCATGACTATCAGAAGCCAAAACTGATTTTAAATTAAATAGGACTTTACATTTTTAAGTCATGGGATGTATGTGAAGTGTCTTTTTAGGCTGTTTGATTGCTAATATCTTATAACTTTAATCAAAATCAATTGCAGTGAGAATGCAGAGTTAACATTACTATAAATGGTGTAATTATAATAGACATTTCATTGAACCCATAGACAAATTTGCCAGTTTTCCAATCGGAATTGACTTGTACAGCAGGGACGCATTACTTGAAAAGATTATGAAGCTGTGAGCAAAACAAGAGAGTTTGGATACATAAGGATTCTAGTCTGTAGTTTGCCTACAGTCTTTAGTTTATGTGTAGTCATTTTTACATGCTCATCCTCAGTCACATTTACTCTTTTTGGTGCTGCATCTATTTCACTTCATCTGTGTCCCCTGACCATTCAGGAGGAGGCCCCTCCCCCACAGTGACTCACCCCCATCTCTTGCATTTGGCTGGGTCACTGATGCAGAACGAAGCTTTGACATTGTACCAGTCAGTCAAAGCTTTGTTCACTATCACTCTTATCTCTTGGACCCATTCATTCATTAATGTTCATACTTAATTTGTTTCTCTGATGATCACAGTAGGAAGAAAATCCTTTTCCTTCACTGCCAAGAGTAAATAAGAGTGAATGGCTTTCTGTGCTCTGCAGTTATGATCTCCAGCATGGAGCATTGGTGTATTTTCCTTGTGATTGTATTCAAGGGAGTGACTAAAGAGCATGGGGACAAGCAAAGAGAAGACAAGTGGGGTTGTGACCGTGAGAGTTGTGAGTAAGGGAGGATGGTGCACAGCAGGAGAGATCGATTCTTATTTAGATGAAAATGAGGCTTGATGCTTGTGGGGTGAGAGGAGGGCAGCTTTAGCATCCAAATGAATAGAGGTTTCACAGAAATGATCCTCAAATGAATCACCAACAATAAAATGAAGAAGTTTACAAAGCCACTGACATAGACTTTTTACTTTCAAGGGAAGTCTCTCTTGACAGTGATCGACACTGACTTTAGGGTTAGATGGTAATCCCTGCAGCTACTCACTTAAAATTGTATGACAAAGTGTTGCTTCTGGCAACCTCAATGGCCCCAGTAAATGTTATGTTAGAAGTCATTTAAGCGTTTGCTTTAAAAGCAATGTATATTTGGATGAAGATGCCTGTGGTGTGATGAGGTTCTTTGGGCTCCTTTTTTGTAGACTAATTAAAAAAAAGGGAGGGTTCTTTTTCCAATTATATATGTAAATTATTTGTATGTTGGCTATCTATTTTAATCCAAAAGTTTATAAGAATGGAGGTTTGGTTGAGGGGACAACTTTTTGAAGGGTTAAAATCCAATGCTTATTAGAACACCCAAGATGCTTGAACTGTGACTTGTACCATATGCACATGCAAAGAGCAATTACCGTTTATGTTTACTGTATTTTCTATTCTTGTTGTCTCTAACTTTAGATTGATTAGCTACAGATTGTAGTAGATGGATATGTGGAGAGTCAGCATAAACCACTGCCAGTTTGGTCCTACTCCCTCATGCACACCCATCATCTCTTCTCAGTACAGCAAGGCTGGCTGCAGCTCTCCTCCACATCCATTCAGCCAGCCATTCGTCTTGGAAAGCTGTGTCTCTGATCTGAGTGATAAACTACAGCAGAATTGCCCAGTTTGCAAAAAACAAGAGCACTTGTTTTCAATCTGTGCTGTCAACATTTTCATACTGAAAACTGATGGGATGTTTCATTCATCAGGGGTTTAGGATGGAATGATATTCTTAGGTTGGACTTTTCTGCTCTGAGATTGCATATCGCTCTTGATATGGCCGCAGTGCATCTACATAGATGTATATCTGTGCTTTGGTTTTCAGGCACAACTTATGAAATGATGCTTAAGTAACAGAGACCAAATTAGTCCCGATACTCCTCTTTCTTCCAGTCAAAACACTTACTTATGAGCAGGGACAGGTTGTTTGGGTTTCTTGGAGTCAAGAAGCTTTGCTCAGACAAATTTTTAAAAACACGTGCATTAGTTATTATTATTATTACACAACGTGTTCTGATGTTTGATGTTTTTAATGCACATCTCGTTACGAGCTCAAGCGGCACACCACCCCAGTCCCGTAAAAGGTCGGAGGGGCCTTCCTCTCAAAACTTTTTTTTTTAGGAGAGCGACCCCGACGACCACAGCTTCACACCGCTTTCTAATAAGACCAGAGACGCCGATGACGTAAAGGGCCCCATCCGCCCGTAAAGACGTAACACGGCGAGGATCCGCTCACCTGGACGACGAACGCACTTATAGTGTCTTGAACGTTTAACAAAAACAAAACAAAAAACCACCCGATGCACCGTCGTAAACATCTATTTGCGTCCGATACCTGAAACGCGTCCACCTGCGCGTCTTCTTCTTATTTTTTTTTTCTATAATACCGATCGACCCACCCGCGGGCTCGCGCTCCGAAGGCGTCGCGGGTTCAATGGTCAACGCCGACGCACGCGGCTCGCGCAGACCAGAACGTGCCCCCCCCCCCCAAACACACACACTCACACACTCACAGACACACACTCAGACACACACACACTCACTCGCTCGACGTCAACAACAATGGCAGACCGTGGTGTGTTTTGGTAGCAGGTCTCCGATCGGGAGCCAGGCGGCACGAAAGCCTCGTCGTTGCGATTCTTCGTCTCATTCCCCCCCCTTTTTTTTTTAAAGGTTTGATTCGGTGAGTTTTATTTTATTTTTTTTTTGGACAAAGGTCGCTCGTCTGTTGCTGTAATTTTTTTCCCCCGAATTTTATATATATATATATAAATATATATATTTTTTTTTCTTCTTCCCCGAAAATGTGCGAGGCGCTGTTGGCAAGCTCACACGGTCCGTGCATGTGTGTCCCCGCTGCTGCTTTTTCGCTGGGCTACGGCTACTAACCTAGCTGCTTTTTCAGTCGGTGGTAAGCTAACGTTAGCCTGGCCCGCGTTTATTGACTTGGGGGTGGGTAAAAAAAAAACCCACAAGCGAATGTAAAGCGTACGATTTGTTTTATGACAGCTATCCTTAACCATTTGCTAATCGTCGCTGTCGGGCACGGTGAGAAACGTTGTATGATTTGTCGTAGAAGATACTTTGCTGGCTAGCTAACAGGCTAGCTATTTGTGTGTATTCTTCGACTGGGGAAAACGGCGAGTTTTCTTTGAAAGTATGGATGACCAGACCAGGATGATGACGGGTCTCACCGGACTCGGTGGACTACCGCAAGCCGATGTCGGCGACCCGGACTCGGTCAGGAAACAGCAGTCCCTCGGTCAGCCTCAGCAAGACATAGGGGATATCCTACAGCAAATAATGGCCATCACCGACGAAAGCCTGGACGAAGCACAGGCCAGGTAAGACAGGCGGAGAGCCATTTTCCACACATGATAGCTAAGCTAAAGTGCGCTGTATGTGTCTTACTTTTGCTTTTAGGGCTCAATGAAACCGTCACGTAAGTTTACGCGTAATTACAACATTAATGCAACTCCACGTTACATCGCAGTTCGCTACCAAACCGAATAACCTCGCGTTTAGTTACCGAATAACTCGGGACACCCCACGTTAGTGTTGTTGTACTTTAAAAGAAGGCTCTTTGTTAATTCAGACCGTGCTTCGCCGCAAACTGTAATTGAAAACGTATCCTCTTGGTTTGGGGTCCTGCGATAATGTTAATCTTATTTGGTTTATCTGCGAAGTGTCAACAATACACGGTTCAAACTTCCTACCGAGTTTGTGGCAAATGTGGCCGTGCGAAATGCACATAACCCCCTTTTTCCCCTACACCACAGCGTTAGCTGCTTTTGGATTGACAAAATAGTTTAGTTAAGCCCCGCATAAAGAAAACACACTTTATATATTTCGAGATGGCTTTTTGATACCTTCCTATTGGCTTCATAGGGTAATATAAAGTTAGGGACGCCAACTTCGCGTTTGCAACCATGAATACAAAAACAATTAAGAACCATGTCAACAAAAAACAAAGTGCTTTTTAAGATAGTGCATGTTTTGCAATGTTTTACTAGTCACATCTATCTGATAGGAATTAGATCCCCTGGTCATGTCGCCAAAGCTTCTACATATTACTAACCAGACTGTGCCAAATTAGATTTGCCTAATTATAACATGTATCTGAAATGCCGCTCTGCATCCAAGGGGTGTCAATAACATTAGTCATTGAAATGCAAATGATGGGGATAGATTAAGGTAAAGGGTAAGGATTGCTCAATTGTCTCACGTATTAGCCCAGTGCTGGCTGTGATGACAGCAATCGCTCATTCATATCACTCGTCACCTAATGTTTGTGTTTGAGGTGCTTTTACGAATCCTTGTTGTAGGGTGTATACACTGCAGTTAGCGACTGATTCGCACTCATTTGCCATGTGGCTCAAGGAGCATAAGGTCAGTTTCAGATGAAGCGTCAGTATTTCAACAATAGACAACCGTCCACTGCAAGACTGTGGCCACAGTGTGATGTGTCATTAGCTAGTGATTTTCCACCCAACATTTGACCACCTGGTTCTCTTAATTAATTCACTCCTCTTTCACTCCCTCCCTCCCTGGTGTTCATCCTTTTCATTGTGTGCTGGGTGCAATCAATTCTCCTATAATGTGTACCGAGTGCAGCTGTCCTCAAATCGAGTTTCTATTAATGAGATGGTGGTGAGGGGGAGGGTTGATGCTATACCAGCAGCCTATGAACGTTGGGATATTACATTTTCTTCAGTACAAGTTTGAGGACTTAGTCAATTCTTACTTCATGGAAAAATGCAAATATATTTGCTTTGGAACATTCCTTGCAGTACGATATTTATTGTCGTCTTCCAGTCTTTTTTCCTTTACCTTCATGATTTGTGCTGACCATTTACAATGGGTTTTACAATGGTTAATCAAATAATGTTGATTACAATTATTTAGATATAAAGGGTCCATTGCGATGTAGGAAATTATGTAGCAGTCCTATTATTAGATGTTAATAGGCTATTCTGAAAAAGTAATTAAAGGTGTGGCTGCTTTGGAAGTGCCAGAGGTGTCCTTGCTATATGCTTGTATTGATCTAAACTCCCATCTCAGAGCATGTCCTCTTCATACCATGTGTGCAGGATTTTATGCTAAAAGAATGCAGCCTACTGTAGATTGGTGGACTTGTTACAAGTTGTGTGGCCCATATGATTCCATTTGCATAGTATGTATATGATCAGGCAATTTTGATGATAATGTATTCATTTTCTGAACAGTATCTTTTTTTTATCATTAGCTGACACTAGTTGGCACTAAGTGTGCAATTGTTTGGATGTTTGCTAATTTACTTCTCAGGTTTACTTAGGGTAGAAAGTCAAAACATAACCAGATTTATTACATAATGCAGCCTGTTGTTATAAATACATTTGCTCATATATAGCAGCAGGTATAACCTAAAATGTACCATCTTATTGACATCATACACAATGCTGATCAGGTCTGTCACCCACATATTAATCTTTTCCTTGGTCATGATCTAAAAATTAATGTTTGAGGTGGCTCACATGTGAGCATGACGCCCTTGTCGTGCAGGGTGGCAGTGTGTTGGGATGGGGAGTGGTCAGGGCAGCGCATGAACTCGGTGTTGCGGAGTACACTTCCTGCGCACCATCCGCCCTCATCCTCTCACCCTGTTGCCATATGTTCAGATGCTGGCCAGAGGAATCGCCGGCGCATTGGGGTGGATCAGACGACCCCACAGAGGGAGGGAGAGCAGGGGGGGGCATGGCAGGGGGTGGCCTGCCACTCAACTTCCAGCACAGGTCAGTACAGGACCGCATGAGCACCTCCTTCTCCCCCTCCTGCTCATACCCCTCCATGCTGAAGGCAGCCCTCCCCCCAACTCAAATCCAGCAGTGACAGAATTGGTGGACAAAATGACATTTAATGTTAGACACATAACTCTTTTTATCATACTGCCTCAATAATCTCACAGAAAGGCAGTCGTTGGTGCCATATACTTTAGGCGTACGATTTGTTAGTACACCTTAGTTCCCTCATTTAATATGCAATGGATATTCACAACTGGAATTGGTGTTGAGGTCAGGTGTAGCCAAATCATATTCATCTGTGGTTGTTCTTAATGTGTTGTTGGTGATGTTATTTGGAAGAAGAATACTTTATTTCAGTGTCATCTGTAGGTTTTTCTTGTTTCATCTTTTCCAATTCATGCTTCTCGTGATCGGAGGCCTCATGCTGGTTTTGTTTTCACCTAAAAATTATCTGTGTTTCATTTTTCCAACTACCTATCAAAGTTGTTGCCACTGAAACCCACTTATGATATAAATTATTTCTGGTGTGATTTTTTTTTTTTTTAATGATAGCAATATAACACATCCAAATATTTGCATTTCCTTTATCTGTAGGACCAGTCATTTAAAATACAGAGGTTGAACAGAATTACAGAAGAATTTTTACAAGATAATACAATATTACAAAGCACTGCAAACTCTAGCCACACAGTTACTATAGAGTTTAATAAGACTGCTCTTACAATCTCAAGTTTTCTAATGGAACAGGAGATAGTATAATGCATTGCATGCTTAGTCACACTTTTTTTTAAGTGTGCCTTTCACATGTTTTTAAATATGAAAAATTACAGATTTCTAAAATGCAATTCCATATGTGCCCAGCTACTATTGCACCCCTCTCTTTGATGTAATTGGTGTGTATTGTCAGTACTAGTACTGGTGGAACATTAGAGACATTAATGTTAAGTCATTTAGGGTCATATTAGGGTTGGGGCTTTGCTGAAGCATTCCAGCCTTACAAGTTTTAATAAGCTGCAAGTTGTATGCGTGTGTGCGGGTGCATGGGTGTGTATTAGCTGGAAATTTTGTTGCTAAGGTGTTCTGATTTGATTACGGTGAGCTGTAGAAGTTTTACCCTTTCTCCTTTAATTGCCATTAGCCTGTCTGGCAATAAAGAGAATGTCTCTGATTACATTAAAATTGCAACTTAATCCTAATCCTCTCTATCAATTTACCATCTACTTTCATGGAACAAGTCTTTCTGTAAAAGGTAGAAATTTGATTACTGTGTATTAACTCTGGAATCTGGTGTTCAGTAATGATGACCTTGAGGTTTGGCATCATTACCTGTCCCACAGTGCAAAGCATCCAAATGACAACATTACTCTTGCCGGTTCAGATTGACGCATCAGGGATGTTTATGCACTGACAATGGCATTTGGCTATTGAAAATGCCTTTAAACAACATGGCTCTGCGATGCTGTGTTACACTACACTCTTGAAATGCTGTATGCATAATACATACAGCTCCACTACCTGTTTATGGGGGAGGACATGGAATGACTTGAGATGGAGGTCTGTTTATCGTAATCCTCCTCGCTCTCTGCCTCTCTTATTCCCTCTTCTCTCTTACAGGAAGCATGCCCTGAACTGTCACAGAATGAAGCCAGCCCTCTTCAGCGTTCTCTGTGAGATCAAAGAGAAAACGGGTGAGTTTCTACTTCACTTGTTCTCTTTGTGTGCTCCAGTCTACACAGGTTGTAACCTACTGTTGAGATATAGTGTGCCTTTGCTCCAGTTTCCCTGGTACCAAGTTTGTTTTTTAAAGGCCTCTCAGAGAACTCTATTGAATAAATATTCAATCTATTTGTTGTAGAACTGATTAAGCTGCATGTGTTCTTTATGCTTTGGCTTAAGATCTAAAGATCTCTAAAATATACATTACTGTATGTTGTTTTTAGCCTAGTAATTATAGAAACTTTACCTATTTTTGGCCACTGTCCAGACTTCACACTGACCAGCTGAAACTAATCTCAGTGGATCTGTGCCTTTGAAACTTGAGTCAGAAGCAGAATCCTAACAACTCTTAATATTTTGAACTCACATTCTTATTCATCAGAATGAATTATTATTCTTATTCATGCAATTAATTTTTCGATTTTTCACTTGTGAAATTTTAAATATTGTAATTCTTGTCCGTTACTATCTCAAAATTCCATCACTTGGTTGAATTTAACAGGAATATTTACTATAATGAGGCAGCGGAATAAAAACAACTACAACTACTCTAAACTATCCTGTCCAAATTATTAGAGTAAACAGTCCAGCGTGATCCTGACCAAAAGTTCCTGTGCAGCTGGTTTACAGCAGGCAGATATGAAAAATTCCACAGTGGTTATTTCATCACAGTTAAACTGTTGTTCTTTTTCAGTACGATTAGATATTTCTTCTCCACCTCTGTTAAAACAGCTACACCATATAGTATAGGCTAGTTGTGCATTGAGAATAAATTTATGCATATCCCTGCAATAACTTCATCTAAATACAACATGCAAAGCAATAAGAAACTATTCACACTGTCTTGACAAATAATACTGAATTTCAGGTACGCATGATCTTATGGGAATGGTAGCCTATGCAAATACCTCAGATTTGCGCTTATTCATAAAATTAATCTAAGTAAACATGCTGCTTATTCGCATCTTATTAGCTATTCAAGTCAGCTCTCTGACAGATTCTAGAGGGGTTCAGAGGAGGAAGCTTGGGATGGATGGCAGATTGATGGTTATGCTAGTGTGAATGGGGTGGGTTTTTGAATTCTCTCCCTGTGCCAGTCTCTCTCCGTTCTTGTCTTTCCTTGTGCCTTTCTCTATTTCATTTGCCTTGTGTATCTTCTAACAGCAAACCTCTCTTGTTCAAATACAATTTGAAAATGCTGCACTGCTGCCTGTTGTGGCCCTCTGTCAATAATGTATTATTGCTCTCCAGTGATGGGAGAAAAGTAAAGGCTAGGCTTGAGTGAGTGGGGCAGGGTACACTGTTTCCTTGGCAACCAGTGGTCTTATTTACCCTAATGCCATTCACTTTGATTTTCACATTTAGTCTCCCAGCAAACTAGAGAGAGGGCCTGTGAGTACTTATTCAGTAAGCTGAGCAGAAAGAACAGACAAGGCAAGGAGATAGGTTAACAACAGATTACTGGTTGAGATGAATATGCCAACCATGAGATATAGAGATCTTTGGCTTTGTCTTTACTGTGCTGGCCATCTGCCACATAGTGCCCTCCTTACTGCACTGTGTACCTGCTCTGGCATTTCTCTGCTTCTCCATCGGACCCCCTGCAGGCCCCATTATGTGTCTCTGGAATGTGAATTGACTTTTGTTCAGTGCAGCTTGTGGAAGATCCAATCAGTAGTCCTCTAGTATCCACAGATTTTCTGCAGTATTCTTTCACTAACAAACATGCACTTGTGGCAGCACACTCACATACACACTGTCTCTATCATGCACCCATACGCACACACCAAACAGGGATAAAAGCAAACTCGGTCTTGGGTCTACTCCTACTGCCTCGGTCTTGTCCTCTCCCCCTCCCTCCCTCTGCCTGCTCCCATTCTTGAAAGAGAAGACTTGCTCTGAACTCGGGGCTTTGATATGGTAATGTAATGGTGGTGGTGGAGGAGGGGGTGGTGGGGTGTGGGGGATGGGAGGTGAATTCCTCTGAGTGCTGCAGTTGGTTAGATTGTTTTCATTGTAAAGGAAATGTTCTGTGCAAATGCCAATATCACCCCCCACCCCCACCCCTACCACCAACCCAAAACACCCCCAATTTTATGACAGGGCCTGTGTTGTCCTTAGCTCTCACATTAAACATGACCTCCATCTGCGTGAAATTTGACTCTTATTAATACTTTATTAAAGACATACTCCAAAAAAGAAATTAAAGCACATGGAGAGAGACAGGGAATGATCAAAGTTTAGAGCCAGTGGCTTTGCCTCAACTCAGTTCTTTTCTCCTTTACTCTCATGGGTATTTGCTGTAAAAATAGCTCTTGGTGCAATGGGACAGCTTATGCCAAAATCTCTCACAAGCCACTGCAGTTACTCTCAGAAGTTTTTCATTTAGTTTGGGTATGTTTGAGGCATTTCTCCTTACTTTTATTCTTTCCTTGTGCTTTACACATGACAGTGAATATGTCACTCACTCTGTTCTATCACACTGCTGAAGTCCGTCTTTTTCAAGCCTGAACATTCCCAGTTGTTTATTTTTGGATTACTTTTGGATTGAAATAAAAATAGTTTTTCTATTGGAATTAAAGCAACTATACCTTTTTTTTTAGCTAGGAGACTGCACAGTGATATAAGGATCTCTCCCTCCTCCCCCTCACTTGGACCAGTTCACACCACAACACTCCCATCCTGATAAGCTGTCTGATGAACAAATCTTTGGGGATAATGCTGCTAGTTGGCTGTGTAGAAATAGTGGCAAACTGGTTTGCATCCAACCTAAATAAGACTGAAATCGCTGTCTCTGTGCCATCTCTTATTATTAAGTCTGTGTGCCAGTCGCTGTTCTTATGACATGCATGTATCTGTATGGCACTAATCATATGGGCCATATATCCCATTCAGCATCAGTCAGGATTTAACTACAAGAACATCCTGATGGGCCTGTAGCCAGTGTGATGTTAACTTGAGTCAGATGATTGCTCTGTTGGGTGCTCAGTTATGTCATGTCCTAACAATGTTTCTGAGGCACTGGTTATTTGCTGTCTGCTTCGTCCAAAGCCCACTCCTCTCTCTTTGCGTTTTGGTTGGAGAGATTGTTGGAAAGTTTTTTTTGTTTTTTTTTTTTTAAGGGCAGATCCATTTCCTGATTCTATAAAAAAAAATGTTATTATTATCAAGATCAGTCCTGCAATGTTTGTTTGATTTGGCTGTAATATCTACCTATGTTGGATGGAAGTTTTTTAAATTTTTCTAACCGCCTACAAGCACAAAAATCTCAGTCGATGCCTGCCAGCAGCACTTAGCTAGTATGCTGCAAAGCAGCTAGCTGACAACCCATCATCACTTCCTATTAATGTTTTGACAAGATGAATGAATGGTGAGATTTCGTAAACTCAATGAACTCCCCCTCTGTTTTTTTTTTTTTTAGTCCTACCTCTTGCTACATTTAATAAAAAAGCCCCCCCCTTTAGTTATTATTATCAATGGAAAAAGAAGATTTTTACAATGCCATCACAATTTATAAAAATCAAATATTGCTGCTGTTTGTGTTATATTTTGTTAAAATTAATCATCGTGAATGAAGCTATATGTTTTAAAAAAACATGGCTGTTGTGTTTACTTGACAGAATTGTATAATCCTACATCAAAGGAAAATAAACTGCTATGCAGCATCTTGGCATTTTATAAGCCTTCAGAGTGGTTCATATTTTCTCTATCCTGTAACCTGTAGCAACACATATGAACACCAGTGCAGGCCTTTGTGTGTTTTTGTAGACCAATATATATTTGAATGGATAGCTATACTACTGAGAGTTAGCTTCACTATTTTGCCAGAATAGTAGGGGGAACAAGACTTTCAGGTTCTATGGTAATGAAGAGGTGACAGCTGAGCCAGGTAGAATGTTGGCAATAATGTCCTTTAATAGAGAGCGCATCACTACCAGCACCACCACTGGCACGGGCTTTTGATGAGAGACTGAGGAAGAGATCGCCCCTGTGGTTGCAGCTGCCTCTGCTGCTTCAGCTACAATATGTGTGGACACATGCTGCCAGGGAACTGAGGCCAGAGACAGCGCAACTCAACCAGTCATTTGAGACACTCAGTACTTTGGAAAATAAGCCTGGGGGACTAATCCTTGCCCTGCTGCAGTGCTCTCCATTTGTATGTTAGCAGGCAAAGTGGAATGTTAAGTTTTGATTCTGTTTCAAATCTTATTAAAAAAGGAAATACTGACTGGTTGGTTGGTTGATAGGTCACATTGTAACAGTTGTAACAGAGCCAAGACGGTCCTTTTGAAGCTGCACCCACTTTACCTTAATTTGCTAATGTAAGAACATGTAGTGTTCCTCTAAAGAGTACCGCTCACCGTAGAAGGCCTTTCTTGCTCGCTGCTTTTTGGCAGATAACTGCTCCAACCAAAAAAACAAAACAAACAAAAAAGCTGCTGCTATCATATTGATCCAGAAGTATCCGGATAAGAAGAGGGAACACATTTCATATCAAATTTTAATTGTTCAAAAATGGTAGGCTAGGATAGCCTGTAAATGAAAGGAAGCTGATGTGGAAGAGTTCACTAACCTATTATGTCATCCATCCATCCATTATGTCACCCCCCAAACACACAAGCACGCACGCACACAAGCACGCACATAAGCACGCACACAATTCAGAACTCATTACAACACCGCTGCTGTTAACCTGTTGGCTCTGTCAGACTATTAAACAAACTATTAGACAATGAATGCTACATCAGCTTATTGGGGCTTTAATGTGTCTGCCTTATTACCTTACCTGTATTCACAGCACTCTAGTTATTTGTATACATCACAATACCATTTCAGCAACCAAATGGCCTCAATTACATGTTAATTGAATTACAGCATGATTGCAGTCGTAAAAACACCAAAAGAAAGCAACATCATTAAAAGTCACACTTAGTTGCCATGTATTTATTCACAGCCAGATTAAAATGTGACTTTTTTTAGTCTTTAGAAGTCTCATTTTAATTTGTATACAGTTTAATTTTAGAGGACATGCATGAATGTTAACAACAAACCTCACACAGCAGAGGCCATCAGTTGGCAGCTTGCAATTTCTGTTAGGAAAAACCCTTTCAGCATCACATGATTGATTTAGATGTTTGTATTCCACCAACTTTGATAGAGTAAAGCACGTGAAGTGTAGTGAATCACATGCCTCATTAAAACAACTTAATTATTAGTAGTTTTCAAAGAGCCCAATTTGGAACAGAGCCATTAAATTTTATGAGTTGGTAGGAACCTGTGGGAAGTCTTTTATTATAGTTTTATGAGGAAAAGCATACAGTGCATTTTAAGCTAAAATGAGTGCAAGATGGAAATAGTTTGTGGCAGAAATGCAACCCACGTGATGTTAACAAACATGGAGTTTTCAGTTTTACTACCACTAGGGTCTAAAATGAGAATAGGCCATCCACTTTGTCAAATCCCCTGGCTTTTTATATTTTGAATAGTTTTTTTTTTGTTTGTTTTTGTTTTTTTTAATTTACACTCCATATGCAGTGTTGCAGGATTATCTTAAGTGGCTTCTCAGAAATCTCTGTTTGGTTGTGTGGTGTCCTGCCACTCAATCCTTTTTTTTTTCCTCTCCATCGCTCCTTTGCAGAAGGAATGAAAAAAGATAGTGTGTCTTGTGTGTGTGTGTGTGTGTGGGGGGGGTGCAGGAGCAATACAGGGAGATTGATGAGGCAGTAAGAGCAGGAGTAATTACTCGGTGTCCATTCCCCAAGCCAGATTGGCAGACGGCTAATATCACACAGACCCCTGGCCCTGACAGACACACCATCACCCCCCACTCCCAACTCAAACTGGGGAGTCAGAGCACCCCAATCTTCAGCCTAGGCCTAATGGTGTGTGGGCCAACTGATTTCCCCATGTGGTATTATTCCTGTAGGAACTGGGCTTCTGTATTTTGACAAGGGGAACTGCTGTCTAGAGAGTGCTGTAGGCAGGGACAGGCTCAGTGGAATTATTCACCCTAAAGGCTGCAGCATTATGATTTTGGCCAAGATTCACTAAAGGCAGCAATTTGACTGCCCTCACTAAATATTTAGGGAGATCAGGGTAGCTGGATATGAACAACTGGGTATAAGAGATTTTCGGAGTTAACAATCGTTAACACCATAGATTATGTTGCTGTATTGCATTGTGAGATTTGGACACCTGCTCAACAATTTACACTTTTGATGCCAAAACAGTAGGTTTATTGGAAGAGGAGCTGCGATGATGGGGTAAAACATAACCAGTTTGTGTGTACATATAGTATGATAATAAATAATGTATGATCTGGTTCTGGTATGATGTGTCCCTCTCACGCCTGACATATTGATCTAGCACTTACCCAATTGTTTCATTGTTGAAACTATTGATGTGAGCTTAAAAAACAAAACTGAAACAGAAGATGTAAATTAAGATACTTTTCTATGCATTTCATTGGTTTTACTCACTGATTTAATGGGCAGCAAAAAAAACCCTTCACAGCACTGAGGTGGTGGGTAAACACTTCAGAAATTTAATTGGCCAGAGTGACATAGTAGGAAAGGCAATATATTTTGCACATTTCTAGTTTACTTTGGATGTACAAAATTATTTCCATCAACAAGTAACAAATAAATACTCAGTGACCCATCAGTATTGGTTGAGGTTCACTCATAGGGCGCACTCCTACCGCTTCATCTCATCTGCATCCCGCCCCCTCAGCATGTATGCCTCTCACACTGCTTTTATGCTCTACTCTTAAAGGAAGTTGGCGTCTCTTTAATTAAAGATATGTAAATGTGGTCTCAACTGGATTGCATTAGTTTGGTGGTGGGGGGGGGGTGGGAGTGTGTCGGAGCCTAGCTCCTAATCCTGACTAATTAAGGATTAATTACAATTGATGGGAGCCTTCCACCCCTCTGCAGTAGTGCACATTGCTGTCGTAGACAGTATGTTTGTATATTTCACACCATGTCATAAATGCAGGGGAGAGATGGAAACATTAGGGCTGGTGGAGGGAGGGGGGCGTACTGCCCACCCTTAGATCAGCAGTATGCATTGGGTTATTATAGATACTTTGAAGCCCATGCTCCTTTTAAGATTGTGGTACTCTGCATCAGTCTGGATGGTTGGACTGATATAGTAATAATGTTGGCTAATCTAGTTTAAGGCTATAGTTTGGGAGGTTGATTAGTTTTTATTTCAGTATCATTAATATGTGCACTCATTTACAGTGGGGTCTAAAAGAGAGCACTTTGTCAAGGTCCCAGACTTTTGGACACCACTGTAGCTGTGTATTTGTTAGTTTAGTCCGTTATGGATATCCTCCTGTAAAATCACTGGTAAATTGTTATCCCGAAAAGCCTTACATTGTAAAGGCACAGTGATTTTTATTCCTCACTAAACTGGTACATTGGACCTGCATAGACTAACCATGTAGCCTCAGCTCTCTCTGGCACCATCTGACTGTGTCATAATGCTTGTTCACTTGTTATAAATGGGCACTGCTCTTCTGATCTATCGCTTAATTGCCACCTAATTTGCATAACAGTGCAAATTAACGACCTCTCAAATGAGCGTTCATTTTTCACAAAGTCTTTAGGAGCTCCTTAAGAGTCTGTGCTAATGAGCACAGGAGGCAGCTGGCCTGATGAGAGTTGACTGGGGGAAGATCCTAGTATTGCTATAACAAGCCTCCTGCTTAGGTGCTCTTCATCCTCCTCTTCTTCCTCCTGTGACATTTCAAATTCTTTCTTCCATGTCTCTCTTTTCTTTCCCGGTGTGGAGAACTGTACTGTACTAGAGATGTTATTCTACTGATTTGGTTACATGTGCTCAACGGTGCCTACTATATCCTTTTAGACATCACTCGTTTTAACACTTAAGCCATACTGACACTAGTATGTAAAAAAACAGTGTGTAAAAAATGTAAAAAAAAAAACCCAAAAAACAAAAAAAAATTTCAGTTAGTTAAAATATAACTAAAATTTATGTATAGATAGTGTAGCTGGCAGTATGTTCCAAATTGAACCATGTTTTCTGAAATGACTGTTGAACACAAGCTGTGAGCAGACATCTGTACACTCACTGCAACTCAGTGCCTGTTTGTTTAATGCTGTCCATGCTATCTGAAAAAGCTTTCAAGTCAAAGTGGGAGCAGAAATATCATAAGAATTCCTCAAAAATACAAGAAAAGTACGAAGTAATACGAATGCCTCGAAACTTTGCAGATTCCTCCATAATCCAAACGGATTTCAACATCCCATGCCCAAATCGTTATTTTTTTTATTATATATGCATTACCACAAATATCCCAAACTGTAAGAAACATCTTGCCGTCTTGCAACTATTAGTTTTTTGTTCCTTCTGTCATGGCTGGTGTTAATGTGAACTACATGCTAATAAAGTATAATGTTGGAGCACCCCCCCCCCCGGAATATTCATGGTTAATTCTCACTGAAGCTTCAAAGCCCCAAAAATAGTATTTGGGACAGTCTTATGAGTGACTGAAGCCAAATGTTGCACTACTTTTTGGTCATATGCCCATCATTTTATCCACGCAAACACCCAAAGTATGACTGTGTTTTGAGAATTATGTCAGTCCTATTTTAGGGGATTTAAGTTAGTTTTCATTTTGATATGATTAGAGAGAATTGGTTCACACATGATTTCTATTTTCATATTTTACTGTTTGTGTCACTTTTTTTTTCTTTTTATTTGTGAAGTAAACATGGAAAAGAACATCTCCCAAGTACATCTGAAGGGTCAAATTTTAAATTAAGAAATGACTCAAAACTTTGTACTATATGCTAATCATAATCACATTTGCACCAAGTTACTGCTTGTGAAAGTGGCTGTTCTGTGGTTTAATTTTAATTCTGTAACTTTTATCATTGCTGACTGTATTTTTATTTTAGCTTTGTCAGAATTTATTAAAATTAAGATATGGCTTTTGACCTGTAAAAAGTGTTGGAAATGGCTACCAGGGAACTAGTCTTAATAATTTGCCAAACTATTCCTATAAATAATAGACATGGAGAAAATACATCATAGTTCCTTTATTGGCTTCTATTTGTGCAGATTAAGTTACAACAAAAATTGATCTGTCCCTCATTAGTGTGTATGTGTGTATATTGTGTCTTTGACAGTGTATTTCTGTGACCATTCAAGGGGGGTACACGTAGTCATCGCTGGAGTGTCCAAGCCTCCCTCTTTAGTTAATTAAGGGCTGATTGATGATGTGTTGGGCTGAAGTGTTGTGTTTGCCCATGGTGTGAGTTCTCCAATTCACACCTTAATCAGACCACACTGTGTTTACTCTCAATGCTTACACCTCTGCACGCCTGTGCGTGTTTGTGTGTGTGTGTGCGTGCATGTGCATGCTTGTGCGTGCGTGTGTGTGTGTGTGTGTGTGTGTGTGTGTGTAAGAGTGGGGGGCTGCGTGCAACAGGACTCTGGTGAACTACCCAAACAGATGCTGATTAGCGTGAGCTGCTTAAAGTAGGAAGGACATATGGATTGGGCTCATTAAGTTGACTGTACTCCACAAAAAAAACACTCTCGTAGAAGAATGGGGCACACCATTTTTATGTTGCGTTTGCAGTTGAAATACACCTTTTCTCAATATCCATTTGGCAAAAAGCCCATCAGGGAAATTATTCATTTTTAATGCTGGTTCTTCAGTTTTAATGCCATATTCTACAACTTGCCCAAGGCAACATTTTATTCACCCAACCCCCTTTTTTTTTGAGCAACCCATAGTCTGCCGAAATGGCATGGTAAATCAAAATCGTATATGCACAGAGGAGCTTGTGTCCGAAAGTTGATATTAATCAGTTGTTACAAACTGTGATTTTGTAAAGAAAGTGCCAATGGCGTCATGGCTCCTATTCAGATTGCTGAAGACTGCTTGTCGTGGTATGAGCAAGTGATATTGCATATACAGACTTTATTGAGTGACCAACTGGACATAAAGAAGGCGAAGTTTGTGTTTCGCTGCATGTATTTAAAGGTCAAGGACTTGGACAAAACTCCTCTCTGTTATCTCATGCCACTCCTCTCCGCATTCTGCACAGTGGAGGTCAACACAAGAAAATAACCCAAGAAAATTATGAAAAATAAATATCGGATCTGCTCAGATATGGGCTATGTCAAAATTCCACCTAAGGTACATTTTTCTCTAAAGCCATAGTTCGTGGAACCTGAAAACCAAATTCAGCCTGAGGGGTGTTCAGACACTGTTCTTGCTGTCACACAAGGGTCAGGAAGAGGTTTGTTCGTTGTTTATTCTTCAAAGTTTAATTTGTTTTTGAGGGTGAAAAAGTCTGTTAAAATAGTGGAGAGTTTAATATTGGTAGATTGGCCTCAGTTATTATTTTCCCTAGCTGCATTTTTGTATTGCCCAGATTTTATTTGGTATTTTGCACACAGCCTTCGGTGTATAAGAACTATCATATATCCTGAGCCGGAGTCGAGATTTATTTTTGCAGTTTTTGTGAGGTAAATTTGCATATTCATGTAGCATATTTTCATTGTGAAAACCGTATTTCTTTGGTCCATTCTCTTTATCGGAATTCTCTGTCTGTAATGAAAGGAAAACTGATGTTTTCACAGTCCTATCTTTTCTCCATTTCTGGCTCACTCGCTCTCTGGCACGTCTGTACTCTGGATTCTGTATATTCCTGTGGCCTCCCTCTCTCTGTGTCTCTTCCTCTCTCGCACACATATCTTCTCCTGTGACTCCTTTTTTCAATTCTCCTTGGTTCTCCTTCTACCCTCTCTCTCTCCTTACCTTTTTTCCCCTTTTTTTCCTTCTCTATCCTTCTCTCTCTCTCCCAGTGAAAGGCTGAGAATACCCAAGGGAGCTGATGCAATTAAAATGCTAATCCTGTCTGTCTACAGAGAGAGGGAGAGGGGGGGCTGACAGCATGAGGGATTGCGGCTCACATGGAGAACTCGACTGAAATGGAGAACAGAGGGAGGGGGGGGCACTGGGGGAGGTGGGTGGGGGTGTGCTGAAAGGGAGAGGGGGGAGGGGATGTGTGTTGGGGGAGACAGAGTGAAAAGGGGGATGCTAGCGAGGGAAAAGACAGACAAGGATAAAGCTTGTGCTGTGAGCTGAGCAATGATATACTGACTGCGTTTAAGTCTTATCTATTTCTATGTGTGAAAGGCATTACAGTTAATGTACAGCACTACACTAGTGGTTAGGTTGTTCACCCTCACCTGCACCACTTCATATACTGCGTGTTGTGTCTGTACAGCACACTGTTTCCACATTGGCTGTGCAGAAATGAGAATGATTATGTATGCAGTGAAAGCCCAGCTGGGTACCCTGAATATTTCATAGTATGTGTTGCTCGCTTCGTCTCTCAATGCCACACAGCTCAGCCAGGGTGGTAACGTGTGCATAATGGTGTGATTTCTAAGAGCCGCGGATGCAGGCTTTGGGCCTTAAGATGTCTTCCTATTTTTTAAAAAAAAAAGAAAGAAGGAATTTAAGTATCTTACAGCACTCTAGTTTTTAGTCTCTAAGTAATAGAACAAACCCAGCAGCAATGTCAAGAGCCAGTTGATCAAAAGGAAACACTGCCTAGGTTTTGGATCAAAACAGCCAACTAGTTCTCAGACTTGTAGGTTTTTTATAACTGTAAACCTTACATTTCGGGGGTTTCATGGCGATTTGTGGATGGGAGACTCCTTTTTACGTGGGTCCATGTCATATGGTTCTTTTCTGTGCAGTTTCCTAACTCACCTCAACAGCTGCTATAATACCACTAGGCCACTAGACTGTGCATGAGTGCAATTGTGGGTAATCACAGCTTAATTGGAGTAATTAGGGGAATGTAGGGGCATTAGGCTACAGCTGGGGGCCATAATGAGAAGTGGGGGTAAAAGGGGGGGGTGAGAAGCTTCAAAAGCCACAGTTGCCCTCTACACTGTAGGTCAGTTGTACTTCTCGGTGAATGGACATTACTACGTACTACTGGAAAAAAAAAACTAATACTTCTTGGACTTGATCACTAAATTAGCTTTAGGTTGTCTACCTAAGAAGTGCAGAGATCGAATGTGAATGACTGAAAGGAAAGAAAAAGTGGAGGGAAGGAGATGGGCGAATCAGGGTCATTAGTTCAGGCGGCTGGGTCTGCTGCATTCCTGAGCCCTGAGATGGGGGAGCAGCAGAGCAGGAATGTGTCTTGGAGAGAGAAGAGACCTAAGCAGAGGGAAAGAAACAGGCAAGAAGGAACAAGAAAAAAAGGGGGGGTGGATGCTTTGCTACGAGAGGCCATAAATGGTGGAACAGACTCATTTATCAAATGAAGTTTGAAAAGCAAAAACTCATCTGCTCCATAGCACTTGGAAACTTTAAGCAAAACTGTTTTTGTCCTCATTTCTTTCACATCTGTTAGGCCTACAGTACAGCCCTACTCATTTGTTAGCTCTGACTCCTCCATGGCTGCAAACTTGCTTTTCAGTATGGCTCTCTACAGGGAAACTTTGACAACAACATGAGGACTAATAAGTTTGGGAAAGTTGTGCTAGCAAGATAAGCTCTGAATGAGTAAATTCATGCACCCCTTAACCTTTGATGATATGCTTTGACTAACTAGCCTAATCCTTAAGACGGACAAGCACCTAATGCCACCCAGTTTCCACTGGGATTAATCTTGTCATCCATATTGTTGGCGTCTGTCTCCTTCAGAATCCTGTCTGGTTTCACTGCTGTCTAAATTGGTTCTTACCTCCATTATTTAGTCTCTAGTTGTAAAGACTAGCATTGGTGCGGACATACCACTGTGTTTATTTGGAACTCTTAATTAGTATTTCACAATTACATCACATTTTTAACGTTTTGCTCTGGTCTTCATATTGGTTTAGATAGCATATTCTATCGACAACTCCCTTATTTTCATAAGAGAGATACGCGCTAAAATTTATTAATTTAAATATTTCACACAAACTCAAGTTTGGTGATATAATCTGTGTGATGTAATTTTTCTAGTCTGCAAGTGGACATGTGTTTTAGCACTGAGGCTAATGATTAATGTAGTTATCAATAAATCTGTTGATTATTTTCTCAATGAACTGATAAATTGTTGAGTGTACAAAATTTCATAGAGCCGAGGTGACACTGGCTGAAATTGTCAAATTGCTTGATGGCACCAACAGTCCAAATGCCAAAGATATTCAGTTTTGTAAAGGTATATAGTGTAGAGAAAATTAGGAAATGCTTATATTTTAGGAATTAGACTCACAGAATGCTTGCTTGTTGATTTATTTATTTATTTGTTTAGTTTATTTTTGCTTGAAAAATATAGGGAACAGTGAATCAAATGTCAAAGTATTTTCTGTTTAATTTTCTCTCAAATAGATAAACTGTTTGAGCTCTAATGTGTTTCACCTTTCCTAATTAATACTAGAAATCAACTTTTGAATAAATACAATAAAAATAAAAATCTGCTAAACCACTTTATAGTGGATCTCCAATCATCTAATCATTTTAAATCTCATTGTGCTGGTACTGTAATAAACATGTTTCATTCATTATTACTTTCTACAAAATGAATTAACTGTTATTAAATATACCGAAGACATTGAATTGTTATACCAAGTTTCATTCCTTACTTTCTGAAGTTGAATGATGGAGAAGCAAAAGGGGCAAGAGGAAATTTAGTTAAGATAAAAGCCTCAGGCTCTGAAGAAAAGATGGTTGTCTGTACTTAAAACTTTTCAGTAACAAAGTGGTGTCTGTAAGGGAGTGTGTGTGTGTGTGTGTGTGTGAAAGAGAGAGAGATGAGAGCATGGCTGCAGGCTGACAGAGGTCCTGGTATAATACAGTGGTGGAGAGCAGCAACTGATAACTATACTTATGGCCACTGGGGCTCATAGTGACAGCACATGCACTCCCATTACTGGTCCCATGCCTCATGCCCTTATCTCTGGCAGGTTGCCACTGTGGGACCATACTGCCCTCTGCTGTCGATTTTTAGCAAGTTCAGGCTCATTGGCAACTCAGCCAGGCGCTCATAGCAATGACTCAGGGGAGAAACTTCACTGGGTTTTGACAGGACTGTGCTTCTTTGAATTTTAGCAGTGATAAAATATCCTCCTATGCACCCCAAAAACCCACAGTGTTAGCCTTTTCATTAAAAGGAATTGTGTGGTCTCAGTTTTCAAAAACTTTTTTTAAACATCAGGTTTTATCAGCCCTAGAAAGGTGTTCTGGCTTGAGCAGACAAAAACAGGATTTTTTCCAAAACAGGTAAATACTAAATTAATCTACCTAACTCCTATGCTTCATTCCCTCTCCTGTCCAGTGCTGAGTATACGAGGCGTGCAGGAGGAGGACCCCCCAGATCCCCAGATCATGCGGTTGGACAACATGTTGCTAGCAGAGGGGGTGTCAGGACCGGAGAAAGGTGGAGGATCGGCTGCAGCGGCTGCGGCTGCAGCAGCTGCTGGGGGCTCACCCACTGACAGCAGCATCGAACACTCCGACTACAGAGCCAAGCTTGCCCAGATCCGCCAGATATATCATTCTGAGCTGGAGAAATACGAGCAGGTGTGTGCTGAGTAGACATAAATGCCTAAAACATATGGACAAATATTAGCAGGTTATATTAAAATGAATAGTCAGAGTCAGAAACTTTATTTCGCTGTATCTGGATTCATCGGTCTGGTGACAGTCCTTTTGTGCTAAATAAAAGGATATGTAAAATAAGTTGTTGTACTGTTAGAATGTAACTCTAAAATTTTAATTTCAACTATGCAACACTAAAACACTGATTACCCGTGTCTCCATCTTTTGACGTATTTTAATTAACATGAGCAGCTACTGTAGTTGGAAATATAAACTTTTAGGGACTGGCAAATGAATACCATGTCATTTTGACACGGATATACTTTTTTGTAGTTTTTATTTTTTTTTTTTTACACAAAATATGGTAATTTTTGGTATGAACGTACATTGAGATGATGCTCTATCCATGACAACATAACTTCATGGCACCAGCCCACCCTTTCCTGATGTTTCATTGATGTAGGTTCGAGAACCACTAGTGTAGACTCTATTACATATGTCAATTGCTACTAGTAATCAAAAATCAGGTATTCAAATATTATTTATTTTTTTATTTTTTTATTTATTTATTTATTTATTTATTTATTTATTTATTTATTTTATTTATTTTTTTTTTTAAAGACAGCTGATCAACCAAAGAGTCAGAAAGCCAAGGCCTACATGTCATCATCACATGTCATGGCACTGGATAAAATCATACTTGGACTATTTTTTTTACAATAGCATTCAACTCCTCTCACCCCCCCCCCTTCCCCTCGATCCAGGCCTGCAGTGAATTCACCAACCATGTAATGAACCTGCTGAGAGAGCAGTCCCGCACACGGCCCATCTCTCCCAAGGAGATTGAGCGCATGGTGGCCATCATCCACCGCAAGTTCAGCTCCATTCAGATGCAGCTCAAACAGAGCACCTGTGAGGCCGTCATGATTCTGCGCTCACGCTTCCTTGATGCCAGGTCAGTCTGTGTTTGTCTAGCTGGTATTTTCTGTGTGTGTGCGTGTGCACGTGTGCGTGCTAGATGGCTGGTTATTTTCCTGAGGGCTGAAGTGATCTGAGCACATTGACTGTTGTATCAGCTGTGTACATTCCAAGCACTTGGCTCATTATATCTTTTCTCTCCGTATCAGACGTAAGAGGCGCAATTTCAACAAGCAAGCTACAGAGGTGCTGAACGAGTATTTCTACTCCCATCTGTCTAACCCTTACCCTAGTGAGGAAGCCAAGGAGGAACTGGCCAAAAAGTGTGGGATCACTGTGTCTCAGGTGACTAGCTAACAATGCTGTTATCCAGGACAGTAAAAAGACGCTGTAACTTGTTTTTCAGAAGTTGAGATAATTTTGGTTGACAAGATCACCTGTCTCTGTTTCAGATGCCAGTTTTAGTACATACTTTACAGAATATTTAAAAAAAAAAGCTTCAATTTGTTTTTATTAATTTTGTGCTATTATTATAAGATAATTTGTTTTTGGATTAATTTTCCTACAACAGTGAGGTTACAACAATTGATTAAGTCCAAAGGAAACACTACATTCAAATATCTGACCTCCATCTGTCCCTCAGGTCTCTAATTGGTTTGGCAACAAGAGAATACGCTACAAGAAGAACATTGGTAAGTTCCAGGAGGAAGCGAACCTCTACGCAGTTAAAACAGCGGTGGATGCTGCCAATGTGTCAGCGCAGGCTAGCCAGGCCAACTCTCCAGCAACACCCAACTCAGGTACCACATGCCCCATCTCATCTTCCTACAAGCCCTTCCAACTTTCTTTAACAGGATTCAGTTCCTCTACATACACTTGCATTTTTACACACAAGTTATGCCAATTGTATCATTGGCTGACTTTATTGTCAAAAGGTAAACTCACACTGCACAACAAATGTGCTTTCAGACAACTGCCACACGGTCACTTCAGTGCCATGTGAAATTCTATTATTCATTTTGCATGAAATCATAGGTAAAACATCAACAGCCAGCAAAATATATAATATACCCGTGTGTATATATAATACGATCCTAGACACAGTTTTTATTCAACAGGTACAGCTTCAGCAAGCCAATCATTAAGTGCCCACTTTTACACTCTGGCTGCCAACACGCACCAAGTACTTTATTGAGAACACCATACTAACAGTGGGTAACTGTTTCTAAGTCCAAATCGAGATTCATCCGAACAGGCTAAATTTTTCTAGTCTTCAACTGTCCAGTTGTGGTGAGCATGTGCCAACTGCATCCCCTAGATTACTGTTCTTGGCTGAGAGGAGTGGAACTCAATGTGGTCTTGTGCTGTTATAGCCCATCAACCTCAAGCTTCGATGTGTTGTTCAGTCTTAGATGCTTTTCTTCTCTCCACAGTTGCAAAGAGTTGTTGAGTTACTGTAGCATTTCTGTCAGCTCCAACTGGTCTGGCCATTCTCCTCTGACTTCTCTCATCAACAAGGCGTTTCTGTCTTCAGAACTGGTGCTTACTCAATATTTTTTGTGTTTCAACCGTTCTGATTAAAAATCTCTGGAGACTGCCGCGTGTAAAAATCCCTGGAGATCAGCAGTTTCAGAAGTACTTAAACTAGTCCGTCTGGCACCAACAATAATGCCACGGTCGAAATCATTTAGAAACACTTTTTTCATGCTGACGTTTGATGTGAACATCAACTAAAGCTCCTGACCTGTATCTGCATGACTATATGCACTGCACAGCTGCCGCATGATTGGCTGATTGAATAATTGCATGAATAAGCAGGTACGCAGGTGTTCCTAACAAGGTGCCCAGTGAGCGAAAATTGTCTTGTCATTCAAATAATCAAATTATTGATTACAAATCTAACATAGAACCACTCAAAGATTCATAAATGTTGGACAATAACAGGCAGTATTGTCAACTGTTTAGGTTTTGTTTTTTAAATTTTTTTAGTATGGCCTAGCTAATCTCATTATTTTACAAGAAGGAATTTTGACTATTTTATTTCTAGCCATATTTTTCTAAGTTGTTGCTCATTTGCTTTGTGCAGTGTGGGCTGCTTTGGTCTTTGTCAGCCTAGATAAGCATTAATTTTGTGCTCCTGTCTGTTTGTTTGTTATATGCTTTTCTAGCATTCCATATTTTTAAACTCTTTAATACTGGACTGGCTTGATGTCAGCTTCAATTACTTTCTGTCCATCTTTCATAATTTCTTTCAGAAAATCATCCCATTGTATATTATTTTGCTTGTTTATTTGCTTTTGTTATGAGTAATTTAGATCTTTGCAGTAAATTCTCCATGTTGAATATACTTTTATTTTAAACGGTTATGCTACACACAGCACATAGTAGTAATACAGTAACCCCAATTTGCTAAGGAAGCTGAATGGACCAGGTAGGTAATCATTCTGATGTTTTGATTAATTTAGTCAGCACCTTTCATATAGCTTCAATGTATTTTGGACAGCCAGGTTGTTAAACCTTTCAAGAGTGGGCAAACTTTAAGGTGAGACATGAAGCTGTCTTTGAGAGAGGGGTTTAAAAAACAAAACATTGAAATCATCATAAGCATGAGAGAGTGGATGGTGTCAGAAATGTGCCTCTTTTTGCTACCAAATGAAATTCATTGACAGAATGGCATTGCTGCAGGAAGCTGCACTGATAAGAGGATATTAAGTACAACATAGGTCCCTGATTGATGAACATTATAACATCAATGAACTATTGACCACTGCACACATCTGTTTAAAATATTAAACTAGATTTCACTATTTTAACCCTTAATGGTTAAAACCTGTAATAGAATGGAATATGAACGCAACTACTATAGGCAGACACCAAATTGATCAGTTTTTAGGATATCTTAACTAAAATAAAGGGTATATTTGTACAATAAGAAATACGATTTTACACCAAAACCACCTCTTAATTTTTTACATTGACTATTCCAAGGGTTAGAGCTAATATAGAAAAACTATGTAATCTGATTGTGACAAAGTTTGCCAAAATTGTCATCACCACTACAAGAATTTCTTGATGTGGAGGGGATTTCAAATGTAATTAAAGGGGACCATACCAGAAGCAGTGATTGTTACTGTGGGAAAGTAGCTTGCTATCACTGTCTGGTGTTCTGAGCAGCAGTTTGTTTAAGGTATAACCTTTATACATCCTGAAAGTTAAAAGCCTCATAGCCTCCACTACTGCCAGAACACTGCAACCCACCTGCCCTCACTGGATTATAACTCCAACAAAGACAAACTCAAACAGGATATGTGTTTGTGACATTCAGTTCCTCTAACATTTATCAAAGGATCAGTCTATAGTTTGGCTGAGCCTCCCTTTTATGCAAAGAGCCAAAATGTTTTTGCAGCTGTAAAATGCTTGTTTGCAAATATTGGAATTGCATAGACCTCTTTTTATTGTTTTATTTTCTAAATGGTGCACACAGTATGTGCTGTTGACATGTGCTTGTGTGCCAAGGAGAATCTAAGCTTTTCGTCTTGTAAAATGACCTATTCAGAATAGCATAGCCAAGAGCAGTAACCCTTATATTGAGGCTGGTTATTAAAATTCAGTTCTATTTGGTCAATGTCGATGGCCAGTGGTGACCTTTTGACCCCATGGCACTGTGGTGGGGCTGATTGGATATTGGCTATATATATTGCCTGCAGGGTCACCAGGGTCACACAGTTTGTCTCACACAGGCGACGCCTACCTAGGCCTGCATTCACTCAACGGGGAGGGTCACAACATCGCCCCTTCTCTACAGTCACAGGTATGCTGTGAGGACAGCTGCAGAGTTGACCTCGATGCCGTTAACCCAGCCACCCTGAATCCTTGGATACCCACCCCTTTGTGTAGCTACTTTTGACCTCGACCTCTCCTCAGATCCTGCCCTGACTTTACCTTTGACCCCATCAACTCCTTCCCCAGCACGAGCACGCACAAACGGACCCTTCTGTGCTCTGTACAGTGAGCACCGAAGGGCTTCACTAACGAGGAATAATTTAAGATTTTGAAAGGCTCTTTAAATTTGAACTATTGCATATCCCTCTGTCGTTCTGTGTGCATTAAGTCCCTTCCCACATGCATTTCTTAAGAGAGCACAGATTGCGCTTCAATGCAGATCCTCCCGACCGGGTTAGGTGCATTAGGGCCTTCCTCAGCACTCTAGTAGTTGTCAGCATAGAGCTGTGTGGAATATTTCCACCAATCAGGGATGGGGGTTGATCCAGCACACTCTCTGGTTAATTGTCAGTTTTTCAATGTATAGGTTGTCATGTACCTCCAACCCTTCAAACAGTATCCTGAATTTTTGTCACTTTTCCTTGCCCTTTGAAACATTCCTCCATCCTGTATCTTTATATATTCACCCCTTCACCTTTGTAGACCAAGAGAATTCCTCAAACTGAGCTGTCCTTGTGATTGTTGTCTGTTAATAGTTATACAGTTTTTGAGGGATCCACAGATTTCTGCTGTTAAGTGCTATATAATCTAATAATTTAACAATAAAAAAAGTACCTGCCTTTTGGCTTTATTTCTAGTCTTTCTCTTAATTTAAAGCAGAAGTGGTTTAATGGAGAGTCATGAATTTGATGGGTAAGCTATAATGTTTAGTCACACTGACTAAATGGGGGAGTACACTAGCAGGAAAGCAGTTAAGATTGATGCAGATTGGCACTGATGCATGCATGCAGTAGAGGTTTGTGGATGTAATCACTCCTTTGTCCAGCCTGTGGTTATTTAGTTAAAAAAACAGCAGCTGGTATCATAAAGATTTGTTTAGTTGTCTTAATTTTGTGCTGAGGGTTGTTTTGAAATTTTGGGGTATGTTTTGTCTCTGACAGGTGGATACCCTGCACCGTGCTACACACCTGACGGGCGGCTATGAGGAGCTGTCGGGTAGTGGCCTCTACACCCCTCATCGCCTGGATGTGAGTAGCAACTTAAAGTCCCTCATGCGGTGCAGCTGATGAATAAGTAGGCAGTTGGTCAGGATACCTGTCCAGTGTCTGCTCCATAGTTTCCTAAAAGTTAATTCAGGTAAATGAAATATTGCAATTCCTGGAAAATCTAACATTTCCCCCATGTTAGGTTTGGCAGTGTCTTGAGGAAAATGAAATCCATTAAGCACTGATTTAGTGATTTGCATGTATTTTTTAAATCTGACAAATATGATTCGAAGGAGTTATTAGAGTAAGAAATAACCATTTTAATAATTGCATTCAGTGTGAAGATGATCAGTATTTTAAGGGAAATATTTGCACATTCAATCTCCAATGAAACTGCTTTGAAAAGGTTCACTTCAGTCTTCCAAAAAGAACATCTCGCACACTGCTCTTGTTCAAAAATACTTCTGATGATACTTCTGATGTTCCAGAGGAACTGAAATATTGGTATGATCAATAAATTGTGATGCTGTTTAGGGGAAGTGTGCAGGGTCTTCCTTTCTGACTAGAGTTTGAAGCAGAACCAACTGCCTGTTGAAATGATTATAAAACAACACATTTAGTTGTATCCCAGATGTCCGAAAAACTTTGCTATGATGCTTAAATACAATTCAAGGCCAGTTTTAACCTCAACATCCAGAAGTCTTGTAACTCACCTAATGAATGCTTACTGGGATGTGACAATAAGTTTTGGGCGTGGAGTTCTACTTCTGAATTATTACTTCAGGCTAGTGATAGAATTGTTTGAGGTGAGCAAAGCTTTGCTCTGACGTCATGTGAATGTTCAAGTAAAGTAGATAAAGATTCATAAAGTAACACCTGATGTTAAGCCTTGACAGTCTAAATATCCAATGAACCAATAATGAAAACTATTGTCTTGTTTTTCTGCCCTGTTTCTGTGACTCTCCCTGTACAGTGTGAAAACTGTTAAACTGTTTGTCCTAACTGCAGCTTTTTGTCTCTGCCCCTTGCTATCACTTCATTCCCTTGTCCCGTTTCTAGGCGAGGCACAGTTTGTCTAGAATGAATTCTGTTAATCAGGAAGCTACTATCATGTTTTATCAGATAGACCGTTTTCTAGAATGAATGGCATTTCGTCTGCAACCAGTAAGCTATCTTGAGACTGTACCATTTGACTAGTAAGCACAAATATAGTTGATTTAGACTACCGGTTGTAAAACTTGCTCTTCATGCTCAGTTCTCCTCTTTCCGTTTGCAGGCTAACAGCTGGCAGGACACCACCAACCCCCCCTCGGTCACCTCCCCTCCTGGTCCTCCTGGCAGCGTCCACTCTGACACCTCCAACTGATCCGATGGCTCTCCCTGCCATCACTTCATTCCCACTGCGGTCTGCTCTGACTACCATCCTCTGTTCCCCTTCTTCAGTATTCCCTTGTCTCTAAAATAGACAGCCGCACACAGCTGTATTAGAATTTCATAAACATACACTGTGCTGGAACACAGGACAGCCAAACAGTAGTCAGGAGGAATTCTCCCTCCACCCCACAGCTCCACTTCAATGCTTGAAGCTCCATAATTCAGAATGAAAGAGGGATGGAGCTTACTGATACTGAGACAGTAGAAAAAAACATCTTTACTATCAAGGACTTTTTGAAAACCACTGACCCAGGTGTGTAGATGATCATGATGTCTGTACATTATGTGTATATGCACGTTAACTTCACACAGTACTCACACAGCTTGTCCATATGCTGTTGACCTCTGCACTCGACCCTTTGCTTTGCAAAACTGTGTGCGATTGCCTGTATCTCCTGAAGCCTTGGCATCTGACAGCCAAACTGTTGATACAGATCACTAGGGAGCTCTGCTCACCTTGCTCGTACCAAAGTGCTGCCCCAGTAGTTGTCAACACATCTGTTCCTCTGAGATCACCCTCTGCCAACTTGACACAAGACATTGTTGTATCTTCCAGACCTTATAGCTTGATATTTCACTCTGTTAAGAGATTTCAAGGTGATTAATTGAGACATGCGCAAAGATGCATGAAACCCCCTGCCATAACACACACGCTACAACTTCTCAGTCTTTTTCATGGTGAGCTGACATAAAAGATGTGTCAAGCACAAAAGTTAGCATCCTTGTTATGGGTGTCTCTACCTGTAAAAGGGTAGTTAAGGGGATCACTGTTTTAAACCAGGCAGGACAGGTGATAATAGGGCTGGCGAGAAGAGGATGAAAGGGCAGAGAGAGGAGAATATCTTTGGTTGAGTGGATGTAACTAATAGCCCTTTTTGTTGCTAACCAATAGAGGGTGTTGGTAGATGGCTTGTAGACTTTACTTCTTGCTTTCTGTCCACTAGTTTATTTGATTGTAGGCTATTTTCTAATGCTGTTTCACCAAGAATGCACCAGCCACCACCAAAAATGAGCTCAATAAAGCATCTAAATGACGTTAGGAGAAGGTTGGAAAGATTGTGGGGCATTGATGTGTTATTGGGACAAACGTAACATGAATTTAGAAAACGTGACTGTCTTCCATGCATGTAGGACTTCTAGGCGTGATATTATTGTTTTCATTTAACCTTCCGAGTTTTTAGCTTCGTTTTTATTAACAAAAAAATAAAGGGTATAATTATTACAGTCAGACCAAAAAGGAAAAAGTGCATCATGTATTGCTATGATGTGTCTCTCTGTGTGGGCGTGTGTACAGTCTTCTTGGGATGTCTTAGTCAAACTGGCTGGTGCCCTCTGACCTTTGTAAGCATTATAGAGACTGGGTGCTTCCACCAGCCAATGACACACCAGGTGGGGTTCAACTGAAATCTCCTCCCCACCTTGACACATTTAAGCTTGTGAGCCCGAGGCAACACGCTACAACCTTCTGTTGTACCAAAACCAAAAATACCACGTTCAGCAATGTAATAATGCTACTCTGTGTCTCTCTAAAGCTGGTGCACAGCCACCTTTTCAGTTCGAGGCGAGGAGGGAATTATATTTGTATCTGTGTCTCTCTGTGTGGTGTTGTCATGCCTCAAGTTGTTTTGATTTTTTTTTTCTTTTTTTGTGGGGCTTCATGGGAGGGTGGGTGAAGTGAGGACTGTCATATAAGACGTGTAATTTGATTGTGAGCGTGGAAGATTGCTCTCCCCTTTACCCATCTTTTAATATCTTCTGATAAAACAACAACCATTATTGTTTTTTTTTTTTTAGTTCTATGGCCAATTGGGCAAGGGCTTTTCTCTCTCCTCTGTTACCAAAAAAAGAGGCAGCACTGGGTGTAGTAAAAACAATTTGTGTTTTAAGACAAACCTGCAGCGTTTTTGGGGATTTTCATTCTTTGAAACTATTTTATAGTACATTAACTGTTATGTGAATAACAAAGCATTTTGATAGTAAGGTAAAGCCTTATGAATATTTAAGTGTCAGTCAAGACTTTGTTGAACCATATGTTACAGAACAAAACTTGAGCTTGTAAGCTGGTCACATGTGATATCCCACATTTAATTACTTGTTTTGTTACTCATGGCAGTTCATACGAGTGTATCTTATGAATAACGTTATCGCCACACCAAATTATCATGCCCCCCCCCTTTTTTCTACCTGTTGTAATGGATGTCACTGTACAGTTTGTGTAATGTTTCAGTATTTTTTTTTCTTTTATAAACTTTGATGTTTGGTTGAGATGCCAGTTTTATTTGGCCTTTGTGTCACAGGATTCACAATAACTCTGTATCAATTTGAATATTATTTAGGTCTTTTGTTACATAACCAGGTGGCAATGTATGGTTTAGAGGTGTACCATTTGGTGCTGTGGAAAGATAAATGTATCAATTGAGGTTCTGCAATGAACACTATTTGGTGTTAATCCCACGAAACCCTTATCCAATTCAACCACCATTTCTTAACATTTTCCAAATTCCCTCAGTTGTACAGTCACTTTCCCAAATATTCATCCACTTGTGTCTAATCCTAAATCTTGTTTGAAAGATGCTCAAATTATCCCAAGAAAATAGAAATTCCTCTTTATGAAGTGGCAAAGGATTTTTTTTAAAGGACTACGTTACATAGAGTACTGATAAATTCAAGCTCTTTGATCTTCATATTTATCAGCCAGTAACAACTAATGTAAAGGTGCAGATGCTGCCTGTTTTGTGGAAAGTTAATCCCAGATTATTTTTGAGTAACAACTAAACTGAAATTCAGTTTAAGTTGTAAAACTCTTGTTACAACCTGAAACAGGAGGAGAGCCAGACTTTCACATTAACATGCACGGTCTGCACTATGCTCATCATGCACAAGTTTGGTCACTCGCCTCGATACAGCAAAAACACCTTAGACATCAGATATTGTTATACTTTTGCGACAGGGCTGCAATTCTAAAATACAGAACTTAATTTTACTTACTATTTTTGATCATTTTTAAATCTTGTTTGGATTCTGCAAGTGACTAAATGACTTCCACAGCATCAAATGTCTTCTTAAACCTTTTTGATTTTTGTTTTTATTAGTATATTTGTATCTCCCCTCTTTCCCTTGTATTTACCCCTCTCTCTACCTCTGTCTTTCCATTTTTCTTGTATATAACCCCCACTGTTTTCAGACTTGTGAGTCTGTATGAACTCCTTTTATACCTCAACTTTAGAATTGTTCTAGAAAGAGTAAAACAAAAGGAAGAATATGACAAATTGTAGTGTTCTTATTAGAAAATTAATAAAATGATTTAGTGTGATTTTTTCAGTATTTGATTTCAGATTTTAGGGGTGTTTCATTTTATAATTTGTCACAAATGCTCTTGTGATAGTCAAATGTAATAAAAGGAGAGATTGCACCATCTGATGATTAATATGTGAATCTGTCATCTTAATGGAGACTAAGGAAAACATTATCTTGAGAAATGACAGTATTTGCCCAACATGAATTAAATCCTTTTCAGCTTTTTAATTGATGCATCTACAAATATTTTTAAGTCAATTCACAAATGCGAACATTGAAGAGAGGTAGTTTGGCAGATGTTCATTGATGTCCAGAAAAAAAAACAACACATTTTTACAAAATGTGTCCTGGTTAATGACTAAAAATGTTTTTTTTTCTAATTATTATTACAGGTGTACAGCAATCATACACCTGGCATTGTCCAACTGTCTTCATTGTTGGTGTCCTGAGGCCCTTGCAAGGCCTGATCTTCTGACTTTTGGTCACAGCCAAGAATTTCCTGTGGATAAAACATTTATCAAGTGTGCAGGAAAACATAAAAATTAAATTCCAGAAAGAGTCAAACAATTCATTTACAGCTCCATTTTCTAACACTGACTCTAAAAAAAATGTAATATCTAATAATTTTATGCACTGTATTGTCTCCAAACATTTTTACCAGAAAAGTAGTCTTTACTATAAGAGATTAACAAAGAAATCAAGAGAAGGAACTCCCTGGTTCTCTCCTGTGCCAGGTACCAGAGCACCTTTGTTTTCAATTCCAGTAAGATATGTAGAGATTAGAAATCAGGACTGGCATCAGTGCAAGTGAAAACCTGCACGACTCACTGAGAGGGAATGTGAGAATCCAAAAAACTCTGGGGTAACAAGACTTTGTCGGAAATGATCAGAAACTGAATCTTCTTCTGTTGATATAGATCACAAGTGCTGATATATACAGAATAAAGCCTGTTTGAAAGTGGTTTTGGAGTATAATGTTTAGATTTCACAGGATGTTTGTTGCAGTGCCTGGTTGGCAACCTGTATAAGCTCTGTTGACAGTACCTCATGTAATGGTGAGTTGATCTCAACAGGCGAAGGCTCCCTCTGCTGATTGTCACCTCCCCAACAAAGGCAGCACAGGATCCACTTGAATGTCCTTCGCATCTCGTCGTCTCGCAGCGAATAGATGATGGGATTGACCAGAGAGTTGCACTCAGCTATCACCAAGCAGAACTTCTCATAGTCATTGGCGCGGCTGACTTTACCCAGAAGCCCATCCAGCAAGAGAGTCATGAGGCCGGGTGTCCAGCAGATTACAAAGGCGCCTACAGAGATGTCATAAAAAAGGTCAGCAATGATAGATTCAAATCTTCCACAATAGCAGCCATAAGATATGTAACAGGTCTCAAATTTCAGCTATGTGGGTGTTGATTTCTTAATATCAAGGTAAACTGAGTCCACAAGAGATGAGTCACCTAAGCAATCAAAGGTGTGGATTCTGAAGAAAAGGGGATTACAATTTACTTCTCTCTGTGACACACTGGAAATTCTCGACAACTTCTAAATCTAAAAAAATACCTGCAGTAAACAGCTATGGTCTGAGGAAACAAACAATGTGAATGCTGTGAAACTAGTTTTTTGAAGAAGTGGGAGGCTGCAGGTTGCAAGCAGCGTCGGCTCTATGAGCTACAGCAACATCAAAGGAAATGAAGTACAGATACCAAAAATAAAAATAAGGTCAGTTTCTGTTTACACGAAGTGGAGAAGTGAAAACAAGTAAAAGCCTTTAAACCCAACTGTCTGGGAGAATGTAAATGAGATATTTTATAAAAATATGTAATGAAACTGAAATGTGAATTGTGCAAAAGTGGCTGCAAATCAAGAAAAAGATGCCCCTAATGTTTTGTACATAAGGTCTGGATGTGTGTTTTCAGAATGAGTTGGTGCTTGACTTCTCACCCAGAACCATGGAGATAGTTTTCATCAGGTTCACAATGGTCTGCCTGTGCTGCATATCCGAGGTATGCTGAGACACATACTGGCTCTGGTATCTCACATAGACGAAGATACGAGTGTACATAGCCACCATGATGAAGAAAGTGAGCAGGTTTAGAACTGCCCAGAATATGAGGAAGCGTCGGCTATAGAGAGGAGCGACGGTGGAGCAGTCTTCCAGATGACACTCGCAGTTCCAAAAGGTGGAGGGCACAAGGCCCATGATGATGCCCACAGCCCAGATACATATTATCAGCAGCACCACCCGACGCTTGGACATCTTGCTGTGCAGCTGCATGGTGAGAATGGTCTGGTGGCGCTCCACAGCAACAGCCAGCAGGTTTGCCACAGAGGCCGTCAGGCTAATGTCAATCAGAGCCCCTCGGATGTACCACTGCTCCTTGGTGAGCATCCTGGTCCAGGGGCCTGTGTTCAACATCAGGTTGGCGTAGGCAATGCCGGCAAACAGGTCCGCCGCAGCCATGTTGCCCAGGAGATAGTAGATGGGGAAGTGGAAGCGGCGGTTCATGAAGATCGCCACCATCACCATCAGGTTGGCCAGGACTACAATGAGACACAGCGTCAAGCCCAGTCCGATCACCACAAAGTCCCGCGTCGTCCACACCACGCTGACCTTCTTACCCACATAGTTGTAGAAGAAAGTGACATTGTGGCTGTAGTTGCAGGTATTCAACACACTGCTTTCCATGGCCATGACTGCGGGCAGAAAACAGGAAGTTAAGCATATTTACCAGTTGTCTAGATGTGCAATAACAGGTACTGTACAACAGTGTATTTGTTCAATAGAAGGATTTACATTCAGTACACATTCAATATTCACCATGCAAAGGGACTCATAACTGTATTGTTTCCTACATTTTTACAAATACTATGAAAAACAACAAACTTTGGGAAGGCAATATCATTTCTAAGACTCTCCATTTAGCTCTATTGACAGTGCATGTAGTTGTGACTCAATCATAATATATGAACTGTGGGTTTGTGGTTCAGCACATTTGCTGCCTACATATCTGGGTATATTCAAATCAGTTTTTTTTTGCAGTGCAATCAGGACACTGTAAACATGATCAGCAGTAGGATGAATATAAATTCAGGCTACTGCACAGATTTTTATCATTGCATGTGATGACTTGTGTTACTGTAAAGATTATAGCAACACACCCATTGTTGATCTGACAATAAATCAGCCGTGTGTTCTTTTGAAACATTTTTTTTCTATAAAATGTCAAAAGAGAAATTTCCATCAAACATTGTCCCAGAGACCGAAGGTGATGTCTTCAAAATTGCTTGTTTTGTCCAACAAACATCCCAAAACCCAAAAGGTTACTAGTTTATAGTCATATAAAACAGGTAAAAAACAGCAAAGCGTCTGATTTGGAAAAAATGGAACAATCACTATAGAAATACATAAATTTACTAATATTTGCACACAAAAACCGACAATAAAACATTTCAGCACAAGTCTACCCTTGTTTCTGGGGCAACATCATTTAAAAAAAAATCAGAGACGTAACTATCAGAATATAAAACTTTTTTTTTTTGTCGATATAAGGTGCTAAACCTGCCACTGAGATACGTGCAACTGAAACCGAGCAGCTCTGTGTCTTACGGGAACTAATGGGAGATTTTCATTCCGACTTAGTGCAGCAGGAACCTACCGCCGTTTCGGAGTCTCCTCCATCCAGAAGAGCCCGATTCCAAGCCGGTGGTCCTGGTTTCCTGCAGACGAAGCGGAGCCTCGGAGCCTCGGAGCCTCCCTCTCCCTCGTGTCGCCCCGGGCGGCCGCGCTGCTTCAGGTGAGGCGGACGCCGCCGTGAATCACTTTGACTCAGATCAGCTGGACGCGACAGACAGGTAGCGGTGGGGCCTCCACGTGAAGCCTGGAGCGTCGGAAAAAGCACGCACGCGGTGGGTTGTTTGCTTTTGTTTGTTTGTTTGTTTGTTTGTTTGTTTTCCGCCGTTCTCTGCCTGCGATGGAAATTGTTGCTGTGGAGGACCTCGTCCGTATCTTGGACAAAATTGAGACGTCGGCTTCAGCTCGAACTGACAGTTTGCGTTTTGGTCACTTTTTTTTTTTTTTTTTTTTTTTTAATTTTAGCTTTGTGTTAGTGCAGTAAAAATAATAATAATAATGATGATACATTAATAAAAAGCCTCTAAAAGCTACAAGCGCAAGCGAAGCAAAGAGTTAAAAGTTAAACAGCCATGATGTCAAACTTTGAAAATAAGGCATAACGTAAAGAACAAAAATCGGTGTAATCTAGGAGCACCTGAAGGCAGCAGGACGCTAAAAAAAAATTACGACTTTGTGGCAATAAAACGGGATAATTCGTTTATTTTTTTCTAGATGTATCAATAATAATCTCCATGTTCACAAAACTGCTGTAAGGATCTGAGATGAACGAACATTAATTAACGATAGACAGATTATTGGTGTCTTCCTCTTCTTATTTTTAGTTTCCTCAGCGGAAGCGTTAGATCGGTTTTTGTATTGAGCGTATTTAGAATCATGAATATTCGCTGCCCTCTAGTGGCGAAAGTGAAGAACTGTAACACTACATAGCAGAATTCACTACTACCGCGATGATCACAAATAACTGAAGTAATGAAGGTATTGGTAACAAATAGAATAAGAAATATAAATGAAATGTGATTTTTACAACAAGCTTACAAATTGACAATATTAAATCAAACAGCAACGAGACTTAAACCTCCAAAAAATTCAGACTTACAAAACATTTCATTTCCAGGTTCCCCTCTCAACTTTATTATTAGTTGATATAGGTTTATAATTCTATATATCTACATTAACTGCTAATAATCTAGTTTTATAGAATAACTGAAGCAAATGGGGAAAAAATATCCCCTAAGCGGTTGTAGCAAGAGCATTTTTATTTTAGTTGGGTACAGCAATCACATATGTACCCTGCCACCCAGTGGTCACATTAATGTACTGCAACCCCACACTAAATATAACCCGTTTGTATTAGTGTTATCACCCGCTGTGCAGCGTCTTGGCCCTCAAACTCCAGGTTTTATTAAAAAATAAGGCATAATCCATCTGCTACTTCTAGTGAACGCTATAATAATAAAGTGACCAAACTAAATCAATTTGGAACAAATAAGAAGATATGACCAAGAACAGTTAAGAGTCTCCAACTCCACATTCTTCATTGGGCACAGTACAGACAATAGCACTAATTATCAATATTCTAATTAGGTTTTTTGCATTATTCTCTATAACAGGTGTATAGTTTGTGATCGAAGTTCAAAAAGAATAAAATACTCGATGTATTTCATCCCTACGAACATATTACATTCGTCAACGCGCCGCTTGTTTGCTGCCCTCTAGCGGCCACAGCGAGGAACCGCAACATAAAAAATTTGTCAAACTGGCGTCAAAAACCACCGCGAACGAGACTATCACTTCCGGTGAACGCTTTCGAAATAAAGTAACATCAGGCAACAAACGGAAACAGAGATTTATCACCACATCCAAACCGCGATAATACAAATATTCTAACGATTATGATGCTCCTTTATTTATTTATTTTTTTTTGCTTCAATTTTTTATTTTTCTATTACCGTATTTTATGGTGGCTGCATGTAGTGATCGCTTGCAGGGACTTCTGAGTAGCTAGCTAACTCTTTAGCTCGGAGAGCCGGCGCACAAACTGGATGGCAGATTCCCCATCGTTATACTTTACATGGACCAGACAGCGGCGCATGTCCGCGGAGTTACATCCAGTGTACAAACATAAAGGGCCCGGGACAACGTTTGACCCGCGTCAAGCTCGTTACTGAGGCGAGATCAGGAGGAAACGGAGGCTGCGACCGAGCCCGGCCCCGCTCCGCGGAACCGCCGCCCTCTAGTGGCCGCGGCGGGGAACCGCAACGTCGCGTTGAAATCAGCTGGAACGCGGCGCCGGTATAATAATAATAATAATAATAATAATAATAATAATAATAACAATGATGATGATGATAATGATAATGATAATGATAATAATAATAATAATAATAATAATAATAATAATAATGATGATGATGATGATGATGATGATTGTTGTTGTTATTATTATCATTGTTATTAATAATAGGAATTAGCTGAATACTTATGCCACGAATTGAATGTAGTGTCTAAGTGAAAGTTTTATATTTTTGAGACAGAGGTTTTTTTTTCTTTTTAAAAAAAATTAATTTCAGTTTAAGCACTTTAATTTTGAAATTGTATCCCGGACGTGGTGGCAAACTTTCACATCAGTATTTACGCCAACTGACAATTTAAATGTCGTGTAAGGCCTCATTGTTACCACTGGGGGGCAGTGTAGACCTCTTATCGTAATTAACCATTATTCATTATTTATTTATTTATTATTGATTATTATTATTATCATTAACCAATAATCAACTGTTTATGATGGCACAGGTTAAGACTCTTCTTAAAATAGCGTTAACGCGAACTCCTGAAGATACACAGTAATTATGTGTAAAGAGCAGAAATTTTATTTTTATTTATTAAAAAAAAAAGGGTCTGTCACACAGTAGGGAAGTATACAGGGCTCCATTACTGAATAAAGGAATTAAGGAAAAAGCCCAAACAAGTTTTTCGGTTTTATTATAAGTAAAAGCCATTATTAGTGTAAGGGATACAAATAAGACTTGGTGATAATGAGGTGAATAAAGAGCTTTCCCTATAGGGGCCAGTTGACCTGCCAGACGGAACTACAGCCAGCGTCAATACAAACTTAATAGCATACTGAAACCTCTGGCCAATACCTTCAAGATAAAACAATCCGGAGCGGAGGCACCGTTTCTAATTTCCTTTTCAAGTATATAAATAGATTTGGACAAAACATTTATTCTTTTTTTATTAATTTTTTGGTTATTTGCTCAAAACGCAGCACTACGTGCTCTATCAAGTAGAGTGTTAATACCAGTAGAATGATTATTATGAACATCCTGAAGAATTAATAAAAATCATTCTAAATACCAGGATTGCTCCCACTTTAGAATGAGAAGTTGTTGTGTCTAATTGTGGCCAATAGATAACGAAAGACACATCGTCATTTCATTTGTTTTGTTTTGGGTTTTTTATTACTTCATTTTGGTCAGTTTATTTCTCTATTAAATACATCAACAATAATCTGTACAATTGGGTATTATTGAATATTAGGGTTAATCGTTTGTCAGCTGACTCAAGAGTGTATATCTTCTGACTTCTTTGTCCGTCAGGTATCATCAGCCTTGTCTTTGTGCTATTGTAGATGAAACAAATGCACTGATCTTGCAGTAAGTAAAAAAGGATGATCAGTGTCATGGAGGCAAAACATCGAAAATTTGAAGCAGCCAACATCAAATTCTCAGTCCCTTTAGTTCTGTAGCCCCAGTACAGCCTTCATCACCCTTATGCAAAAAAAGGTGGCAGCAGCATGATTGAAATTCAGATGTTGACATGCTGATACTAACCAGCTACAAGAAAAAATGTAGTGCTAGTCTTAGTTTGACCTCACTTTTGCCACCTGTGGACAATGAGGGTTACAAGAGCAGTTTTTTCTGCTGAAGATTGTGATGTGAGAGGAACTTTCTGTTGTGTGTCCTCTGTCACAAAGTGGGAAAAATAAGGGATTTTGGGGCAAGATGGGATGCAGAGTCAAAAGAGAATGTTAGTAACGTATGAGTGTAATGTCTCTGATGCTGAACAGATTAAATGTTTAATAAGGGAAGCAATTTGACTAATTGACAAAATCTATTAAAAAAAAAAAACGGTGCTGTACAGCCAAAAGCTGAATTGTATTTTTGTGTATCTACTATCCACGGATACTCAGTCTAAAACAATATTTTTCCATTATTACTTCTACTTAGGTTATGTGATCACCGGTGTCTGTGTCTTCGATTGTTTGTTTATGTCAGCAGGATGAAGCAAAAGTACTGTACCAGTTTGCACCAAACTTTATGGAGGGAGAACCCATCAAAATTTGAGGCTGATTCAGATCTTTAACTATGAATTTGAATTTTTTCTCTGTAATCTGGTGTATGTTGTTTTGATACTGACCTTGCTTGGCAGAAGCCTGGATTCTGCTGAGCATATTTTCTAAAAAAAAAAAAAAAGAGCTGCTCCCTCTTGAAAATTGAGAATAATTGAGAACAAGTGAGCCTGTGAGTTACATAGCAGCTCCACGAGGGGCATCCCATTCGAAAAAAGACTAAATGAGACAAAATTTCGTTTATTTTTTATTTTCTATAAAAGAGATGAGTTTATTCAATGATCTTAACAGACTTAATCAGAGACCTCGATAGACCACTCACATATCAAACGATAATCGAGGAAAATGTTTGAACAAAACCCCCAAAACAGAACACATGTAACACAAAATAAAATACCTGAATAAAGCAAACTCTGGGCTGAGCTGCGGGTCAGCACATTCTCTGTAGAACTCATGGCACATTATGTCCAACAGTTACTGTGAAAAGAAAAAAAGGCTAAAAAGGAATGAAGTTTTTTTTTTTTTTTTACCCTTTCAAAACCAGTCTAATAATAAAAATTATATATTCATATATGGTGGACTTCATAGAAATTAAAAAGGTGACTTAAGCACAAAAACAAATTCTCCTGAAGTACTGTTTATCCGTTTCTTCTCCTCCTCAATAGAATGCTTATCTACATTGCAGAACATGCCTCCGTGCACCACACACTTTAAAAAAAAAAAAAAAAAGAACAAAAACAAAACGCACACAGTCACACAGCCGTCCAAATTTACACAGTCACACTTACAGACCAGACTCAAATGCTAGTGTGGCAACACTGAAACATATCTACCTAAAATCTGCTGATTGAACATAATGAAAGTTGTCAGGTGTGTACACTCAGAAGTCCAGCTAAAACTAAATTTAAAACCCGAATTCTGACATCGGGTAAAATATAAAATGCTGTCTTTTTGGTTGTTTTTTTTTTAATCGTTTTTTTTTTTTTTTATTACACAAACTCTTTCAAAAATCTCCCTCCCCGTTCAAATATTACACCACCCATTCCTGCCTCACCCCTTTCTAAACCCCCTCAAAGTGTAATATAAGCCAACGAGAATTGCAATACAATACAGGCACTGGAGAAAAACACCATAAGAGACAAGTGGAGAGGATAAGATGCATTCAGATTTCAACCCATCCCCAGTCCAAACAATGTCTCCATGAACAGAATTTTAACTCACATCCACTATTATCAAACAAGAACAAAGATATAAATCAAAACTGTTTTTTTTCAGTGATTTCAGATTTGTAACTTTTGTAATTGTTTGTCTTTTTATTTCATATTGTTGACAGTGTGCCCTTGGTGACGAACTGATGCAAAAACTAACCGGGAGCTCTTTCGGATCCTTTCAACTATCTTTTTTTTCTTTAACTAACCTGGTTCAAGTAACAGCTACAGAAAGGTGGTAAGTGTTTGTTTTATTCCCCTGATTGTCCCCTTCCTGCTCTGAACACTCTGCTTGTTGACATTTGATCCAAAACCGTCTTGTAAGCTCAGAGCTCAAACAGAGGGAAACAGCAAGGGGCTCCTCATCTTCTCACCTCTTAACTAATCCAGTAGTGTGACTGTTGTGAACAGGCCAATGATATGAACATTTCCAACATTATGTCTAAAAGTGTATTACAAATACTGGTGCAAAACTTGTAGTGAAACTAAATTCCAACCAAAGCTCAGAAACGGCTGGACCTTTCCACTCTTCGCTTACAGTTTCCTGTTGTGGCTTTAAAAGAAAAGTACAAAGCAGGAAAACTTCAACTGATTCTGCCTTTGATAAAATACTTGCTGGAACTATGATAATGCATATATTCAGGGTTTTTTTTCACTAGCTACCTAACATGTTTCGGACAAGTAATTAAGCATAAAAGATATGGGGTAGTTTGGCATAGACATAAGTGGTGGAGTGTGTTGGTGTGAAGATTCAAGACCTAGAGAGGCAAAAAAAAGATTCAAAATAAACAGTTATTGTAGTATAAGAAAATATTTCTTTACAGTAGATACTAGATGATGAAAAAGGTCTGCACTGCTCCTACTCCTGGCTGTAAATGTTATTGGTTTGTCCATGTGTGCAGGCCGCAGAACATAATGGTCTGTTTAGGAAAGAGGTGTAAGGCAAAGTGTACCTTCTCTGCTGAGAAATATACATGATTTACAGTATGGAAGTTGCCCCCCCCATCATTTCATGTGTTCACTTACAACAAAACAAAACAGAACATAAAAGACCAGTCTTCTTCATCACCTCAGACACCTGGCAGTTTCAAAACGCCTCTGCACAGTCTGTCAGTACATTATCAGAGCATTTTCATAGTTATTGGGATGTTTTCACTCTTGCAATTATTGTCGTGCCAATGTGCACCGTTTGAAACAAGTGTGACAAAGGCAACTTTGCCAACAGGGGTCCGTTCACTCTTGTTGTGAAATATCAGGCAGACAATGCCAAATTCCCAGGAAATTACATCCAAAACAATGAGAATATCCCCATTTCTCGTGTGTGTTCAGTCCACAGGGGCAAAGCGAGCTGTGACAGCCCCGTCCAGCATTTGTGTCTCTAGACGCCTGTCACCTCTACATACAGTCCATGTCCCTCTGTGGTGCGTGGTCTCCAAATCTCACGTTAGGGGAAGTGTATATCATTCAAGTTTTTCATGTTTTTATTTGTGTTTTTTTCTTGGGTTTTTTTTTTTTTTTTGTTTTTTTGCAGTTACGTTTCAGGTGCTCCTCTCCTCAAAACAGGTTCTCCTCAAAGATAGCCATTAAGTCACTTTGGAAATTCATGTCAATAGTCGCTGCCATCTGGAGAAAGAAAAGAAGAACTAAGCATTTCCTGTACATTTATTTACTCCTGAAAGCACACCTTTAAGTTTTTCAAAATCAAGACTACAGCTAGAAATGTAATTGCAATTACTACTGCTACTGTTTGTGTTTAAGTTGATCTATGGTGTGCATCTTTCACAGTTCCCTATCTTTGTATTAAATATAAAATAGCATCATATTAAGCTCCATAAAACTAAAGAATGCTAAACACAATCATCTCACCGCTTCTCGCCGCCTCCTCTCCTGCTCTCGGCGGCGTGCTAGCTCCCTCTGTTGGTCTAGTGGGTTCTGTGTGGGCTGAGGTGGTGTTGGGGGTTGAGGAGGCTGCTGAATAGCAGTTGGCTGGGGCTCCTGCTGCTGCTGCTGTTGCTGCTGCTGCTGCTGCTGCTGCTGCTGCTGCTGTTGTTGCTGCTGTTGCTGTTGTTGCGAAGGTGCTTGGATGTGCTGCTGTTCAAGACGCCTGCGTGGTTCCTCGTGCACCCTTCTGCTAGGCTCCATCACGTCATCCTCATCCCGACCTCTGGAAAAAATTTGGGCAAATAATTCACACCAGGTGAAATCAAATACTTTTCACCCAGCTGTGGGGGATTCTTGACTGAGTAAGAGATACCTTTAACGCTGCATTTGATGCCATCCTGGATGTCTCATACAATAATATCTGAACTAATTAAAACTACAAGCCAAAAAAAACAAGATCATTTATAAGGCTATACAACAAGCATTAAGATCTGTACAGATGTGTTTTAGCTAAATTAAACTGGCTGCTTCAACAGAGATCCATGAGATGCATATAATGGATTTTATCTCTTCAGGTTTTAATTTTGACAGCTCAAACAACCCCTCCTGCATTCTTTAGTTACAAATGATTCTCAGTGGCTGTTGTGGTCCTACTATATGAACACTAGAGGGCATATTTCATAACCTTATGTTTCCCATGTCTTATTTATCATCAAGCAGCCAATCCAAACAAATTTTCAGCCACTAAAGTACATTTGTGCCTTAAATTTTTTTCTATACTTTATCTATATTGTTGATGTTTTTAAATCAACAATGCAAAATTTTATTTCTTCTGGTAGTTGCTGCTCTTCGAAGCTGTGCTCAATCCATAATCGTATGAACTCATCAGAGAGGCATCAAAGTCCGTCAGTCTCACATTACTCAGTATTTCTAATGAGCCAAAAGTTTCACTTTTTCAAAAACTACACAGCACGTTGACGTGCTCTTGCTCTAAAACTGCCTTTTATAGCCTTGATTACTGTAAAGCTACAGATAAATAGTCTGGTCCACAACTTCGTTTATCCTTTCATTTGGGGTTTTGTGAATCAAATATACAATTAATTAATGGCAGGTGTATCTGCTCAAAAAACAATACTAACTAATGAAGGAAACACTGCGAGCTTCTTTGTATTTCGTCTCCATTTTTGTTCTCGACAACCTTACCGTAGTTTGTCCTGCTCTCTGCGTAGCCGGTCTTTTTCTGCCTGCTCAGCTTGGGCCTTCAGGGCTTTCTCTCTCTCCTCTTTCTCCCGGGCAGCTCGACGGAACTGCTCAAAACTGTCACTCGATGATTTCACTGCAGATAAGGGCGTAGATGTGGACTTTTGTGCCAGGCTGGCCCATGAGCCCATATTCTTGAGTTTCACATCCTGAGAAAACACACACAGACAGGAAGGATGGCCACAATCATTAGAAATCACGATCAAGTCAAAAGACTTGCAGGATGCAATCCCATAAAGTTCATACACAAAGAACTGAATGAAGTGTATAAAAATAATTTTGAAAATAATTAAAACTCTTACACTCACCTGTACTTTTTTGGGGACAATGGGTCC
>CM029112.1:8631150-8693650 GCA_016859345.1 Istiophorus platypterus | reverse complement strand
ATCAGTCCTGAAAAAAGTGAAATAAAGAATAGACACTTAATTTTGTGTTTTTGATTGGGGGGTGTTTGAGTGGTAAAATTTGCTCTATGTTACCTGTCCCATCAGCTTCGCTGTCTGAGCTAGAGCCACTGCTCTCCGATGAAGATCCAATCTTTTTCGAGATAGCCATGGACTCAACAGTCTTCTCAACTGCAAAAAAACAACCATTTGTTCATGTGTTTCCACAATAAAGCACCGCATGGGAAATTACTTATTGTTATTAATTTAACACTTCCGAGTTAACAAGAAAAAAAACCTCTTGCTGATTTACTATTGTGGCTTACCTGGAACCTTTTTTTTCTTGCGGAGGCAGGATGACACATATCTCTCCAGCTCGCGTAAAGTGGAAGGCTTTAGTGTCTCAAAGTCAATCTCGATCTCATCGGGATTTGAGTTTTTGAGTGAGGGTTCTCTGGATTGAATAATATGCACTACACGGCCAAGCTTGTCACCAGGAAGCTTGTTGATGTCCAAACTTAACTGCCTCTTCTCCTCATACGTCATAGGCTTGCACTTTTCCCCTGTAGCTGATGACCCAGCAGCACCCAAGTCATCTTCCAGGTTGGGAAGTGGCTGCAGGTTGGAGGGATGATTGCTTCTCATCCCCTCCTTTTTACTGCGGAGGCAAAACACAAATGTTTAATTTGCCAATATGTAATGCTGGCTAAAATTTATGTATAAAGTAACTTACTAGAAACACAGCTCAAAGTGCTTTACAACTAAAATAGACTAATTTAAACAATTACATGCAGAGAAGACATGTTGAATATTTCCTAACAAACATGGAACACACTGCATTGTAAGACTCACGGTCAACTGTCAAAGATCCCAGTCCACTTAGTGAATTACAACGACCAACATTTAAAGGGTCAAAATACAAAAAAAAACCACCCATATAAAACAGCTTCTAAGATGACTGAGCCTCTTGAATTTATGGTCAATCATTACAACAATTATAGAAGGGGAACAAAAGCATAACAAGAAGGGGCATACAAAAATTAGTCAGGGGAATACTGAATTTTGCAATGCCAAGCAGATAGCTAAATAAACATCTAATATCAGGGAGCTGCTCTAACCAACAGCCTGACATCGGGACAGTTTAACACCCACCTGGGTTTCTTCTTGGAAACAAGCTCTTTGTTGTTATTGTTACTGGTCTTGGTCTTCTTAGAGAGCTGTGAAACAGGCGTTGCATCCTGAATTTCATCTACAAGGCCAGACATGCTTCCTTTCTTCTTATGCTTATCTTTTTTCTTCTCTTTCTTTTCCTTCTCTTTTCTCTTTGGTTTGCTGGCTTGTGGTTGGGAAAGGGCAGCCAGCTGCTCATGGACAGCCTTTAACTGTATCAAGAGAAGAGACCAGTGTTCAACTAATGCTAACAAGGGCCTGAGAACCAATTTGCCACGGCTCAGAACCTTCACTGAGCACTGACCTGTTCCTGGAGCTCTGCCAACCTCTGAGCTCTCTCCTCCTCAGAGTCATCTGTGGAAGACTCAGACTCAGAGGATGAGTCACTGGAGCTGTCTGAAGATGAGGCGATGTGGGCCAGAGGAGGCTGGGGCTTAACAGGGGCAGGATGGTGAAGTGTAGGAGCCGGGGCAGAAACCAGAGGCTTGGTCTCAGGTTCATCTGGCATCTTAGCAAAGCGCATCTCAAAGACATCCTATGAAATGAAAAGAGGCAAACAAATTCAGAAAAATGTATGTGTATGTTTGTAGGTGTAGGATCACAAGATTGAAACTACAGCTTTTTTGTGACCTCGTATGTGTCTTTGTATATTAGACTTTGTTGGCCAGCTATGGACTGGCCACCTTTTTAGATCAGTGTGTATTTTAACTATTTCTAATGTTTGTGTTACTGGATTGTTTTGTTTGAAGATGAGTTGTTTTTGTGTTGCTGTTCAGATCCTGAGTTAATTAAGCAAGGTAATAAACTGATCTCTGTGGCAGCATGCCAGCTCATTGTGCATTTATGTCGCCCTGAGAACAATCTTTGGACAGTACTCTGCTTTTCATAATAAAGGCAAAGTACTTCTTTTCTTAAACAAATGGTCCACACAATTTATCCAAACTAGTTTTTTCTTTCAAATGTAAACTAAAAAAGCACTGTCAATTTTAACAAATTCTAAAATGCAAACATTGTTTGTTACCTGTAGTTTGCGTGCCATAGCTACCACCTCGTGGTCTGGTGGGTTATATTTGTAGCAGTTGGAAAACATTAATCGAACATCGGCAGCAAACTCCTGGGGTTCCCGGTATTGCCTGTTCTCCAGCTTGGCCTATTAAACACATCAATGGTATTTATTACTTGCCATTCCACAACTTCACTCTCTTTTATATCTTATTGTACCCTTGATCAACTATGCTGTCTTCAACACACCTTGATGGTGCTGAGGTCCATGGGATGTTTTATGATATCATGATAATCGTGTAGTCCCAGTGCATCTACATCAACAGGTTTGTAAAATGGCCAGGCATAAGCAGCGTGCTTCTTAGACAGCATCTCCCTGACCAAACTAGCACAATATCCCAACTGATCTTGTGGTTTGGGGCTATGACCTCCACTTGGTCCACTCAGTCCGATCCCCATGCCTATGTGATGCTGAGAGTCTGGGGCTTCCTTCTTCATCATTTTTGTAGGTCTGGTACTCTCTCGCCTAGGTAGTGTCTTCCCAGATTTGGACTCTGCTGGCGAAGATTCACTGAGTTGGTCATTTGCTGTGGGTGTTGTAGTGTCTGCTTTCCTTTTCTGGCTCTTTCTTTGCTAGAGAGCAGTGAACATAAAGAAAGTACAGAAATGGGGCAAAAGGACAAGGAAATAAATGATTAGGGTGATGCCAAAACATAACCGTAACTGTCTTTTGCCCTCAAATTTGGTCAAAAATGACACCACTTGAATATTTCCAAGAATATTTCCTTGTGTCAGTCACACTCACTTTGGTCATGGTTATAGGGTTCTGCAGCATGGGGGCAGTGCTCTGGATGGATGCTGGAGGAAGGGAGGTCTGAGTAGGGGGAGGCACAGAAGTCATGATGGGAACTTGAGGAGCACAGTCTGATTGGCCCAGGGAGTAGGGAGCTCCGAGCTGTGGCGCATGGCTAGTTAATGTTGGGGGCATGTGTGCCTGCATCAAAGGCTGGGGAGGTAGTGAAGGTGGGCCCTGCACTGGTCCTCGGGTTTGCGGTACTGCTGAGAGGTTTGACAGACCACGTGTTTGAGGAGTTGTAGATGAAGAATCAATGATGGCCCCTGGTTTCAAGTTCAGACCTTGATGAGAAAACATAAATAAATATATCATATCTCATAGAGTCCAGCTCAAAGAACATGTGTCATATAAATATCTCAGCATTAAGGGGTAAATCACATACCTCCCTCTCTCCGGCCCCGCCCACGTCCTTTCCCTGTCATGACAACAATCTCAATTTCTTCCTGAGGCATTTCAGTGACTTTTTGGAGGAAAACCTTCTCTAGAGCCTCAGCCATTAAGACTATGTCATCTCCAGTCTGCAGGGGGAGACAAACACTCTTGAAAATGGAGGCGTATCAGAAACTTTGGCACTTTATGGTAATAATGGCACCAGTGCATAACTATGTTACCTTGTTGTATATGTAGCAGTTGGTAAACATCGTATTGAAGTCTTGGATACATTCTTGGGCATTACGGTAGTAACTGTTCTCAAGCCTTTTCTTGATTGTTCCCATATCCATAGGATTTTTGATTATTGTGTAGTAGTCCTGTTAAGGATGCATATGACATAGTCAACAATGCAAGAAAGAAATTCACTGTTTTTCAATCATGTGACATTCTCCATAGGCATGATGAAGCTGCTGTGATTTTGTTTAAAGTTAGCTTTAACAATAACGCTCGAAGTCAAAAAATCTCTCTGTCTTATTGCAATTTCTTCAGAAATCAAGCAACAAGTTTTTGTATCATTAATTTTATAATTAACTGAACTGAGTGACTAATTTTGGGCTTGAAACATTCTGTAATGCATTTTATCTGCAATCTTTTATATCAAAATAAATCTCACTGGGGCCAGTGATACCCTGATATGAGCTGCTGTACTTGATAACAAATACATACCAAATATGAAGATAAATGACAAAGTATATACAGTGTTTTAAGGGATTCTTTTTTTTCCCTTTTTCATCTTGAAAGGGGGGAAAGGAGCCCTGATATCTCAAATAATAATGCATGTTCACATACAGTGAAGGATAGAGATATTATTGTTGGTTTGCACACAGCAATAAAGAGAAATCATCACAATAAACATAAAAGAAACATATAGGTGTACAGTTGGAATGTGTAAATGAATAAAAACTGGTGACAATTTGTATGTGATGCCTTCTGTGTTTTACAGTATGAGGCATTGTGTAGACAGAGACAAGAAGCTAGTACTTACAGGTAGGTTAAGTTTGACTGCATCCACTGGTGCATGAAAGGGCCAGGCAAAATGGTGCTTCCACAGGGCCTTCACCACCACCTTGAGCAGATACTGCAGCTGATTGGTCTGGCGCTTTGGCCTGTTGAGATCGATGTACTCTGGGGCTGGGGGATTGCCCATCGAGTGGGCCTGCCCCTGGCTGCTGCTGCTGCCCGACATCTGCGCTGCATCCAGGCCGTCCCCCATTCTAACAGGGTTAGGCATGGGCTCGGGCCCCGGAGTGGGAGCTGGAGCTGGAGCAGGGGCAGGGGTAGTGGTGTTGGCAGGACACCAGTTCAGTCTTGGCCCCGGCACAGACTCCACTGACAGAGCACCACTGATCCCATTGCACTCCTCACTGGACTCTCTGGAGAAAAAAATGGCATACTCCCATTATCATGTCTATGAACAGTTTTCAATAAGATTTCACTTTATTTTGTCAGTAACACAGCCATTTACAAAATTTTATTGGAATCCTAAATTAATGCATAGTTAATTAGACCTCTGAAAACTTGCTTTTTATAACTGCATTGCAAGCAGTAGTGTTATATTAGTCATTAGTCACCATTTTACTGTAGGATAGTGTTTTTCTCTCAGCTGAGGGGCCATTGCAGCAAATTGTCCAAGTCAGTCTACTGGGTGGACAGTTTGCTTGAGTATGGTGAACGAGCATAGTTGGGGAGGAGACTGATGTGTTCTTTGATCAGGAGTTCAAATTAATTTGAATCCATCTCTCCTGATAGACCAAAGCCACACTTCCCTGATAGGTTCAGGAATTAAACAAATACACAAATTCAGAGAAACTGGTTTATAAAAGCTTGAATAATGAAAAAAAATTACAAAACTACTACAATATGTTCAGTAACACTTGAGTTGACAGTGAAAATCCAAACTGAAAACTATATGATAACCTTGCCATAAAGCAAATCTTGCAACGCTGTCTCAGTTGTGTTTAATGGCATGATTTAATGTTTCCTGTTTACATTAAATCTTCAAGTTCAGTGGTCTCAGCGATAAAAATAATTTCATGCTAGGTCAAGATAATGATAGGCATTGGTAAGTATCAATTATTAAACTTAAGCTGACAAGACATGCTGAAAATCAGTCTATGCCATGGCCATAATTCCTAATCAACAAGCTGTCAATTTAAATGTTATTAATATACACCTCAAATATAATTCTGGTTTACTTAATACAACTGTAAATCAGTACACATGGTATATTGAGGTGAACAAACTTTTGCTTCATGCTACATTACTAACTCACTGGCGTTACATAGCTAAGCTTGCGTTAAACTGACAGTGGACAATCTGACATTTACACTCATTTCACACACCAAATGGTCAGGTTTGCAAAGGTGAGAAAATAAGCAAGGTTTGAATATCCCTCTCAAGCTTTCTTCCTTCTTTCACACAGCGACTTCTAGCTTATTTCGTGTAAAAATGAGTGCATCACTATGAATTCCTTCCAGAAGAGACTGTCTAAATGTTTGCAATGTTTTTGATGGATTCATCATGTCTCGCCCATGTCTCGCCCCGTGTGGCTCTTGGGAGCAGCCATGTTCAAAAACGCAAAGGTAGTCAAGTTTACGATAATATAAAACTGAGAAAGGCAGCAAATCCCTAAATTTGAAACTGGAACTGGAGAATGTTTGACATTTTTGCAATAAAAATATTATTTGATCACTAAATGACTGAATCAATTACCTGCCAATTAATTTTCTGCCAAATGAAGTTGTAGCTCATATTTCTCAGTCCTGTAAAGTTCTACTTTAAGTTTTCGTTGAGATATACTCTTGGATTATGTTATAGCATCCTCAATTCCAATAACTTCCTCTCGACTAGATGCACATTTTAATTCAAAAACATTAACAGTGAGCTGGCTGTATGGGAAACTTTGTGTTACTGGGTGCTTAATTGAGACATTCGACTTAAAAGTAATAGGGAGATGACAGAAAACTTGTTTTTCCCATTTGTTTAATTTTGCATAAAAACTATGAACACATGCACTGAAAGCTCCCTAAAATATGAGAATCATATTCAGTTAATTATAAGCTCAGATATATTGGTTTTCATTATACTATTGTTAATTCATTTAAAAGGATATATGTTCTTATTCAAAAATAAGAAACCTGGATTAAAAAACACAGTGATCTGCACTGTATTCAGAAGAGCTGAGAGGTTGTTTAGGTTAAGGTTTGACTTGTGCACTTGTGTTCTTTTATTGGGTCTTTGTCTTCCAACTCTTCCTCAGGACCTGGGAGCGTTTAGGGACGTGGGCGGATGGAGGATGGAGGGTTATGGGGTTGGTGTCATCTGGCAGATGAGGGACTGTGTTCTACTATGCAGTGCTCAGTCCTACATAAGGTCCTCTCCCAGGCAGTCAGGGACATCTCATTCAAGATAAAGACAATGGCTGTTAAGACAACAACAAGGCCAAATACTAATCTAGGAATGACTGGCTAAAAATAGACTAAGGAACAACAGTGAGAAAAAAAAAACGTGATCATAAGATTGTGTATTCAAGTCTATTAGAAAAAAGTTAGTCTTCCAGTCTCACACCATGAAATCCACCCCCACAACAAGGCCTTAAAAGATAAACACACTCCACAGTATAGATCTGTGACTAATCTCATTCCTGTTGAGTCACTTTCTGAGAAGAGGGAAGCAGTTTGTACACCACATGATCGCTGCCTGGGCCTCCCCAAGGCACTCAGACGCAGTGGAGAATCTGACTAACTGACCAATATGTTGAATGACAACACATGACAAGAAACAGACCGGTCTAAAACAGATAGTACTTTTGTGGCTTGTAACAAAAACACTTCACATATAAGACCAAAATAAACAAGAACACACAATCCAGGCCCATGACACGAAAGTGCACATGGCTCATTTTGCTCAATACAGTAAAACTTCAAAGGTGGGCAAAGTTGCTGAAAAAAATCTTTATTATTTCTAAGCTTTTTTGAATTGGCTCTAGAAAGAGACTAATCAAATCTATGGCTGCAATGACTGATTATTTTAACTATCGTTTCAATATTGTCTAATACCTATTTAATTTATTGTCATGCTGTATATAATGAAGAACAACAGCAAATTGTCAAATCTGAGAAGGCAAACCACAGTGACTGAAACAATGAATTGATTATTAAAGTAGTTGACAATTAATTTTTTGTCGATTGACTTCAAATAATTACCTAATCACTGCACTCTAAAAAACTGATAATAATTTTGACTAACAAGCCTGAGTCTAATGACTATCAGTGTCACCAGCTTTAGACTGTTGATTTTCAGCTTAACCAGACATTCCTGTCGTGTGAAAAACAACTCACAAGAACCACAGAACAGTCTCTCTGACAGCCAGAAGGCAGGTATTCCGCCACATAAAATTAAAATAAACAAATAAATAAATAAATAAATAGAAATAAAAATTGAAAAAGAACAGATTTCTGACTGTCAAACAGCTTCCATATCTTCCACAATATTCAGTTTATGGGGTTGTGGGTAGAAAAAGTAAATGCATTATTTATATACGGGTTGCTCACATGACCCCTGTCATCCACTATCATTGTAGTAAGTAAGTAAGTAAATAAATAAGTAATGTCAGGCCTAACACAGGAGTTGCTTTCAATCACCTATCAAGGGACAAAATCCTATTTCATCACAAGGCATGGATGTGACCATTTGTATGATAGGTGTAAGAGCAGTGCAAAAAGAAACTGAGTGATTTGCAAATTAAGTGTGGTTGTTTCATATGTGATTTCTGTAAAAACAGTGTTATTCACTATTGAGGTAGTGTTTTAATAAGTGCCATAGAAATTATAAGTAAAATATTGCAGGTTCCCATTTTCACATCTCACATTAGGAATTTAAGAAGTGTGTCAATGCAATCTGTTAAGGGTAAGTTGCGAAAGCAGAATCAATACCTCTCTACAGGTTACAGGTTATAGGGTACTGTGTCTACCTGTCTTTGTTTTAGAGACTGCCTTAGACAGCTTCAGCAGCTAATGTTTCCACCAACCTTCACTGTCAGATCTTCAACAACCGATCAGTGGTTGTCAAAGATATGAGAACGGTTACAGAAAAGGAAACCCATAAGCTCTTGTCAACTTACCACACATCATTTGCAGCAACACTCGGCTTTTTAAACCAACTCTAAGTGAACCATGGGCTCCATTGGAAACAAATTAGTGCCCTGTAAAAGCACCTAGACTGAGCTAATCTTAAAAGGTATAGTCAGTGATTCTAATCCAATCCACTTTTTGTCAAATTCAATGAGTATCTCCTAATTGTCCACTTGCTGTCTGTTCTTTGTATGTGCTGAAAAAAATCTGTCGTTCCTAAACGGTCCTTGCTTTATAAATGGAAAACAAAGTTGCTTGGATCAAGCTGCACAACTATTCCTGCTAATCTGCAACAGGGGGCGTTTATGCTTGTGCATGGGACAAAGGAAAGAAGAGGAGGGAGATGGGGGAGATGGTAAATATGGCAAGCGCCAACGTGCTGAACTCCAACACATGGGCACATTGTCAAGAAGGAGAGGTGGCTAAGAAACAGCCAGAAGAGCAAATGTTCAGAAGAACCAAAAGTGAAAATGTTCTATAATCAGGCAAGGGCTGAGAGCCACGTTACAATCAGTGAGGCTTTCCAACGGTGGAGAAAGTTGAAAGACATGAAGTTGGATGCGGAGGTTACTCCTTGACAGATGTATGTAAGGTCTGATATGCTAATAGGTCAGTATTGTTTTGTCCCGTTTGCATATGTTTGTGATAGCTAATCCCAACTGGTTGGTTAGCAAACAGGTATCTGTGCCACATTTCTGTGTCTGGTAATAATAAATTACTTACCCACAGATATTTAGCTTACATTTTGCTAACTTCTATCTAGTTTGCCAAGATATGGTGTTGTTGGTTTGCCGGCCAAAGAAAACGTGTTGTCTCCATGTTATCTTCAAAGCAGCAACTGTGGCGACAGTTTGCTAACCTACAACCTAACACTGTATCATTGTTTGCTCTACATCATGGTATTTGTCTGTACCATCTGCAGAGCATAGTGGGATTATTTGGCTTGATGCATACTTCAAAATGCTAAGCGAGGTAACATTACCTTCCTTATTAGCTTAGCCACACACTTACAGGCTTCTCTTCTGTCAGTTTTGCAAGACAACTAACTCTCGCTAGTTTTTACTTCATTGTGTTTTAGATGCTCTGTTTGTGTAGATGTCTTTTGTTTAATGTTATATATTTATAATGTTTGTTTTGCTTCAGCTATGAAAAAAGCATCCACTTCCACACCTAATAATATGCTCTGGATTCCACCATATTTCTCTTTTCTTCAACTAACCCAGTTGTTCCTCCTTTTAGGAGTACCAACAGGAGGGTGTGCATTGTGTTGCTGTTGACTTCAAATAAGAACAGTCTTTCTAGAATCGCCTACTCCCCTTTTAAGAAATTTCCTTAAAAAAAAAAAGAGGAAAGCTTTAAGAGTAATTAAGAGTTTTATACTTTCTTTTTTGTTGGGGGGGATCTCTGGTAGCAGTTTTTCATTTAAATTCTTTTTAATAATGTGACACAAAGTTGTACGCTGCAAAAAAGTGTCCTTGGTCAACATTAGGGAGATAGAGAGAATCTTTTTTACATATTAACATACACCAATGAGCTAAAACAGTGTGACCACTCACAGAAGAAGCAAAAAACATTGATTACCTCTTAACAATGGAATAAAAATAGGTCTCGGCTATATTAGACACAGTGAACAGTCATGGTCAGTGTGTGGGATGCAGAAGAATTTGGCAGGTGTAAAGACCTGAGTGCTTTTGGCAACACCGCACTGCATTACAGTATTTAGCAGTTTCTGTTTTTCTGGTTATTCAGTGCAGACTATCATTGTATGAGTGCGTCTGTTGAAGTTATAAAATATGTCAACTACAAAGAGCCTTTTGTCAAAAATTTAAATGTGAACATGAGGGATATTGCTGGGGGTCAAGATAATAATCATACATGATTTGCTTAGTCTGCCCAGACACTGCAGCAAGTAAATTAAAAGGACCTCAAAGTCCTCTATTCAGCACTACTAAGCTGTCTTGGAATCTTGGTTGTAATCTTCCAATTACAATCCCATTTCATCGATATAGTTATAGGATACAAAATCTTAAAAGATTCTGATTTAATGGCACAAGATGAAGGGAGGATGCTGTCTGAACGCCTCAAAGGAACACAGAAGAAGCAGCTAGTCTGAAGTGAGATAGCATTTACCATAAACATAGACAAGTACAGAACAGTGTATAAGGGCATGAGACAAGACACATCTCTGGCATTAACAGCTATAGAGAAAGCACTATAGGAAGTCTTCTACGGGGACACTGTCAAAAAAGTATCCACAATATAAACCTAGTGTCATCAAATACAGATACAAATTCTGCCAGATGGTCTTTAAAAGCTCATTAATATCAGTGACAAGGACACTCACAGTGACAGTCATTGACATTACACAATTGCAACAATGACAAGTCTAAAACATCTGGGAATACAGAAACAGAAATCAAATTGTCAGACTTCAGTGTAGTCTATATTATTGGGCTGCTGATAATAGTTTGGCTTGCTCCTCAATATCCTCTTTCCCATGCAGTAAAATACTAAAGCTCTGGTCCAAATCAAAGTTTGTGATTTGCATGTTCATATTGCACACATGCTGTGTTTTTGTTTCCATTGCATTATCTGATATTTTTCTTTATCTGTCTTACATTCACAGAAAAGGCATTTGAGAAAAAAGAGGTGCAAGACAATCCAACTTTGCCTGTCATGAAAAGGGAAACATGTTACAGCTATCAGATTACACACTTCAAATCACTTTACAACATATTAACTTCATCGGGAGCATGTGTTACTACAACGATAAATTCCTAATGATGGCACTTGTTTAACCAGAACTAGGTTTTGTTTTTGTGTTTTACAATTTTGTGAGATACTCGTAAGAGAAATGCCGTCAATTCTCTGCAAAAAGTGTTCATTAATATTTTCTTCTATGCCAGTTTGACTACCAACACAATCCTAATGAAAAAAAAACAGTAATATGTTATACCTCATTGAAGCATGAAACAGGTGATCATAGACAAAGTTAAAGGCAACAGGCAGTTGACTTCTCAACACTGCTATATTTTTGTATTGCCACACAACTGTACATTGCTTTATTTTTCTGTTGATTTATAAAAGCTGTAGCCAAAAACAGCTGCTCTATTGTGTTCTCTCAGATCTAGTTAATGCAGTTTGTCATGGTGCAGCTTCTTGTAAATCACAGACTGTAAGTGCATTATACTGCAATAAAAATAAAAACAGTCTATTTAACATATACATATCATTTAGAAACTTACACCAAAACAGTCCTAGGGAGTAATAAAGCCTAATGTTTGGGAACACATTCAAGAGCTAAAAGATCCTACAGTGTATTTTTGTTTGCATTTCCATGGCATAACAAGAACTATTAAGGATTAAGGAAATTTTAGTTTAATTGATGATTACAATGGTTTGTTTGTGATGTTTTGGTCTTTTACAACAAACTAGAAAGAAACTCAACCAACATGGACGTGGCCATAGTAATGTTTGTTATTCTTTGCAATTTAACTTACAAGTGATGTCGTACAACTAAAGTTTAAAAAATATTTGGAAACGGCACCTGCTGAGCTTGTTCTTTCCAGTTCCTTGCTTTTCAGTTGATTTACTTTTATAGTTGATTATATAAATGTCGTTAAAGCTTAAGTGATATTAAACCATTTCTGGTTCAAATATTTATACAAATATGGGTGCAGCTAATTATTATTTTCAATACTAATTTTTTTGTAAAGTACTTTTTTCACTGATTGTTTTGTCTTAAAAATTGAAAAACTAATTTTCTGTCAGTCAGCTTACTGATTCATTTACTAATTGCTTCAACTACAGATGCACTGTGTAGTTAAATTCAATACACAATGATTCCATGAAGAACATTAGACTACAATTTAATAGCATGGCAAGTTTGTACGCGTTTTGATTTGTTTTCATTAAAAGCTTTAGTATAACACAATATCAATGACTTGCTGTCCCGGTGTAAGAGCAATGCTCGCATGTGAGACCAATCAAGTCTGCAGAAGCCCTAAACTGAGGTCAGTCAAAAGGTCCACTTCCTGCTGCTGCACGTTCTACATCGCTCTTAGATCTGGAATAACAGTTGACCTTTGACCTGGACATACATCACTGCAGACTGCTGTGGAATGTTTTCTGGGGAGGAAGTGGCTCTGGTTACTGAAGTGGGGGATGCATATCTCACACCAGGAAATCTGGTCCTGTGTGCAGCCTCACACTGATCATCCTACTGGAAGGGGGAGACATAATAGCAAGATGTCTGTGTCCTCCCTGAAAGTAAACTATAAATCATTCATGTATGCTGGGGGAGGGGGGAGGTCAATACCAGGCAAAAATGTAGGCCTGAGAATTTCACTTGAGGCCCTTACTAAGTGTCAGAATGATGGCCTGTATTTTTCCTGAAAGCAAACGAATAAATAATTAATGGGACAACAGTGACAGGGCCATGAACACCACTCTCTGTCTATCCACCAGCCTTTTCCCTCTTTCATAAATCCACCTTCAACCATGTCTTAGGGGGCAGCTCAACTATATTGCTACTGTGTCTGCCAATATATTGGTTACACTGATGCTCTCACTCATTGGTCTTGGTGCATGGTTCTATTTTACTTTTTTTACTTTAGACTGACTAGCATATGCAGAATCTGAAGGTATTTTTTTATTTTCCAAACTCAGCTGTGTTCTGGGTTAATTCAATTCAGATTTAAGAACTGGTAAAAAAAAAGGACATACATATACACACTGAAGTAAACTAATGAGATAAATGCAATTAAAGGTTATTATCTATCAAGAAATTAACTAGTGCTGATGATACCAGCTTGACCAAAAATTATGGACAATGGTCAGGTCAGTGACAACTACAACCATGCCCCAGCTGTTGACTCAAGTGTGTCAAAGCCCTGGGTGTTTTGCTCTCCAACAATGTTGTAAGATGCCTAAAATTATATTTCATTGTCTGAAAATATTCTGTCCATTCTATGAACAATCACAAGCCATGCAGGAGCAGGAATTTTAAATGTGAAAGCATTATTTAAATTATAATACAAATTGTACCAAGTTAATTACATTTACTATTCAAATATTGAATGTACTTCTGCTGCTAAAAGAAGTATCTGTGTCTATAAAGCTTTAATGAATACAATATATGTATGTATTAAATGAACTTTTAATTTATCATTCACCATCATTAACCATTCGTCACTAATGTGTCTGATGATCTGTTAAGGAAAGGTCGAGCTTAAAATTTGCATTTCTTCTTCTTTCCCCCATAAATTTCAAATTCGAATCTTTTAACACTGAGTCCCATTTAAAATTTTGGTATTTTTTAATAGTGTAAAAGGCAGCATTACTACCAATTTGATCAGTATCAGTATAACACTATCAAAGTGATGTACAAATTCAGCATAATAAGCTCTCCACATTTCTCAAATTGAACAGTGTGGGGCTGAGTAATGCCAAAGGAATTTTTCAACAATACTATTCCAAGATAGATTGAGTGTGTATTAGAGTTAAGTATTCTAACTTTGTGTACCTTGTATCATGTGTTATTGGTCTATTGCTACTTTATTTTACTACCTCTGAATCTTGGCATCAAGAACAAAACAAATATTGCCAAGGTTTCTATGGTAACACTCCAACACGTCTTGGCCAGAGCACTGTATGTTTATTCTCGCTGGTTCCAAATCTTAGTTTTTGATGCCTACCACGCATGACATATGCTACTTAAATGTGTCTCTAGACAAATGCAATCTAGGTACAACCAGGATCTTTGTTTACATCTGTGTTATGGTTATTTAGACCAGAAATGGTAAATCTCACAAGATTCACTGTTTACAATAATTTATTGCATGGTTGCAAACTTAAAGAAGTTTCCCTTGTGTTGATTGCCAGCACTGACTGTATGAGTCAGTGCATGAGTGTACAAACAGGCTCAAAGCGTAATCATGAGTCAGGCACATTCTAACAGGAAAAGGAAAGAATCATGCCAGCTCTTTTGGGCTAAACTTCCAGCTGGTTAGGATAAGCAAGCCAAATCCTACCAGGAATCAGGAGACATTTCTACTACTGCCACACACACAACCCCCTTCTTCCTCTGTAGTCCCCCTTCCCCCACACCCCCCTTTCTCACCAGGAGGTAGGTTCATAGCTTCTGGCTGAAATCTGGATAACAATACTATTCTCAACACAACACAGGAGACATACTTATACAGTGAATTGTAGTGCTTGGCCACATAAAACTAGAGATACTGCTAACCACATGATAGTCCTACGAACCGTAACTCCAGACTGTCTTCAATTTAGGCCTCTCCTCAGCTTTTTAAGCCCTGTTTTTCAGTTGATAATATTTAGTATATGGGTAATTGTAAAGACTCCAGTGACTCTGTTAATATCCAAAAACTTTGCAGGAGAGTGTACCTCCCAAGATAACATTACCTTTTCACAGAGACTGAATGTGCAATTTTTTCCAGAAGGGCGTCCAGTTTTTGAAAATCCAGCAAATCGTTTGACTTGGCGTGCATCTTGTAATCCATTTATGAACTCCACTAAAGAGAAACAGAAACCAAAAAAAACAAAAAAGGGCTCGAAAGAATTATACAGAAGTTTGTTTTTCCTTTTCTCTCACCCAAAACACAGGAGAGACTTATTCTTCAGGCTCCAGTATATATACTAAAATCCCACAGAACAAGGTGAGTAATCCTTAGTGTTGTCCAAGCGGAGTTTGAGGGCTGTTCCAGGAAAAAGGCCCCAGCCTGGAAACAGTGGGTCCAGGCAGGGAGGAGAGGCTGAGGAAGCCTACAGCCAGCAGGCTGTGTTAGCTGTGTGAACCGGTCCTCTCTCTACCCCATCCCCCTCTCGGCAGTACAACGGCCCAGTTGCCACAGGCTCTTCGCTCCATTGTGTGTACTCTCCAGGGCCTCCCCAACTTGAATGGACACCAGCCACAAGCAAGCGGTGTAAGAGGAGAAGAGAGGAAGGCGAGAGAGGGGAGAAAGCTCCGATACGATCCAGGAGGGGCACTTTATTCCTCTAGCTCGCTCTCTCACCCTCTCTCTCTAGCGCAGGAAGACCAGCATGCAGTTACTCAACAGTAAAAATGGCTCTGCTGCTTCCTCATTCAGCAGAGCCTCAGCCCACACACACCCCTCCCTCCCTCCTATGCGCTTGCTCATTCCACCCCTCCCCTCTTTCCCCATCAATAGCTTGAGGTCCTTGCTCTCTCCTCTCTCTCTCTCTCTGTTACACCTTTAACACCCCACCCCCTTCTTGTCTTTTCCTCCGTCCATTTCATCATGCACCACCCCCACTCACTCTCTTCCTTCAGAGTAATCTTATATATGCCTTCCCCCACATATTTAAGGGCTCCCTTATCTGCACTTCACCTATAATCATATACCACTCACATTTCGTACTCTGTAGAAGTATTAATGGTATTAATCTGTTGAGGGGAAAACATATGATATTGGGCCACATGTAGAAAACAAACTCTGCAGTCCCAAACACCAGCAGCTCTAACTCAGACTTTAAGTCAAACACTTTTTTTTGTGAAACCTACACCAGGTAAAAAACATGGCAGGGATGTAGCCTTTATTCAATTTTTTAACTCATAATTATGAAGTCATTTAAAATATTAAACTCTGTAAATTACTCTAATTAATATGTGTATTGTGCCACCAGCAACTTGCATGACAGCAGAGGTTACTCACTGACAAGCTCAGGAATTCAGGTAAACTCCTAGATAATCTAGATATAATGTAGGGTGGTTAACCAGTCAACAGCTGAGAACTTGAAAAAGTGATCACACAGAGTAACACAGATTGTGTCAGAAAGAGTTCAAAATAGTGAGACCACCCACTGTGTCTTCCTGTAGCAGAGAAGTCTCCCGTTGTTATGCTCATGACAGTACAGTGACTACTCAGCACTGGTGGCAGGAAGTACAGGACTCTTTTCATCAGATGAACGGAATTTAAAACATGTATCTGTACTGCTATGCTGTCCAGTCAAATACAACTCTGTATATGACTGCTTCAGTCTCAAGATCTCAAGAGATCTGACTGAACTGAAAAAAAAAAAAAAAAGTTCTTAGTTGGCCAGGTAAATACCAAGTAAAAATGTTTGTACCATAGTTACAAAAATTTAGAGAAGTGCAAATAAATGCATCATAACACATGCCTATTTCTATCCAAAAAGGGACAGAGGAACAGGGATATCTCTGTGTGGTGATGGTAGAATCAGGGAACATATGTAAGCATAGCTGCTAGGGAGAAATCACAACTCAAGATACAATCTCAAGAGATAGGTGTGACAGAGGGACCCCCTATACTCTACACCTGTTATTCAACCCACCTGACAATGCTGCCTCTTAACCCTACAAAAGTAACCTCCTTTTCACTACTTAGTAAGAGACAACACAAGCAAATTCTAGTACAAGTAAGAGACAACTATTTGATGGTGAATGGACATTAATGACATTTTACAGCAGTGTGGTCTTCCTTAAACCATAAAATATTGGGTTTGAATGTTTGAGTCTCTACTTCAGTATATCAAACGAACTACATGACAGCTGTATTTAATATACACTACCAGAGACATGCTGACTGCTGACCTCTCACCTTTAAATAAATTTCAAAAGCATACATAGATGCATACAAACACACAAACCAGTGCAGTTTCAAAATTAGTAAGGTGTCAAATCCCAAAGAGATCAGGCATGCAAAGAACCACCCTTTGCAATGTACACTTGTCAGTTGACTAGTGATAGAAATGTGCAATGTCTGTATTCCCAAATGAAAGAAGAAGCAGCTACCCTGTGCTGGCGCCAGACACTGCTGATATCCTCACAGACCCACTTCTCCGTCCACGTGCCATATGCACCATTCCCAGAGACAATACAGCAGCTGCCAGAGTGACAAAGCTCAGACCTACAGCAATTCAGAGTCGGCCAAACCGATGGCCCTGTCACTGGAAGGGTGGGGGCAGATCGTATTCAGACATAGAAAAGGAGGGAGGGAGGGAGGGATGATAATGTTAGGAAGGGGGAAAGCGAAGGAGAGATGAATTTAGACTGGGGGTTGGGTCAGAGGAAGAGGCAGCAGTGCACACAGGGATGAGACGGCGAGAAAGTCTGGAGGGCGCTTCCATTAATCATCAGAGCACCGGAGCAGCCGGAATGTACAGGGACCCGGAGTGAAGAAAGCAGGGGACGGGCAATTTGCCCACTTGACATGGTGTAGGACACACTTGTGTATATTTAGTTTTTTGCTGAGAAAAAAAACAATAGAAATAAAAAGGTTGGTGAAAGAGATACTCAGTAGAAATAACAACCAAAGCCTTTTTTGTTTTTTGAGCATTAACTGAATCTAATTGAATCTAAAATGCCTCTGTAGAAAGAGTAAAAAAAAAAAAAACTATCTGGAAATGTAATTTGAGCATTTCTGACACCTTAGCCTCAGAATTGCAAAATACTGTGTAGACCTACATATTGTCTAGAATTAACTGAGTGCAAAATGCAACAGTCAATCCTCTTATTCAGTCCAGGATGAGGAAATATATGTCAAGCCAATTTACGGGGCCTCCACTGATTTTACACATTTTTTTACACAAGTTTGGTTTGCTTGTTTCAAAGAGCACTACTGCTGTGTGCTTCTTCTGTAGCTCTAAAGGGAGCTTTTAAAACTTGAAAAAAATTACTCATCTTGAGACTTAAAATTTTGATCAGAAAGACTACTTTTGAAAGACGTGGGTGTTTAGGAGATGAGGGGTTCTAACGACAGAAAGTCTGACACATAGTGGAGACTAAAATTCTAGGTTTCTATTTTTACCATTCATTTTTAATCTGTCTCTTTAGTCCTACAACTTTATGGAAGTGCAGTATGGTACTAAGTCACTGGAGTTCCCCTTTAAGCAGCTTTACACTTATCTTTGCATTTTAGAAGTGATTACTGATTGTATTTTGAAATAACATTGCTGCCTTGTCCCTGCATAGGGACTTTTCAATTTATTTTTATGTCACACCTATACTAATTTAGACACAATTCATATGACTATTTTAAACTACACACTTAACTCTTGTTTTCTTTATCTCATCCACCCGGCACCTCAATATCTATTGAAGGTCCACTTATATTTGTTTTGAGATTGTCCCAGCTAAGAATGCAGAATTACTGAATTTTTTTTTATTGGAAATTATTTTTTTAAAACTTGCACCTATAACCTTAAATTTAAATCAGGGCAGCATAAGGTAAAAAGTACTTTGCAAAAACTGTTACGATAGGCAACAATTTAGATAGCACTCTATAATAGGTAAGTCTTCTACAGTAATATTAAAGCATTTAAATTACTTGTATGTTTAAAATTGGCCAGAATGTCTGAAATTGCCTAAAAGTAATTATAGTGGCAAATCTAATTTTGTGTGACTACAAAGGGCTATGAAATATTGTAATAACAAACCAACAATTTACTTTTCATAGTGTGACTTTATACCACTTACAGCTGTGGCTGGAGAACTTTTCCTGAACTCTTAAACTTCAGCTGAACCCTTTTCCTATTACAATGCTTTTGTCAGTGTCCTATCGAGGCTGATAAGTCAACATTGAATCATCCCAGACTCCTCACAATTACATAAAGGCCTTATGTATTTCGTATGTTCTTTGGATGATGGTGGTGGTGGTGGTGATGGTGGTGGTGGGGTGTTCCTAAATAGGAATGGGGGATTACCCTGAGATGGACAAGTGGTACTCAGTAATCACGTCTCATTAATCAAAGATTAAAGAGATGTGTGATTTTCCCTTCATCGACTCCTGTACAGATTCTATTTGACTCTGTATTGGACTTGATCCACTTGCAAACAAAAGTCTGAATAAGCAAGAGTAAAGAAATGTTTGTTCAGATTTGATCATTGTGATCAGATTTCCATCACACTTATCATTAATAAGTCATTATAAAATGGATAGTTCAAGTCCTCGATTATGACTGGCTGAATCACAATCAATGCCAGCTATATGTAGTAAACATTTTATAAAAGCAACAGGACACACAGGCTTATTGCTTTAGTCCTTAGTAATAGCTTTAGTCCATAGTAATCTATCTTAAAAGTTATCAAACAATGTGAAATCATTGTGATACTGGTAGTGGTGAACATATAGAGGAACATCATCAAAATCTGCAGCTCAAAGTTAAGCTGTCCGGCCCACAACTTTACTGCTTTGGTTTACTCTCATTGCTATTTTAGTGTTGTTTTCAGCCACAGCACGCAGTTGATTTTGGAGAAAGACCTCTAAAAACGCACTGTACAATACCTGTTCTGCACCAAATGGCATATAGACACAGTTGGTGACTAGCTGGTGGACAGTGGATAACAAAGCAACAAAGGAGAAAGAGATAAGAGAGAGTGAATATTGGATTTACATTAACCAGCTTTACGAAACATGGACTCAACATGAATGATCATGTCCATTTGCTGGATGTGTAAATATTCAACTGTTTGTTAACAAGTTTGCTATATCAACTTAACAGGTAATGCTATACCAATGTTGTTCGCAGTCAATCATCTCTGATACACAGACATTCACATTCATGATCCCATGTCTATCTCGTGAGTGGGTTTGCTGGATAATTAACTGAGTAAAACCCAGGCAAATTCCAGTCTCTACTCCAGACATGAGGGACCTCCAGGTATTACTCAGACCATTTATTCAGCTAATTTCTAAATCCTACTTTACATGACATGTGTTTTATCCCATGCAATATGGCCCTGTGACCAAAGTGACAGTCAAGTTGTAGTCAGGTCCTGACCAAATCAACTTGCAACTGAGTGTATACATTCACAGCACATTTTATTAGGAAAACCATGATCAATCTGGGTAGGGCCCCCCTGTGATATCAAAACTTTTTCTATTTTTCAAGACATGAATTCCACAAGATGTTTGAAATGGTCCTTTAGATTCATGCTAATGTGATTGCATTACATGTTTTTTGCAAATTTGTTGGCTACACATTTATTCTGCAAATTTCTCGTTCTATAACATCCCAAAGGTGTTCTACTGAATTCAGTGAGATTCTGGTGAGATGGGAGGCCTCTGACGTACATTGAACTCTTTGTCATGTTGATTAAACTGGTATGAGATGACCTTTTCTTTGTGGCTTGATGCTTTATCATGCTGGAAGTAGCCCTTAGAAGAATGTAAATGGGCTATGAAGGGACATGCACATGATCAAAAATGATTGGATAGGCTGTAGTGTTCAAATGGTGATTGATTGATATTAAGGGACCAAAAGTGTGCCACGTCATTACATGACCACCACCAGACTGGCCTACTGAAACAAGGCAGGTTGGGTCCATTGATTCATACTGTTGATGCCAAAGTCTGACCCTACCATCTATGTGCGACAGCAGAAATTGAGATTCATCAGACCAGGCTATGTTTTTCAAGTATTCAACTTTTTGGTGAACCTGTGCCCTCTGCAGCCTCAGATTTCAGTTCTTAGAACCTGATGTCCAGCTGCCAGAAAGTTTGATGTGTTGTGTATTCTGAGACACTATTCTGCTCATCACAATTGTGACGATGGGTTATCTGAGTTACTGGGGCCTTTCTGTCAGCTTTAACCAGTCAGATCATTCTTCCTTGCCTTGTGTCATCAAGGCATTACCAATCATAGAACTGCCACTCACTTGCTTTTAGTTTTTTGCAACAAATTCTAAGAATTGTTGTGCATGAAAATCCCAGGAAATCAGAAGTTTCAGATAACATTAACTGAACCTCCTGACCTGTATCTACATGACTTTATGATCTGCACTGCTTCCACATGATTGGCTGGGTTTGATAACTGCATGAAGAAGTAAATTTATTGATGTTCCTCAAAAAGTGTTTAGTGGGCGTATGGCTGTGCTATGTTTTAAATTCTTAAACTATTTGGTGATCACTTATATATAAAATTGCTTCTTTTGGATAGTGAAAGTTTCACTACATAACTCTTTCCAATAGAACAGCCTATTGCTTCTAAAATGGTTAACTAGCTTATGGTATAAACAAACATTTTTGAAGTGGGGCTTTCTAATGTTTTGATCCAACCGACAATGTACGAAAGACATTGTTATATGACAAAGAAAATTTTTTGAACAGGTTTATGAGTTGTGACTTGTCAGTATGACTGGACTGTATCAATGTCTGTTCTAAAAAATTAAAAAGTTAAAAAACTATATTATTATTCATTATCATAATGGATACAACATCATTTTTTTAAGTATTGGAATTTGGACAGCCTTTGTATTGTATTTATAAATTATGTCATAAATGTCATATAAAATATGATTTTATATTAATGGTTTTGCAGGTATAAGTTGAGCAGTACATTAGGGGGGACTATTTTGTTTCGGGTTGTTAGACAGTCCCGGTGAGCCCTGTCTTCAAATTTTTAAACTGAGGTCACTCAATAAATCTGGTCTATACCTACCTTTTGTAAATTTCTCCAAAATCTTCAGCATGTTGTTTTCATATAGTTAATTAATATCACAGATTTTCTTCAGAAAAGGAAACTCACTAACAGGTCAGCTGTTGTTTTACAAAGAAGGTGAATGGAAACTTTTTGCATGCAGGAGTTTATTGTAACCTGTAGATTTTGTATACAGATCATAGGTTAATCTGCTAACTTTTCTAACAACTTTGATGTCCAAGTAAAAGTGATGACTGGCATTAGAAAGGCTGATTTAAATGACATAAAATTAAAGATGAATTAAAAATATAGATATTAGCTGGAAAAACAACAGAAATGATTATCATAAAATAATTCAAAAAATAGTATTTTCTATAACAACACAACATGTCACTGTATGACAACAATGTGCTGTTTTAACATGGATGAAATATAAAAAATTCCATGCTCTACAAATGTTTTTGCAGTAGCAGTAGCAACACTCCTCCCAATGACTAAAAAGTGATAAATGAAGCACTTACATTTATGAGAACTATAATAGATTCTGTTTGCGTGCTCATATGTTCCAAGACCAAGCTCTCCTTTTCACTCAGAGGTCATTCACAACTAGGCCAAGGATGGTGTTACCATGGCAACTAAACTAGAGAGAACAGGACAAAAAAGGAATTTTAAAAATATAAAACAAATCCTGGAAATAGAAGAAAGATAGAAAGAAATGATATGTTCTTAAACACAGGACATGATAATGACCAAAATCACAGCCAGACTTAATCCAGATCTAAATTTGTAGATCAAGCAGCACGTGTGCACAATGTCCTGGCTGGTAATTTTTAGACACACTGAAATGTTCTGGGTAGTTGATCAGTTTCAAACAGAAAACCAAAAACCATTATGTTATAATGATGTGTAATTAATAGCTTAACTGTGAACATCCCTGGTTTACTGCCTACTTGGTTTAATTATGCTAACCCAATCTTTTTTTTTTTCCTTTTAAAAACTCCCCGACCAGCTGTTCAATTTCAACTACAGAAATTCAGCTGGAGTAATGAGATTAGAAGCACTGTCCACTGAGCTTGTTTAATCTACTCCTTATCTAGTAAGTGCATGCCCTTTGACCCAATCCATCCACTTTATTTACACACTTCAAAAGGTGAAGAAAGTGATTACACATTTTATACCCAACCAGTGAGAAGTTAATCACCAAACTGACTCATGGCTTTGATTCATTCCTCATATATAAAAGGTCTGGGTAAGAGCCTCACATGATGAAAAATTAAAGGCAAAGGTAACCAGTAACGGTGTGCCTAGAGTTTTAATGCCTTTAAACACCTTTAGGCAAAGAAGCCTATTCAAACAAGCATGTTATTGCAGGTAGGCTAGTGACTCTCAAGGTGATAGGTGTAAATACTGTTGCACACTGGGCTTCCCACTACTACAGCAATGATCAACCGCTATATTAAAAAACACGTTTCACTCCTATGAAATTAAGGATTTGTCCTATAAAGACAAGAGCAGGGACAGTATGCTAAGTAACGGGCCGCTGCGTGAGTAATCTGTTTGAACACACCAGTCGGCTGAATGCCACTGCTTTGTGTCTGTAATATCCAGCCATATTGGTCACATAACACTACTGACCCAAACACATCTGTCCGGGACAGGGATCGTTACCAGATGTTGCGAATAAAACGACAAATTGCAAAGTAATGACTGCTGGCGAGCGACCACCGTCGAGGAGCCAAGATCCTAACGTTAGGCCACAGGGCACAGATTACTGCCTGGGTTTCGTAATGGACGTCCGTGCAATGCATCGCACAGCTGAAAGCGTACGGAGGTAGCGGTGCTTTCCTCATCCGCGGTCGTGGCAGCGTGCTCTGGAAGACGAACATTAGATTTCTATTTTGTTATCCGCTCAATTGACTGCATTCTCGGAAAATAGCCTCGGTCTGAGTGTGCGCCATCATCACCGTGACGGCGTCACCATCTCCCACAACACAAGACAGTCGACGAACGAACTAGCGGTAGATTCCCGACGCGGTTGTTGTAGTAGCGTTTTGTTGGGCTGATTATATCGCAATTGCGACCAACGGTGGGTGAGACAGACAAGGGATGCCAGACGGACACATAACGTAAGTGCAGTTATTGTGTCTTTTGGTGGGCAACTGCCAACTAGCTTTAGCTAGCAAGCTAGCTAGCCAGAACAGGCCGCCGTGCAAGTGAACGGTCTCAGTGGGCGCCGGACATCGGCGCTTTCTCTATGTCTCTTTCGCCGCTGTTATCATGTTATATTTGCTGTCTACTCATTCGGTTTTACCGAGACAACATGACGGGCAGAATAACGTGTGAAACAACGGCGTTTACCTGGGTTTATCAGGTTGCCAGGGCGCGCGGGATCTTTCTCTCCGAGGATCCTGAACACCTCTCGTTGTCGGTGACGTCACGCGTAGGGTCTTTTCGTTGCGGACGTAAAGAGCGTGTCACGCCGGCGGCGACCGAGAGGAGAGATCGCGTCTGTTCAGAGTTCACACGGTTAACGGGTCTAAAGTAAATACGGCAGGATGTTTATTGGCAGAGTGGGAGCAGGAAATATATGTGAAAGTTTAAAAAAAAAAAAAAGTACCGCGCTGTGCAAAAGTCTCAGCGATAGAAATCAAATCAGATGCTGTTCTCTCTTCTATCCTTACCTTAACAAACTAATTATGGCAAAGGTAAAGGCGTCAGTGCCCACTGTTCGATCCATTTGCCTTTTTTTAAGCTGAGAACCACTGCATTTCTCTAACACAAATTTGTTTATTCACTCAAGCACATAAACGTCCCGGGCCTGCCTGCCCCCCCTTCTGCCTTTTTACTCTTCACTCTCCTCTAATTTCACTCAGACTCTCCGTGCCGGACCATCTGCCATGCCAGGACCTCTCTCCCTCTCCTTGCTCATTCCAGATGTTTTGGATCTTGATCTTATGCTTTCAGGAGTCCCAGCCTCCTCCTTCTCTCTCTCTCTCTCTCTCTGTGTTTCTTGCGTGCTTGGTTTTTGCCTCTTGTATTTTTATGTAGTCTGATTCTTTCAGGTCTTCGTGGTGGAGAGGAGGTTATGTGGCTCAGGTCCTACTGCTGGCAGCACCGGGAAGTTGCTCGATGTCCTCCCAGATCATATTCTTCATTAATGTTACAATCTATAGTGATGTCAAACAAATTGTCCATACTATAAATCTACTTTGTTATTCTATTCTGTATAGATGATATCTATTGTATGTCTGTCTGTCCTGGAAAAAAGATCCCTCCTCTGTTGCTCATCCTGAGGTTTCATCCATTTTTATCTGGTAAAGCTGTTTTTAGGGGAGTTTTCCTTGTTTGACTCAAAGGTCTAAGGACAGAGGGTGTCCAATGCTACACAGATTATTATGCTCCTCCTTAGAAAATTTGATACTGGGCTATATAAATAACAATTGACCTGACTTAAAATGTGAAATTTTGATCAAATTGACTAAAGACAATCAACTAACCAAACACACAGGGGTTATCTTGCAGACTTCTTCAATACTTCTGATTAGATTAGATGTGATATAACTTCCCTACGGTGATTGAGAGTAAAGCAAAACAAGGTTGCTATCAACTCACCCTCTCACTAGACTCGTGTGATTTTTAGATTGTGTTTTTGTTGGTTTTTTTTTTACGAAATTAATGGCCAGGGATCAGATCATAACAATTGCAAGTTTTACTAAAATCTTGCCAAAAATTGCAGTGACATTTTAGACAAAACTGTGGTTAGGAGCGCCCCTAAGTGGACAAGCACTGTACCAAATGTCTTTATTAAACCAAAATTCAGCTGCGATCCAAAAGTAAGCTTCAGATTTTGAGATTTACAAATTGAATATTACCAATCTGCGAACAACATATAGGAATAAAATACTACATGTTTTTGTGCTTTTTTTATGAACAAGATTTAGTTCGGAAAACTCCGCTATTTGCGTCATTGCCGTCAAGTGATTGGAGCGTTCAGCAACCCGGAAGTAGTACGTGAAGGTCTTGTGTGATGGTCGTCGTTTAGATAACATTGCTCCGTCTTAGGTCCGGGATCGATGTCAGGATGGGTGTTAAAATAGAAATGTTCAGAGTACGTAGCACACGCTTTTTTAAAAACAACACCCGAGGGCGTTTTATTTGCGTTAGTATTAAGGTTTAAAGACGTACGAATCGGCTGAGGTTTGGTATTTCGTCCTGGCTGGTGTTATCCTGACGCTAACTTTGGTCGTGATGTAACCGTTTTCCGCTGTAAATCACGTTTTGTGTTTTGTTTTTGAACAGATGATGTTGTATCTGTCCTTTCCCGTGGCTATGTTCTGGATCTCTAACCAAGCAGAGTACTTTGAAGAATACGTAGTAAAAAGAAAGGTCGGTGTTGCTGGTTTTATTTATGATCATAAATGTACACATGGATCAGTCCGCTACTTGAGGCTTGGTATTCTTGTAATAACAGACGGTATCTTTCTCTTTACTCTTATCTCACCTTGTTTGCCATCCAGAGGGAGATCTTCCCCCCCAACGAGGCACTGCATGTAAGTGTAATACACGGAGCTACTGTCCATAAAATATAAACAAGTGTTTGTGGTGGTGATTTCAAACTCAAAGCTTAAACCTGTGAATTAATTTTCCCCTTGTCTTTATCAATATTTGGTCCATATTATTAATTTCTCACTATACCATTCTGAAACAAGCAGGTAAATGGTACAGTGAAATCACATGGAGGTTGTCAAAATTATGATCATGCATTTTTAATTTCAAGAATTCTAATCGTACTGACCATACCTCTTGGCTGGGTTTGTTTCATAAATTGGGATAATATTCTTACAGTATGAAGTCTTTTTTTTCACTTAGCATCATAATTCAATCGTGAAACCACAAATCAGTAATGTATTTATAATAATGCGTCTCCTTTAATATTTCCTTGGCTTAAAAAAACCCTATTCATAAAGTACATTTTTTTTATATGAAGTTTGTTTATAGCTGCTGCTGTAGACTACAGTATATGATGATAATCATGACTGTGCTCTATTTAATTTCAGAGGAAAGAGTTGGAGGACTTCAAAGAGAGAATGCGTGTTCGTAAGGAGCAGCGAATATTGAAAAATATTTCTGCGGAATCTGAGAACTGAGGACTGTTTTTTGAAGAAGTGCTTGAGTTTTGAACACCACCAATGCAGGAATATCTGGGAGTGTTTTGGGGAAAAAGAAAGCTGATTGGACTGGAGTACAACCACATCACTTTGGAAGTATCTGCAAAGTTAACACATCCCAAAGGTGTTCTGGGTGCTTTTCAGGAAATGATTATGCCTAATAAGTCTAATATTGTGTTTCATTTTCATGTCCAAATGCCAGAATTCTTTGTTTGTTTTTAAATGCCTGATCATTTGAGTTGTTGTGATTGCACTGTCATGAAATAAATAATTATTTGAGTTGTATATCTAGTTGGAAGTAATGTAATTATCATGATTTAATTTTTGAGGTGCAGGGATTTTAAAGTGCATTCACCCCTTGGGCTTTTCCTGTTCAGAGTGTTTCTACATTTTATCTCAGTGGATGTAATAAGCCATTTTGAAACTGATTGGCAGAACATACTTTAATACCCAAGCATAAACTCAATCTCAATAAACAAACTAATTATATAAGTATCCAGCGCCTTTAAATCAGTATTTTATAGAAGCATCCATGGCAAAAATAACTGCCTTTAACCTATGTTAAAAATGTTCTCAGAAGTCACTGTTCACTTTCAGACTTAAGCAGGTCTCCATCTGTGATTTATCTGGATTTTGCTTATATTCATTGTAGCCTCTACCTTTACAAGATTTTTTTTCATCTTGCAAATACGGGCATATTTAATCTAAAAATCACTTGTACCTCCTGTCATATTTCGACCACACAAATTATTAACTTGTGATCTCCCAAAACAATTAGTTTATCATAGTTATAAAAACCTAACTGCATTCAATGTGTTTGCATAAAAAAGTTGAATAACACTATAGTTACTGATTGTGTATATTTCTTTCAAATGTCATTTAACACTTTTTTTTTTTAATTTTTATTGTCCACATCATTCTATGTTTGTTTTGTGTACCCAACAGAAGCAGTTAGTTGCCAGTTGGATGACAATACGTTTGGATATGAAGGTAAATTTAACTTCATAAATATTTGGACAGTGACACAACTTTAGCAATTTTGCCTCGGTACACAACCTCAATGGATATGAAATTAATGAATTGAGATGTGATTGAGCTATCGACTTTTAGCTTTAATTCAAGGGGTTTGCAAAGATTTTACATAAGTCGTTTAGAAATTACAGCAGTTTGTATACATAGTCCCTCCTTTTCAGGGGCTCAGAAGTCATTTGACAAACCAACATAATTATAAATATAGGGATTATTTTTAATGCTTGGATGAATATCCTTTGCATTCAATAACTGCCTGAAGTCTGGAAAACCATGGACATGCTCTGCAAGGCCTTTATTGTAGTCGCTTTATGTCGCTGCTTGATTGTGGGTCTTTCTGCTCACAGTTCTGTCTTCAGCAATTGAAAAGCATGCTCAGTCAGGATGAAGTCAGGTGACAGACTTTGCCATTGAAGAATATTACGATTGCTTTTGCAGTATGATTTAGGTCATAATCCATCTATACTGTGAGACGCTGTCATATCAGTTTTGCGGTATTTGGCCGAATCTGAGCATATAGTATAGCCCTCTACACTTCAGAATTCATCCTGCTCCTTCTATCAGTAGTCACATCATCAACAAAACCAGTGACCCAGTTCGATTAGAAGCCATATATGCCCATGCCTTAACGCTGCCTCTGCCATGTCTGACAGATGATGCGGGGGCTTTTGTTCATGAGCCATTTCTTTTCTTCTCCATACTCTTCCCATCATTCTCGTCCAAGTTCATCTTGGTTTCATATGTCCAAAGAATCTTGTTCCAGAGCTGGGCAGGCTTTTTTTTTAGATGATTTCAAGTAAAGTCTAATCTGGCCTTTCTGTTCTTAAGTGTCACCAGTCGTTTGCACCTTGTAGAAAACCCTTTGTATTTACAATCATGAAGGCATCTCTTGATTGTGGACTGACAACGATACACCCACCTCCTCAAGAGTGTTCTTGACTTGCTAGATGTTGTCAAAGGTCTTTCTTCACTATGGAAAGAATTCTGCTTTCCTCCACTTTAGTCATCTTCTGTGGTGTTCCAGGCCTTTTGGTGTTGCTGAGCTCTCCAGTGCATTCCTTCTTTTAAATAATTTACCAAATTGTCTGTTTGGCCATTCCGTAAGTTTCTGCTATCTGTCTGAAACATTTGTTTTGTTTTCTCAGCCTATGATGGCCTCCTTCATTTGCATCAACACCTCTTTTGACCGCATATTTAGAATTCCCTTGAACAACTACCAAATGCTTTTACCTGCTTCATTTGTCGTTAAATAATGAGGGAACAGGCCACACCTGGCCATGAAACTGATCAATCATCAATTATCTAATTACTTCTGAGCCTTGGAAAATGAGGGACTTTGTAAAAAAAAAAATGCTGCTACCTAAACAGTTAATGTAAAATTTTTAAGCCCCTTGAATTAAAGCTGAAAGTCTACACCTCTTTCACATCTTGATTTACTCATTCCAAATCTGTTGTGGATGTGTACAAAGGCAAAATTATGAAAATTGTGTCACTGTCCAAACCTAATGGTATATCTCATGTGCTGCACATCCTATGGCCACAACTTTATCCTCAGGATAAAGATGTCCCCTTGTCACCAGAGGTTTGATGCCCTGGACCAGCAGGAATCATTTTTAACAAAAATGCAAGGTGAATGATTAACACTCACAACTCTTTCAACAGCCTATTGTTTGGTAGCCCTTGGGCAAGGCATATCACCCCTGCTGAACCAGTTTCTGATTGAATATTTCTTTTTACTGGTCAGCTCCGAGGTTGGAGTGTCAGTGCCCAGAGAAAACCCCCACTGGCTCAGTGAAGTATTAGCATGGTATCCATTGCATGGCAATGACTATACATATGAAGTATGACTAAAATGTTCCACGTGGTACAGGAGAGATAACATAGAGCATTTTAAAGCCAGAGACAAAATATCTAAATAACTTCCAAATGCCTCAGTCCCTAGAATGGTTAAATATTGTTGAGGGTGTTCCTAACAATTCCTGAGTATGCTATCAGTTTAAAAAAGAGGTATTTCCAGCATCCATTGCATGAAAATAGGCATTTAACACCCCATCTGGAAGTGGAATGATGTTGATAGGAATACAAACAACAGTGTCAAGGTAATGTTTGTATTAAGACCTAACACTTGTTCTCACATGCTTAAGAATAACAGTCAATAAATAATTTTGAATGTGACGTTAGCCTCCTCAGACCAGCACAGCTACTTGTGATCTCCCAAGTATGAATATATCTGAGAGGACTGTGCTTAGCTTGTTCAAACAATCTGAAGTCTTGTATGTGTTCTGACAACAGTCATGCCTAACAAACCGCTTAACTTCTCATCTATCATGATTAAGTGATGACATGGTTTTCCAAATGGCCAATAAATGATACCCTCAAATATATTTGGCAATGAAAAGTGGCCAGTTGGATGTCTCACGGTCCGTCTCCTGAGACACTGGCAAGAGAGTCTGTTTATTTCTTTCTTGCAGCTGCCCCCCTTTTCATGGCTGCCGTTTATTTTGAAAGCCGGGCCCAAAATATGGTAAGATAATATTTTATGATGTGATCCGGTGATATATACACTAATCCTCCTTTGATAAGCGTTGAAAGCTGAGCGATGATGTTTTATTGTACTCGGGGATGGATTTCTGAATGGGCCTACGGGGCACTGACCCAAGGGACCAAAGTGCCAGGGTTCCTCTTGGCCAGAACCTATGTTAGATAGAAATTACTCTTAATATTTTCTTGCAGGAAAGCCGCCCCCCCACACCCTTCAATTTGCACAAACTACGCATGAGGCGAGCTCTTACAATACTCAGTTTCGGACAGTAGGGGGCAGTATCACGCCGTCAAAAAAAACCGTGCGCTTCAACCGTAAAGGCTTCGGACGAGGAAGTGACCGACTAGTCCGCAGGCTGCTCGTCAAGATGGCACCGGGTGGGCTGAAGGCGGTAGTCGGAGAGAGTAAGTGGCAAATAACGTCGTGTTGTTGTCTGGTTTCGGAGGTGCAGTACAACCGAAAGACACGGGCGGTTCGGTCGGTGCCGTCGCAGCTTCACGAACCGTCGCTCGGCTCGATAACGCAAAAAAAAAAAAAAAAAAACACCGCAGGGGGACGTCGGGCCACCCGAGGTCTCTTCCTGCCCCAGCCTCAATTGAGATGCTAACAGCGCAGTAAATCGTGGATAAAAAAGTAATAAAAAAGTAATATGCGTTGCTTCGGGTGTGTCGGTAACAACGTTTTCAGAAGGGGAAATGGCGGCCTGTTTTGCGGACGTATAAGGGGTAAATATCGCGGCTTGATCCATCGCAATGTTGTGAAAGCCCGGGTTTTATGCTAACGTAATCTAGCTATCTGATCTAGCTGAACTAAAGGGAAGTTTTGCAACTCCGCTTGTGATGGACAGAGTCAGCTGGGACGTTTCTACTGTCGGTTATTGAACATCAACGGAATCAAATCTAAAAAATGATTACTTTACTGTACTGTCAGTGTTAACTTAAATTATATATCACAAATCAATAACAAGCACCTCTGAAAGGAATAGTATATGTAGTAATATTTAATTAAGACATTGTTTTAAACACCCTTAAAAGACAGAGAGAAAGCGTTATGCAAGGTAACGTTTATTGAACATTCAAGACGTTTTTGTTATACAGTATTTTTAAGAATTGAAATTAAATAGTGCAGTTGTTTACACCGACTCATAACGGCAATACAACCACTTCACTATGTCAAGGGTTAGGAGATGTCTGCGACTGTAATTTTGTTCTTGTACAGATTAGGAGGAGTGTGGTGTGAACACACCCTCACTCAGCATAGCAGAAAGGTTCAGGTATGTTCAGGTAATGTAAATAATCCTGATCAGACCAACAGTAAGAGGCTGCTTATGGGCCTGTAACCAATCATTTCTGTGAGTTTTTACATTGTGTTCAATGCCAAATAAAATCTGCCATATTTAGAATAAACTCAGAATACTGACAGAATAAAGTCAAACAAGGCCTGATATAGCATTCCTTTACAAGCAAAACAGGCCTCAGGGAAATTCCCATTCAGAAATTTTAGAACATTTCAAAATTCAACAAATACATTGGCTAAGATTAAGACTGCTAAAATGGCTCAATTTCTGCCTTCTAAAATGTAGAGAACCTCAGTGAAAGGTGGTCATCTTTTCCAGTTCCCTGCATGGAAATATATTTGCACATCACTGCACTGCCCAAGCTTTGACACCCAATGCAGTGTCAGTAATGAATTTTCCACTTGACCCAAAAGCTTTTATGGAAGACAGGGAATTAAAAAATTTAGTTTATTCTTCCTGTAAGTGCATGTACATAACTTGTTGTCTACTAGTCTCAAATAACTTTGGCAGACAGTTTTATTTTGTAAAATATGTTCATGCAGGCTAGATCATAGTTCTGCCCTCCTATTTACATAGCCTCAACCGAGAAAAAAAAAATACATATACAGTATCCACTACACCAAAAACGCATACTGTTCCGATGAAGTTAAACAAGGAAGTTGAGTGGAGAACATATTACGTTGGTATAGTTCTTTTATTTTTAAGTCTCTTTCCACACACTCCTCCCTTTTGTGCACTATTAAGAAACACTGGCAATGAAGAGTTAGGGGATTCAGGATGTGCTGTAGTTTCAGGGTTTCCTTAAGGAAAGTATTTACCTGAGGTGCTAAGCCTCTCAGATTTTGGTGAGAAGATGATGGTCTAAACAACAGCCACACTACATATAATCAATATTGCTGTGTGAAATTGTGCCTCTGCTCTTTTACCCTGAAAGTTAATGTTGATTCCAGGGCATTTTGGGCAAGTTGGCCCACTTGCACTGTAAAACACTGCAGCAAAACCTCAATTTTTCAGGTTGTTTCACCAGTAGTACCATACCTCATTTGTTGTGCCTATGAAGTCAGTGGTACACCCATGTCTATCTTTTGTCAGATTGTCATACACTGTAATCTCAACTGTTTAAAACAGGGAAGTTTCACCCAACTGACAGAGTTGGTAAATACAAGTGTTAAATATGGATTTGTCTCAAAATAGTTTCTGGTTCCTGATTTAGAGAGTTTGAGTCACATCTGACCTATGATCATTTTACACCATAAAAAATTCAGGAAAATCCACAGCATTTCAATTCCGTGTTTCACTTTCCCTTCTATCTCTCTTGTAAATTGCTGGCATCAAGAAAATCTTTGACTTAAGCCACACTTGTTCTTTTACTCTTTAGCCACTGGCACACAATAGATTAAATGCCAGACTCTGTTATACTTCATAAAGAGGAGTATGCTTTAATATCAGTTGTATAAGTGAGTTTTGAATCATAGCTGTTACAATAATTAAGTATTTTGTTGCATTATTTCTGTTTTACAAACAGCAATTCATATTGCTGCACTGAAGTCTTTACTTAAATTCAAATACTTGTTTCACTAAACTTTTTTGTGAAGCTTGAAATGTTTCCTCAGATGGCATTGATACTTCTGTAATCATACATGAATCTTCTTCTTCTCTCCTAAAGAAATCCTCAATGGGGTCATTAAGAGTGTGAAGAAGGATGGAGAATGGAAGGTAACAGTTGTCCAATGAGAATCAAGAACCCCCTCTGATTTATATAAAACTGAATTTACCCATTTTTATCTCACGTTTCTTCAGGTTCTTATTGTGGACCACATGAGCATGCGAATTCTGTCCTCTTGCTGCAAGATGTCTGATATTTTGGCAGAGGGGGTGACCAGTAAGTATGCATACAATTAATGGTCTTGCATCCTATGGATCAGTCATATACATGAGAGTTCAAACTTTGAACAAATAACAGATAGACTTCTGCAAACACTGCTTACTAGCATTTTCAAATAGTCATCATTGAGCACTTTTTGGATATTTACATCTGTTATTATCAGGTCAGAGCAGTATTTTGTTAGTTCATGTAAAATGTTTTGCCCTGGCCACATAAAAAATGCTCGTCCTCTGTCAATTTCCTCAAATCAGTCAGTGACATTTTATTCTGTCCAGATGTAATATAGGGAAGAGATCCAGTACATACCAGAATCTCAAATCTCAAACAAAGAAATTCTAGAATTATGTTATGTGAAAGTGCTCTTACTAAAGCAAGAACCAGCTGGTTGAGTTTCCAATGAAAATGGATGTTTTGTCCTTTTAGGGGTTTCATTAATTTTATACTCTGTTTCACTTTATATAATGATAATGATAATAATGTTGATGTTTTATTTGCAGTTGCATGTGATATTGATCAAGTCAGAATGTGTCAATTTAAGCAAATCCCTGTCTTTTCTGCTTTTCAGTTGTGGAAGACATCAACAAACGTAGGGAGCCAATCTCTAGTTTGGAGGCCATTTATTTGGTTTCACCAGTAGAGAAGGTTAGCTGTTTCCTTTTTTCTGTAGAGTTCCCTCCATGAAGTGATTTTTCTCATTTTTTAAACTTTAAACAAAAATGTTTTTTAATTACAGTCTGTTCGTGCCATCATTAACGACTTCAAAGATGTTGCCTTTACTTACAAAGCAGTACACATCTTCTTCACTGACAGTAAGACCGTCATATTTGCATCATTAATTTCATATTGAAATTTTATGAAAGACATAGAGTTGAAACCTATAGGAAACTTTTTTTTATGAATCATACATTTTCAAATGTATTGTGCAAAATATTGACAGTTTCTAAATATATTCTTCCATAGCTTGCCCAGATGGTCTTTTTGCTGAGATTGGGAGATCAAGAGTCGCCAAGGTTATCAAGACTTTAAAAGAGATCAATGTGGCTTTTTTGCCATATGAGTCTCAGGTAGGAAATTGTGTCCTCTTTACTCAGACCAACTTCATTTTTTGGCCACATTTTTTCTCACTTTCATTTTAACTGTGTTTTGGTTTCCAACAGTTGAGATGATAATCTCTCATAATAATCTTTTACCTCTATCTAATAAATGTTCTTCTATGTTCCCCAGATACTTACTGATTTTGTCTATGTGGTGTTTAGTGCCAGGCCGGTAGTGTACTCTGGGTTTATCAGAGCTTTTTCACTTCCTGCTCTGGCTGGGAATGAGGTTGATGGGAACGTTTAGAGTGAAACTAAACAATAAAGTTATGGTCAATAAAACAAAACAATGAGCTGAAAAATGCTAAAATGCTTCATTATGGGGAAGTTGGGGGGGTCAAACGTTATGGTGTTTTGTTACTATGGACCTAATTTTCACTTTACACACATTAATTTTTTAATATTGAAAAATTGAGCTGACTGTTACAAACAAAATGGACAATGTGAGTTAAACTTCAATTCCTCTCACCACTGCAGGTATTCTCCTTGGATGACCCTACCTCCTTGTACTCTTTCTATAGCTCTAAGCCAAATGAAGGAAAAGACAAAATGATGGAAAATCTGGCAGAGCAAATTGCAACCCTATGTGACACACTTAAGGAGTACCCTGCTATCCGTTACTTCGAGTATGGAAGCCTTGCATACACTGGAATTAGTTTGCTGCTGAATTTATTTGCTAATTCTATAGTATACCATGCTTTCTCATAGGGGACCAGAGGAGAATTATAAACTGGCTGTTGAGGTCCATCAGCGCCTTATTGCTCACAAAGCTGACAACAACAGCATGGGAGAGGTGAGGAACTACGTAGAACCACCATCCGCAACAATCCTTATCTGTTTTTCTGTATTATTATAATTCTTTCTTGAATAATGGTGAACTGAATTCTAAACTGCTTTTTTTCCTGCTAAACCAACTTTTCTGTATATGAGAATACACATCCTATGGGATACTGCTGCTCTTCACCTTTACAGGCGTGGATTTTTCTGTTGTTTCTGGGTTTAATTTCCTGTTAATTATTTTTCTCATGCTTTGCTTGATCGTTCCCTTTTCCCTACTTTTTTTCTGTCTTTCTTAGCTGACATTTCCTTGCTCCTGAGATGAGTCTTAAAAGGCATGTATCACTGTTCTCTTTTTGTCCCCGCACATCTAACATGCATCTATTTGCATCACTGTTAAAGCATTCTCTGTATTTTTTACTGTACTTGAAACTGCAAGTTTGCTGAAGCTCTGCCTCATGCTGTATCAGACATTGATATTGGACATGTATTTATAATAGCTGATAAGACTTTAACTGCATGATAAATTCACAGAAATATAATCAAGGGCCTTTATATATCATGCATATTGTAGACTACATCATTATTCATCATTATGATGCATCTGTGAAATAAATAAGATCTTTCAGTAGTAATAGAAGATATCCCTTATGTTCATTTTTTTTTTTAGGGTGCAGATAAGGCGCGATCACAGCTACTGATTGTTAATCGAGGGTTTGATCCCATCTCACCCATTCTACATGAGTTGACCTTCCAGGCAATGGCCTACGATTTGCTAGATATCAAACAGGACATCTACACGTAAGTGATCATCTTGTTAAATATCATTTCATTCATTTGTTCATTTGTTTTACCAGGACAGTGTGCACACCATTTCTCCATACTCATTTGTGTTGTGCGCGTATGCTTGTTTTACTTGTTTAAGTTATCAGACAACCGGAATTGGGAATTCAAAAGAGAGAGAAGTGTTATTGGATGAAGATGATGAGCTCTGGGTACAGCTCAGGCATATGCACATTGCAGATGTCACTAAGTAAGTCTGTCACCACTAGATAAGTATTTCTGTCATATCTCCAAATGATAAGGTTTCAAAGAATCCTTCCCAACATATTCTGGTCACTGCTTTCATCTGGTTTTATCTTACAAATCAAAACCACACACTTCACCTTGTGTGTTTTCCCCAAGGTAGAAATTGTATATTATAACCTGCAGATAAATTAAATACTTAAGTTGATCAAAATACTTAAAAGTATTAAGTTGCATTTTCATGCCAAATATGTTGATGACTAATGAAATAATTAATTCATCTCTGATAATCATTTTGTAGCCAGTTGTCAGTTTGTAGTAAGAAATCTGTCCTGAAGATGGTGTATAATGCATTCTGTCAAGTATGTAAGAAGCTGTTTTTTCTAATTTTGTTAAGAAATGTCCACGCTTTCAAACATATCCAGTCCGTACATTTATGGCTGCCATTTTCCTTTAAACAAGCTTTTATGATAAATTAAAACACAGAAGAGAGTGGAAGGACTGAAAGGCTGTATGATTAGAGTTTTAATATAACAGTTGGGAAAATGTTGATAGTGTAAGGTACTTTTTTAAAGCATCAGATCTAATTACAGTTTCCCTGCTCAGTGATACTGTCATAACTGACTAAATGTGGTCATGTGCAAGGTGACAAATCATTTTCCAAATCCACTGTTACAGGAAAGTGACAGAGCTTCTTCGGACCTTTTGCGAGAGCAAAAGAATGTGCACTGACAACGTGAGTGTTCATTTGCAGTACTCATTTTTGTTAAATTATTATAAACATCCATGATATAACATGAAGACTATTCATATGTGATTGTGCAAATGTGGTGAAATGTTTTGCATTTCAGGCCAACATAAAAGATCTCTCTCAGATGTTAAAGAAAATGCCTCAGTATCAGAAAGAGCTGAGTATGGTGAGTGGGATGATAGAAAACTTCACCTTTAGCATAATCATCTCTTGATAATTTTCTATTGTAAAGGGAATAATCTTTCAACTGTTCATGATTAGGACTAACAAATCATGCTGATTGGAAGGAATTGTTTTGTTCCCTCAATCAGGATTTTGAACATATTTCGTATCAGAGTTGTCACTCTTGCTTGTAGCTTTGAAAATTAAATGTTTTATACTGTATATCATATGATCATAAATCATATGATTTTATATATCACAATTTTGTGATTTGTACAAATTTATTAAGAAATAATGATAAATCTTATTACTAATTTTCATTCACAGTACTCTACTCACTTGCATCTAGCCGAAGCTTGCATGAAGAAATACCAGGCCTCTCTTGATAAGCTTTGTGAAGTGGAACAGGTCAGTACTCTTGTGGAGTGTACAACTGAAATTTGTCAGGTTTTGACTGTATTGTCAGTTTTTAGACTCAGACCAAGTAAGACACAAACAACATTGACGTATTAGCGACAAACAGTCCTGACAGCTTAAAATAAACAACATCTTTTGTAATGCTTTTATTTATACTATGGAAGTCAACTTTCCTTTAATCTACAGTTCTATGAAATGAGTAAACCTATAGTTGTCCTATACAGCTACAATTGGAGATGTAAATAGAAAGATGATAATGTTCTCTTGATCTCTGAAGAGGAAGGTGCTTATAGATGACTACTGACCATTAAATGACCATTAAACCTAACATTTTTTGAGTTTATCAGCTCATTCATTGTTGACTAAACAGCCTGTCAGTCTGTAGTTTTTATATCACAGGGGATCAACTAGAATACCCCACTGTGTTAGTCACCAGCAGTAAGTATCTTGGAGAGAATTTGTGACATGGAATTAATCCATCCCATTCAGTCCACACACTAAGTTCCCTTGATGTGATAGCATCTTTATTTATAGCTCCCCTGGGTATATTCAAATGCCACTGGCATGGTCTAGTGATATATAATGGAGTATCATAATCATAATATTGCATAAGAAGCTTGGGACTGGACATCATAATACATACAGTGTATCCACAGAAATGTAGAAGAAGCTGTTATGTCATTACTAAATGTAAAGGCATTTAATAACACATTCATGTACTGCCATGTAGTGTAGAAATCCTTCCATCAACATGAGCTTGAGATAAAGCCACAATTCAGAACAGTGCCAAGCCCCAGTGTTTTGTCTGTATGTGCCAGACATGCTTTGTGTCCCAGAGGGGATGTATTCTGCCACGTTTAGTCCTGTATCCGATGAGTCACAAGCACACAGGAAATGATGAGCTATGCATGGTTGTGGCACTTTGAAATACAAGTGTTAATGGGGCTTTTTTGTAAGAGTGAATCACTTGACTGCACTAATGGATTGTCAGCATGTCTGAAAGCTGCCTCTTTAATCCAGTGGCCATGTTTTGGCTCTAAGATGGACAGTGTGATCCAAACAGCAGCAGCTCTCTGTCAGCTGTTGTTTGTTTAAGTGTTCAACATTGTTTAGGCAACCCAATACAAATGTATGCATGTAGCTTTATAAACAAAATAATGGGCTGTATTTTTATGTGCTTTTCTAGCTACTCTCTAGATTCAGTTGCTCACAAAAAAAAAGATTTGTCGTTGATTGGCCCTAACAAGGCTTAGTCCAAATTCATTATAAAGCTTAGCAAGAGTTTTTAGGGAGATCACACATCACCCAGGATTGCATTAAAGGGAAATCCGAAAGCTAGATGTAAGTGTAAAAGCCAGTGTTAAGTGGCCAATATTTGCTTTTTATTTCTGACATGGTTAATGGATTACACATGCAACTTGGGAGGATTTCAAGTTCGCAATTTAGGACAGTTTCTTCAATTTTTTTTTTTGTCTCTTTAGTGAAAAAATTGCAAATATTATGATTTTATTATAAAGATCAATTTACAGTATTTTTAACATCAGTATTAACTTTTTTTGAGTAGTTTACTGAGTACTAGTGCTATTGCAGTATTCCTATAGGCATAGTATGGTCATGAAAGAGGAAGCCAACTCACAAGACCCTGTGACTTGGCCGTCACCTGACTGGAGCTGTAAGTGATAAGTGGCAGTTAATAATTAACCATGAGCGTCTTCTACAGGACCTGGCAATGGGAGCAAATGCAGAGGGGGAACCTCTAAAAAATGCCATGAAGAGTATTGTTCCTGTGCTGCTCAACAAAGAAATTGAGGCCTATGACAAAATCCGCATCATACTGCTGTACATATTCCACAAGAAAAAAGGTTAGTCCTTGCCACAGCTCTTTTTGTTTTAACTAATGTACTAATTTCACATTTTAAATCAGACATTTCTTTTTCCCAGAGAAACATACTTGTGTGTGTTTGTGGCTGCTAATTAGAAGGGTTAACATGATAGGAAGCCTTGATAAGGAGTGAATAGCAGAGAATCTAGTGTTATCATTGCCTTCACCACTTATAAATAAAGAGTCTGGTTATCCATGTAGGCATCGATGAGGAGGACCTTGCGAAGCTCATACAGCATGCAAATATTCAGGCTGACAAGAACATCATAACTAACCTGCAGAACCTGGGCTGTAACATTATAGCTGGGGTAAATTTCTTGATTGAAGTTTGGCTACAGTCACAAAAGTTGTGTACATTCTCTACATTTCACTTTACATTATTGATTCAGTATTTTTTACACAAGTCATGTTGTTTGTTAGGGCCGCAATGCTGGGAAAACCCTGCCGGAGCGGAAGGAGCGCACAGAGAGCACATACCAGCTCTCTAGATGGACACCCAGCATCAAAGATGTCATGGAGGTATTAAAGCCACAATGAGGTTTCAGGTGCTCAATTTTGCTGTCAGCTTTTGACGGCATCTGTGTTTTTGTATTGCAGAATGCCATTGAGGACAAACTGGACAGAAGGCAATGGCCATTCATCTCTGATCCTGCTCCTATCAATACCACTCAGACTGCAGTGAGGTGGGTGCTGGAAATGGAAAAGAATTTTTTTTATCACATATAAGGGGCATGTTGTTAACTTCATCAGAACTAAGTGGTTAATGAGAAATAAACAATTTTTAAAAAGAAAAAAAGAAAGCAAAGAAAAAAATAATCCTTTCTCATGTTCAAAGTAAAAATAGTCTTGACAAATTATCCATTGCTCTGCCTTTTCTTTCTAACCAGCAACAATATTAACTGGGGAGCAGACAGATTAATGCTACTAGATAAAAGCTTTTATCCCTATAACTTACTTGGAGCTCCAACTCACTTCTACAAAGTGGGTTAGAGTTAAAAAATGTGAAATTAGGCCAGTTTTTTATTTGAATAAAGTTCATAATCCCCCAGGGAATACCCGCCGTGTTGATGGTGTTTACACAAACGACACTGATGGACTTAGGTTCAATCATAATCTGCATAATGCACAGTGCTTGTCCCCTTCCTTTTTAGCAAAGTGCAGAATTAAGGATGAGTAGTCATTAATATTAACACTAGAATAGCGATACAGGACTGGCCATATAAAACTGGACATGGCAGGAGGAAAAGGGCTTGAATTATGAAACTGATTAGCAGCTAGAGAGTAACAATAAAATACAAATACATCTGAAAAAACTTGTTTCCCTTCAGCTGTTTTGAGCATTTTGCCACAAGAGCTAATTATTTTTAGGATTTTCAAATTCACATTTATTAATCAGGGCAACAGCAATTGCTGTTATTAGATATGAATAGTTTTTTAATGATAATGATTAAAAAAACTTTCACTGGCTGCTCAAAATCAGACCTTAGTATTAGTAACAAAAATATGTTGCTCAGTTATTGTTTTAATTCTTTTACAGCAGTGCACGTTTTGGACACTGGCACAAAAATAAATCTCCAACAGAATATCGCTCCGGACCTCGGCTTATTATATTTGTGATTGGTGGGGTGTCACACTCAGAGATGCGTTCTGCTTATGAAGTCACTCGAGCCACTGATGGGAAATGGGAAGTGCTGATTGGTAAGAAATCACCTTTACAAAGTCCATGAATCTTGTACTTGCTTTCTCCAGAAATGCAACATTCAAGATGTTTTGCTTCTTTTTTTTTTTTCTGATTATCATTTTGTCCTCAATAGGGTCATCTCACATCCTGACCCCAACCAACTTCCTTAATGACCTGAAGAGTCTGGACCAAGTTCCTAATCCTGATTGTTAGATGAACCATTAACAGGGAAGAGCACACTGGAATAAGGGTTTAGTTTAGTTTCTTTCTTTGGTTGATGATCTTGTGACACAGCATCTCTGAGATCTGAAGTGAAACATGACAAATTTTAGATGTAGCTATTGAGGGAAACATTTATGATTCTCTATTTTATTTTAGATTTTTTTTTTGTTTTTTACTGTTGTGAATTGGGATCTGTGTACTTCTGTGATTGAAATTGTATTAAAATATTTAATTAGATGTTAATAATATATTGATCATTGTACTATTCTCATTCAAATTCTTATTTTTATTACTGTATTTTTGATTTGCTCAATTTTGTACTCAAATTGCATAATTTCCACAAAACTGGATTATCTCACACCAAAAATCTTATTCAAGTATATCGTAGATGTAAATAAGTCAATAGAAGAATGTATCATATATTCAATGGCGTTAAGTGTGTGATATCTATTTTTTCCCCCTCCTCTTGGAAATTTAATCTCAGACAAAATGTCTCAGCTACTGTTTTATGATATCTTGCATATTTACAATGAAGGTTACTATAGTGCTTGGGAGCAAGTGTGATGGGTGTTTGTTTCTTTGTTCTTAAAAAGATGTAATAAAACAAAGATTAGATTCACTTGAAATTGCGTCTTGTGTTTAGTAGTCCAGAGGATTCATGATTGGCCTAAAAATATTTTTGAAGTATGTAACAAAAATAATCTCAGCTCATGGTCCACTTCATTACACATGCTGATCCCAAAGTCAAGAATAGACTCCATGCTCAGAATTATTTCAAATCGTGAAATCCTTTTGACATTGATAGCTTATTTAACCACCTTTCATTATGATCACCTAATATCCTTGCCTTTAAGAGAATATAGTCAATTTATTTTATGTCTCTCACATTTGAAACTGCTCAAAAGACCTAAACTAGCCTCTCATAATTTTAAATGCTTATTTTAGTTCTTCAGTATATGCCTTTTTATCCTCCTGACTATAAATGTTTAGATTAATCAGTTTGTTTTATTAATTTATTAATCAGTGTTATTTTGTTTTTTCTTTTTTGTATTTTTTGTATTTTTCACCAATTTATCTCATCTGACTTTACATTTAAGTTTCCTATAAATAGGTAGAGTTCTTCACAACGGTGGCAGTCTTATTCATCTCAGTGCCACCTGGACATACTCCTACTTACACCATTTAATGACAATGTAGGGGCCTCAAAATGCAAACATGAACTTTAAGTAAAGTGTTAGATCATAAGGCAGAGCATGTATACCTACTAGTGAAAAAGATCATCCCTCTCCATGCTCAGGATTATGTTTTCATCTGGGATTACAGATGGTAATATTAAGAACAGGGCCCTGGCTGGGGTCTTAATGGCAGTGGGTTAATACTCAGGACTTAACTCTATTTAAAAGCCTTCCACCAAGCCATATCCAGTACACATTTGGAGTAGCATCAATCAGGATCATCATTTCCTTTGCACATACAGTAGTTTTGTTCAAGAAGTATTGAATGGGTTCTCCACTGATTATCGGAAGTACTTTTGTGTAGTGTTCTGTACTTTTTCACAATTTATCTAGTTTTCAGTTGGAGACCTTTTTGTTTTTCACAGTGGCATCTGGTGAAATGGACTCAAAATCAGAAGCTACCAACACTTTACCGGTAGGTCTTTTGCAGCATAACATTCATTTTTAGCTTTGATATTTTTTTGTTCCTCTTGTGTAGTATCAAGTGTATATTTTTAAATATTTACAGGATTTTATCTAAATTCTAGAAATAGATTAAAAGAAGATTTTTTTTAAATTTACACTTCTATATAGAATATATTTTATCACAAATTGTTGAAAATTATATGTATCATATTTGATTACATTTTGATATTACATCCATGTTTTTCATTCTTCCCATCGTGGGTTCCTTACTTTTGCTGTGATATGGAAAGTGTGAAAAGGAATACTTATTTTCTTTTTAAGTATTACAGAGGGTGATATAGCACACTGGTTTCAGTCAACTGCTTAGTACCAAGGAAGAAAACATTGTTATTGTTAAGTTGTGATAGTTTATATATATTATTTCGGTATTTGCTCATTCTTAAGTCCAATGTTCAACAGGAATCTCCAGAACAGGAGCAGATCCTCAATATTATGAGTTTCTCACAGCGTGGACGAATGGATGAACAGCGTTGCACCTTGAGTCCTGTTAAAACTGCGCCAATCAAAACTACACTTGCAGGTTGTGACAGTAGACATAGATACCATCTGCACTATGTGTGTCCTTTTGTAGACTTTTAATTATTTCACCCCTGTTCCCTCAGGTTCGAACCATGAGGAGGCCTCCCATTCTGTGGACAACAAGCAGGTAAAAAGTCTTAATGACCTGAAGGTGTCATTGCCAGGGATACCAGGTACTAGACTATATGTTTAAAGGGCTGAATGAATGCACCTGCACAGGTGGTGTGAAGAATAAATGACTGAAGTTTACTCCAAAATAGAACTTTTCACAGGAACCTAGGAGTTATAACCAACACGGCTCTGCACCTCAGATTTCTGTGACAGAGAGTACTCCAGATAGAAACAGGAAACTTCTGTCACCAGCCAGCCAATTACAGGTTCCCTCTCAGTGTGACTCCTCCAATTCCATACAGGTCAGTTCTGTCCCATGTCATTCTGATTGCTTTAATCATTACAATTTTCTTCTAACAACTTGACCATCTGTTATTGAATGTTCTTAGTCTTCATTTTTTTTCTCATCTTTATCACACTGTTTTTGTCCAATAGGCAGACTCACCTGAAGAACAGCAAAAGTTCATGAATATGATCAGCCATGCCCAACGTGGACGCATGGACGACCAGCGCTGTTCCTTGGATCCTAGCAGGAGTGCTCCCTGCACACCCAAACAGACAGACAGAAAGCTTGCTGCAAGTACAGTAAATGCAGGTAAATGATAATTAAAACTTATTGTATTGTTATGAGAGGTTGCATTTTGCCTTTTTTTTTTTTAAAGTTTATTGTCTACATAGTTACTTAACTATTCATTTAATTTATATTTTATAATTTTAATTCTACATTTTATAAATTATCCATCCAGATTCTGAAACGTTCTTCAGCCTCTTGGCTAACACTCAGAGCAGACGGCTCGATGACCAGAGAGTGTCTCTTCCATCACTACCGGGATTACAGAAAGAAAAAACCCCATCTACTGCAGGAGGAGATGCGAGCTACTTGTGTTACATGGTCTCTAAAGTCCAGGTTAGTACATTTCTTTTCAAAGGACGAAAATATTTTACATTTTTAAGCAATTTATTAAGGCACCAGAATACTGTGGTGGTGTCAGCTTTGACTTTAAATATTGCATAAATATGAAACTAGAATGTGAAGAAAATGCTGCAAAATTCAAATATAATTTGTAGGGTGCTACAAAAAGCCAGACTTTATAACTTTGCAGACGGCAGTTTCACTAATGTACAAGTCTTCAATGTCATTATGAAAATGTTATGTCAAAGCATGTCATTATGTTTAGAATTGTTCATATGGGACAGTTTTTCACAGTTTTTGAAAGCTCTGACATATCGTCTGTAAGGTTCAAACCCAATGACAGTGTGAATTTCTATTGCTGAAAAATTTGGAAACAAATTCCTACATGAAGCCATTATTTGCTCAGTGCTCCATAGAAACTTCTTGTGTTAAAAAGAGTGCCTACTGGCCAAAAATGTTGATAAATCCTAACCTACTGCATTTTCAGGGTTCGAGAATGGAGGACCAAAGGTGCTCATTACCTCAAATCCTAACCCTAGGGCCCCAGGGTTCACCACAAAAGGATAAGTCTGAGTCTGGTTCAGGCCCTCCACGCTCAGCCTCCTTCAGCCCCAGTTCAGACATAGAACGACCAAAGAGTAAAGATAAAGCATCTCAAATACAGGTTAATGCTCAAGGCACTGTTTTCATTTTTAAACCCAGTAAATGAATTATATTTAATTACAACAATCACATTTTAAAACAGTTAGATCTACATTTTCAAATCTGAATCTTCATTTGTGTATGCATGTAATTTATATTTTGCATTATCTATTCACACCTTAAGATGTCCTGTACACTTTTTTCACATCTAGGTCTTGAACTCAGCTGAACAGGAAGATTTTTTTAAGTTAATGAGTCATTCCCAGCGTGGGCGAATGGATGAGCAGAGATGTGTCTTAAATGTTAGTCCCCAGTCCACACCCAAACACAAGCCCAGTCAGAGTGCTGTACCCAAAGGTTAGAATCCAAACATGTTTGCCATCCTGTTTTTTTCTTGTTTTTAAAATGATAATCTCATTGCATTTTCATGCTAAATAGCAGTAATTGTTTACATGTTTAGTCATAAAACTAACATGTCTCTCTTTTCACCTTCCCAGGTCCTGATTCTGAAAAGTTCTTCAGCCTGCTTGCCAACTCTCAAGGCAGACGGCTTGATGACCAGCGAGTATCTCTTCCTTCATTGCCAGGGATACAGAATGGAGGTACCACATCAAAATCAACTGCTGCAGAGATGGAGGCAAGCCACTTGTGTTACATGGTCTCCAAACTCCAGGTTGGCCATATACATAGCATGGTGTGAAAACCATTGTGAAAAGTTGATATTTCATTTTGTCATTTTTATCATTTTGTTCAAAAATGTTTATTTATGCTTCTTTGCAGGTATAGAATATGTTTAACAATACATCCAACTGCTTTGATCAAACATTACAATGGTGAATCCCATTTTACTCCCACAGGGGTCAAGGATGGATGAACAGAGATGCTCTGCACCCCAAATCCTCCAGAATGTGGGTATTCCATCTGCTAGGCACAAAGAAAGTCCCAATTCAGACACATCTGGTAAAGCTCCCGGGAAGTCTGCCTCCTTTAACCGTGCAAAAACTGACCAACATCAGCAGGTGAGCTGTCATCTGCTCAATATATAGCTTATATTTTTGACAGTGCTTCTACCTGACCCTGTATTCTTTTAACTAAGAGATTAAAATCAGTGACATCAGTGATAGATAAGGAGGCTCATTTTACTCAGTATTTTGAAGAAAAATGTGTTTATTATATTTTGTCCTCTTGGGTGGCAGCCTCTGTTGGCCAAGATGTTAGTGAGGTGTCCCACTTCTCAGTACCTTTCTGTCTTTAAATCTTTTTTTAGGAAGCATCTCCAGCTGAGCAGGAGAAGTTTCTCAAAATGATAAGTCATGCACAAAGTGGACGAATGGATGAGCAACGTTGCTCTTTACAACCGAGCAGAAGTACACCTGCCACACCAACACACAATGGAAGTGCTGTAAACAACGCACCCACAGGTCAGAAATAACACAAGGTCAAGTATGTGTTTTCTGCAACTGAAGCATCACAGAAATAACTCTTGACTCTTCGTGACAGGTGCAGAAGCTGATGCATTCTTCAAAATCATTGCCTCCAGTCAGGCACGACGGCTAGACGATCAGCGCGTTTCACTTCCTACCCTTCCAGGCATAAGTGTGAATTCGGAACGAAAAGAAAGTGGTAGAAATACAAAGGCTGGAATCCCAGTAAGTCATGCAACATTTAATTTAGTGTTGGTGTGTCAATAAACAGTATTGCCAAATGTTGCTAAATGTTGTTCCTGGTTATTTTTATGTCATACTCCCACAAAGTGAATGGTATTCAGGTCATGATGTGTGTTGTGTCAGTGTGAAGGCACATTCTTATGATGACAATACTGCAACTCAACACAGAAACACTGGGCCTTGACGACAGATTCCTCCTATAGAATAGCTGAGCTGAATAGTTTTTTTTTGAGCACCTTTATGACTTGCAATCAATATAGAGACTTCAAATCTAGAGCTATGGAGTGCATGTGTACCATCTGTTTTTTTTATTCAATAAAGGAAAGAATGTTAACACAAATATTTACCTATTGAACAGCCTTATATCCACAATAACCCCAAAATTTGTGATTTAAGCTGTTGGAATACTTGACAGCTCACCTGCCTGTATTTTTCACTTTTTTGCTGCAAGGCTTGTCCACCACACATCTTTGTGGTTGAAAGTACACCAACAACAGCAAGGAAGGACTGTTCCAGACCTACCTCTCAAAGCCACATGGTTAATGCAGCATCTGGCTCCCCCAGAGCCATGCCCAAATCTGCTTCATTTACCCCTGGCACAGAATATCAGAAGAATCTAAATTCCCCAGCACAGGTAAATCATCTGTTTTGAGTTCAGTAGAAGTGAAAAAAAATGTTCATAGTTTTAATAGTTACATATAACTAATGTCAGTAGACTGCAAGTATTTACGAATGCAGTTGTTCTGTAGCGATATACACTGAAGGACACCAAATCATAAAGTGAAAAGATATAACTTGCATCCAGCTTTTAATTACCTCAGTCACCACTTCATGTAGACCATATACCTACCATGGAGTCTCATGTGTGAGTTTCAGCAATAAAGGGGGCATCTTGCTTTTCCTGCTCGAAGTGATTTTGAAGTCTAGTCCTCTAACTGGTCTGCAGCTTGAAACTAGTAAATGAAAGGCTAATCAAAATTCACTGAAACACTGTGTATTGAACCATGACTAATTTTTACAGATGACAGTGAGGGTGTCCATGAGTTTCACACCACAGCAGGTAAGCTCACACACAGCTTGTAGATTGTAAGGTAATTGCCCAGGGTTATTGTCTTATTAGGAGATGTGTGGTTTCGTCCATGCTTATTTGTCTCTTTTATCTGTTAAAGGGACAGGAGAATGCTGATCATCCATGCACATTCCCAGAGGTTTTCCTCACTCTAGGAGCCCCAGGAGATAACCTTGTGATTCCTCTGAGCCCAGGACCTGGCAGACCCCTGTCCTTCAACTTGAACCTTGTCCCAAAAGAAGATTTTAAGTCCAGGCATCGCTCTCCAATATGTGCAAGTCCTAGGAAAGCCTGCTCGAGACCATCATCTCCCCACCCAGGTGCAACCAGTAAAACACATCCAGTAACTTCATACCCACATGAACAGGAGATGCTTGTGAGTAGCCCTATCAGTCCAGATGAAGACTGCTTCTCTCTGATTGAAAAGATTCATACAGCCCAGCTGCAGAAAGGGATGGCTCAAGAAGGACAAAAGTATAAAGGGGATCCTGGAAAAGGGAGGGAAAAGGCAGAGCAAGGAAAGGGAAAGGGGGGTGGAAAGAAAGATAGGAAGGATGGTGGAAATAAACAATAATCAGGTATGCAACGTTATAAATTATCTACTGAGAAAAAACTGAGGTGAAATGTGAGGTGTCAGTAATTGGCTTGGAAAATAACTTATTCAACAGTGTTTGTAACTTGTATTTGTAGTTTTTATATGTCCACACTAATTATTACCAATTTTTCTTCTCTGCTAGTTAAATGTTCTGTATATATATATTGTGTATAGTTTTGTAGTGTAGGTGTGAACTCATTGCTTTGCTTTTTCAAATGTAAATGCAGTGTATGCGGTTAAATATGGTAGTGCTTAAGCTGCTTATTGAAATAGAGAAACTTTGGGTACGCTATAATTAAACCCACAACTCTGGCGAATTTATGTGAAACTGAGAAAAAACAGTATAACAATAAAAACAGAAATACCTTCATTAAACCTGATTGCCAGTCCATGTTTGCTCTTAATTAGTTGACCCACATAATTGACAAATGTGCCCATTTGCAACATTTTACATAAATGTAGAGCTGGTACTTCACTACTACAACGCCAGTTTTCAATAAGTCACTCTGAATTATATTTGATCTTAACTGAAATTGAAACTTTAATATTAGCAATATTTTGCCAGTTTGGTCTTCATGTTTACCTACATTGTTCTAATACAGTGTCATGTAAGTGTTACCGAAGAACTTTCTAATACGACCAACAAGTTAAAAAAGAAAACTGAACACTTGAGACATTTTGAACATTTATTGAAGATTTACAGAAGAAATTTCTCAGGGAGCCATATTGTATGACCTCGGTTGAAACCCAAGCTGGACCTCCTATCTCATTCAGCAGAGTCACTTCCCTGAAAGTAAGAGAGATAATTAGTACTTGCAGGCAGTTTTTGCAGGAATGTATTATAGTATTAGTAGAGTCATTTACTGTTTACTGAAGCACAAAAGCATTTTATGGAATGACAAAGTTAGAGATAATGTTAGGATATTCTCACACTGATGTCTATCTGTTATGAGCAACATAGCTTGACTGCAACTAGTCATACATTTCAGAGGTCATTAATGTGTATAGATTTGTACATAAGTATTTCCCATTGAAATATGAAAATCATGGATATATACAGGTGAAAACGCTTAATACATTTTGCTCTCTAAGAGCATGAAAAAGATACCTTTCCAGCATCACGGCTCTTGGCTCTCAGCTTGTTGACCTGGGACTCAGCAATGTCGGCGCGCTCCTGAGCTTCCTCCAGCTCATGCTGAACCTTCCTGAGTCTGGACATGTGAGTGTTGGCCTGCTCCTCCTTCGAAGGGTTCAGTGTTATATAAGTCAAGTTGTTAAAGGTGATATCATTATTACCTCAATTGAAAATGGTTGGTCATATAAACATAGTTAACTTACAGCCTCCTCAGACTGTCTCTTGTAGGCCTTGACTTTGAGCTGCAGCTTGTCTACCAGATCCTGAAGTCTGGTCACGTTCTTCTTGTCCTCCTCAGTCTGTAAAGATAAAGAATTGTTACTTATTGAGTGCTGAAACAGAATCAGTAAGTTATGGAATTTTTTTTTTCAGAAAAACTGAATTTACCTGGTATGTCAGCTCCTTCACTCTCCTCTCATATTTGCGGACACCTTTAACAGCATCAGCTCCACGTCTCTGCTCGGCCTCAACTTCAGCTTCCAGCTCACGCACCTATAATGTGATTATAAAACAAATCAAACTTTTGTAAAAGGATCTGAATGCAGAGAAAGGCAGTGTTTATCTGATGCATTTTAAGTGTATTTTTTATATTTAAACATAACTGTGAGCATTTCTAAACATTTCATACCCTAGACTCCAGTTTCTGGAGCTGCTTCTTGCCACCCTTCATGGCAAGGTTCTCAGCCTCATCCAGACGGTGCTGCAGGTCCTTGACTGTGACCTCCAGGTTCTTCTTCATCCTCTCCAGGTGAGCACTGGTGTCCTGCTCCTTCTTCAGCTCCTCAGCCATCATGGCAGCCTGAAATGGTAAATGGTCTCTCTTTCCAGTTTCCTCTAATGAAACCTTAAAACAACTTATTGATCATATACAAGAGCACCACATTAAGCAGTTATTGATATGTAAACTCACATCAGTTATAGCCTTTTTGGCCTTATCCTCAGCATTTCTGGATTCCTGAACAGCATCGTCCACTTCACTCTGAATCTGCACAAAGTCAGCCTCCAGCTTCTTCTTGGTGTTCAGAAGACTGGTGTTCTGAATGTTTAAGAGAAGTCATGTTTAATACAATATGTATTTGATATTATAAGAAAGCTCCTATGTATGTTTATTAAGTACAAAGCATTTATTCATGAATTACTGACAACAAACCTGAGAGTGAAGCAGTCCGACACGCTCACTAGCATCAATCAACTCCTGCTCAGCCACTTTGCGTCCTCTCTCTGTCTGCTCCAGGGCAACTCTGAGCTCCTCAATCTCAGCCACCATCAGGCCATTTCTGCGCTCCACCATGGCAACCTGCTCCTTCATGTCTTCCTGTCCTCTGACTGCTTCATCAAGGTGCAGTTGGGCATCCTGAGAATTAAGAGAAAATAAAGGAATCAACTTTCTTTTCTCTTCAAAATGTTTTTATTACTTAGTAATCACAGAAAACTCACCTTGAGCTGTCCCTGGACATTCCTCAGCTGTTTCTGAGCCTCAGCGGCCTGTCTGTTTGCATGGCTCAGCTGAATCTCCATCTCATTGAGGTCTCCCTCCATCTTCTTCTTGATTCTCAGTGCATCATTTCTGCTCCTGACCTCTGAATCCAGAGTGCTCTGCATGGAGTCAATCACCCTCTGGCTATTCCTCTTGATCTGCTCCATCTCCTCGTCCTTCTCTGCCAGCTTCCTGTCAACCTCACCTTTGACCTGATTGAGCTCAAGTTGAATACGGAGAATCTTGGACTCTTCATGCTCCAGTGTGCCCTGCAAGAAAAGTCAGTTGGGTATACTTTAGCTACCAAAGAACTGATCTGTCATTATAAAACACATTTCAAATTAGTTAAAATGCTTATGCCACAGAGCACTATTAGAGCAACTTTAAATGAATTGTTGCAATAAAAAACAAATAAAATATAAAGGTAATACCTCAGCTTCCTCCAGTGCTGTCTGAATTTCAGCCTTCTCACTCTCTACAGCCTTCTTGGCTTTTTCTAGCTCATGGATGCTCTTTCCAGTTTCACCAATCTGTTCAGTCAAGTCCGAGATCTCCTCTACAGAGCAACCAATACAAAAGGGATAACCAATTGTTAGACCCTTCACAGCTGGTAAGAAATGATTATTCACGTTTAATCTATCCAGCATTTGACATACGCTGCAGGTTCTTGTTCTCTCTCTTCATGGTCTCAAGCTGATCCAGAGCCTCCTCATAAGAGTTCTTCATCTTGAACAGTTCAGTGCTGAGAGAGCGAGCCTCCTTCTGGGCTCCTTCCAGCTCAGCCTGGCTTTCCTCATACTTCTGTTTCCACTCTGCAAGGACCTAGATTTGTATAGGTTGATTAAAGGATCAGTTAATAATATAGCTTAGTGTTTCTGATAATTTGGTTCTGATGTCTGGTTTTTCATTTACCTTATCAAAGTTCCTCTGCTTCTTGTCAAGGTTTGCAGCCAGAGCATTAGCTCTCTCCACATCAATCATGAGGTCCTCCACCTCACCCTGCAGCCTCTGCTTGGTCTTCTCCAAAGAGGCACATTTGGAATTCACAGCTTCAATGGATTCCTCAGCATCCTGGAGACGCTGGGCAAGCTTTTTCCTGCAGGGAAGAAGAAGTTGATTGTATTCAATTTTCAAAATAATATATTTTTTTAGCAACATACTGAATAGAAAAATAATTTATTTATGAGGACGTAGAAAGGATTCATGTACTTGGCCTCCTCCAGCTCCTCAGTGCGCTGAATAGCATCAGTCTCATATTTGGTTCTCCACTGAGCCACCTCACTGTTGGCCTTGGACATTCCTCGCTGCAGCTCAGCCTTTGCCTCCTGCTCCTCCTCAAACTGCTCTCTGAGGAGATCACAGTCGTGGCGGGCTGACTGAACGGCGTGGGCCAGGGCATTTTTGGCCTAAGAATTCATCATAAGGAGCATGAAAATGTTAATTGATTTGGTTAACATACATACATACATACCCAGAACACAGAACATAAAAACTAAAAAAAACTTTCTTTCATCAGACCAGTGTTGTCTGACATATCTAATTCAATTTACAGTTTCTAAGTGGCATTCCTAAAACTGTCCAGTCAGCCAATTTTAAAAATTCATTTACACTGTCCATCTTTCACCCGGATGTTGTTAGAATCAATCCAGCCGTGCCTGAAAGATGACTGGACATATCATACCTGATAAATAGACAGTGGACAAATACTACCAAATACAAGATCATTTACCTTCACTTCCTCCTCAATGTGCCTCTTGAGCTCCTCAATCTGCTGAGTGTAGGCCTGTTTGCCTCTGGTGAGCTGGGAAACAAGAGACTCCTTCTCCTCAATCTGGCGAGAAAACTCACCTGAACAACAAGAGTAAGATTAGAATTTGACTGTCTTTTGCATACCTTAAATATATCTGAAATTGCTCTCTGTTATACCAAAACATTTTCAGTTTTCTGTAAATACCAGTATCTACAATACAATAACAACAGGTAACCAAACATTTTAATCTGTAACATGTGACTTCAATATCTATGCCTTCCATAATCTACTTCATCTAAAGATCAATTATTGGCATAATTTAATAACTATACAAGTTAAGGTTAAACACAAGTTAAATACACAAACCAATCATCATTATGGAACAATGGAATAATTTGCATCTGAACTTTGAAAAGGCACTAATTAATATACAATTACACATTTAGCATCATTGGATACACACCATTCTCTGTCTGCAGTCTTGCCCTCTGTGCACTCATGTCATTGAGCTGGCGAACGTTCTCGTCATTTTTGGATTTAATTTCACTTAATTGATCTTCAAGAGTTCGGCACATTTTCTCCAGATTACCCTGTAATTAGAATGTATTTGATGTGATCATTATTTGGATATTTGCTGAAATTATATGTCACAGTATGTTTTTTTCCTTCAGAAACTATTACATACCTTTGCTTTGGCAACAGCCTCCATGTTGCTGGAGAGGTCATCAATCTCCATCTTGTACTCACTCTTCTCCTTCTCAAGCTTCTGCTTGACACGCTGGAGGTTGTCGATCTGCTCACCCAGCTCTGCAACACTGTCGGCCTGCTTCTTGCGAAGAGCGGCTGCGGTAGCTTCATGCTGCAGGGTGGACTCTTCAAGGTCACGACGCAGCTTCTGGAACTCAGCCTCGCGCTTCTTGTTCATCTCAATCTGAGCGGCTGTTGCTCCACCAGCTTCCTCAAGCCTCTCGCTGATCTCCTCAAGCTCCCTGGAGAGATCAGCCCTCTGCTTCTCAACCTTAGCCCGAGCAGCTCTCTCAGCCTCAATCTCCTCCTCCAGCTCCTCAATACGAGCCTAGATTTGATGGTAGCAATATTAAGAAGACTTATCAAGAGGCACGCAATGTGTTGTTTGTGAATTACTGGGTTAAATATGTAAATGAAATGTGTTACCTGAAGTTCCTTGATCTTCTTCTGAAGCTGAGAACCAAGGGACTGTTCATCCTCAATCTTGCTAAGGAGCTGGCTTATCTCAAAGTCCTTCCTTTATTAAGAGATCAAGAAAGATTTCATCTCCATAGTTTTTACTGTTGTTCCAGTGTAATGTGTCAGATTTTTAAAAGAGGATTAATAATCTAAAACAAACAAACACCTACTTCTTGATTTTCTCCTCAGATTGCTGCTTGTCATTCTCCAGATCCATAATGGACTCCTGGGCCAGTTTCAGATCTCCCTCCAGCTTCCTCTTGGCTCTCTCAAGGTCCATGCGGAGCTTCTTCTCTTGCTCCAGTGATCCCTCAAGCTATGAAATAACAATTATCAATGATAGGTAATTTGTGGCATTTGAAAGACAGACAATCAAAATAAGGAATCATGTCACTGCAGGGCAATACCACAAAATTCATTTTTTTCTTACATCATCCACTTGCTGTTCCAGCTTTGTCTTGGCTTTGGACAGAGTGTTGACTTTGTCTTCCTCAGCCTGGAGATCATCCAGTGTTTGCTGGTGGGCCTCTTGGAGGGCTTTCTTCTCCTTAGTTAACTTGGCAATAGACTCATCTTGAGATGCCATTTCTTCTGTAAGGTTTTTCACCTGATAATTGAATGAAAGATTAATATTGATCCTAAAGTTCAATGAATGAAAAGGGCACAATAAGACACAACATTACATTTCTAAATTTTTATTTAAAAGACAGTAAAAATAAATTTAACCTTGTTTTCTGTGGCATGTTTCTCCTTCTCCACTTTAGCCAAGGTGAGCTCCAAGTCATCAATGTCCTTCTTCAGCTCAGAGCATTCATCCTCCAGCTTCCTCTTCTTGGCAGTCAGCTCAGCATTGATTTCCTCCTCATCCTCCAGTCTCTCAGTTGTTTCTTTGAGTTTGGCCTCAAGCTGGATCTTGCTCTTAATAAGCCCTTCACACCTTTCCTCAGCATCAGAGAGGTTCTCCGTTTCCTATAGTTTTAGCAAATATGTGGTATTATTTTGACTGAAACATTAAAAAGTCTGTGGGTTGTTTTTTCTTCATCCTAGGTAAGGCACATAGAAAAGATAAACAGCATTTATATATTTATATATTTATATTATATACAACATTACTTCTGTGTCTGTAATCTACTCACAGCTGCGACTTGCAGTTGCAGGTCATTCTTCTCCTGCAGCAGGGAAACCATCTTCTCCTCCAGTTCCTTCTTCTTGGCCAGGGCAGTAGCCAGATCTGTTTGCATCTTCCCATAGTTCTCCTTCATCTGAGCCAACTCCTTCTCAGTCTCAGCACTCTTCAGAAGAGGCTTGATCTTGAAGTACAGATGCATCCATGGCCAATTCTTCACATTCATGAATGAACGGATGTTATACTGGATGGTGAAGATTGCATCTCTGCAAAATAACAAATTATTAGTGTATAACTATTGCTTTGGTTTAACATTACACATTGGAATAAAAGGGGCAGGTCAGTATAGTCTATAAAAATCCTACCTCCTCTCCATCATCTTAACAAACTCTCTCCTCATGAGGTATCCTCTGCAGAGAGCCTGAGTCATGGTCACCAGCTCAGCCAGTTTCTCATCTCTCATCTCCTCTAGGGTACCCAGCAGACCAGCTTTGAAGAACACCTATATTGACAAATCAAGGTCAATCATTCATCAGTACACATGAGTACTGCTAAACATTTATACACCAATCGCTAATGATATCGTCCATAGAATTGTACCTTAGTGTGCCCAAACTTGTACTGAGTGTGGTCCACATCAATGGAGCCCAGCAGCTTCTCGGCAGCTTTCTTGTTGTCAATGAACTGTCCCTCAGGGATGACACTGGCATTCAATACTTTGTATCTACAAACAAAAATTATGTCTTGGCATAAGCAAATGAAATTTATGTTTTCAAATAACAACCACTTCTTGGTCTAGTGTTTCTACATCATAATAACTTGAATTGCCTACGATGAGAAGTCACCTCTGCTTGAAGTCACCATAGAGGATTCTGCTGGGGAAGCCCTTTCTGCAGATTCTGATGCCTTCCAGCACACCGTTACACCTCAGCTGGTGGATGACCAAGAAGTTCTCCATAAGACCTGAGAGAGGCAAGTGATATAATTTAAGATGTATCTTTTTCTCACTGTGTAACATAAAATGCAATAAGTAGGATTGTGAGCTTCTTACCTGGGGTCTTTGTTTCATTGGGAATCAGGCAGCGCACAAAGTGAGGGTGAGTGCTCCTCAAGTTGGTCATCAGCTTGCCCAAGTTCTCCTGGGGGGGGGGGGGGGGTATTATTCTTTAAGCAAAAGTCTTCTGCAAAAAACTGAAATAGATTAAATTCGATCTTGATCCATCTTGGATGTTATACATACCCTGAAAAGAGCAGACACAGTCTGGAAGGAACCACCCTTCTTCTTTCCACCACCCTTCTTGCCACCACCAGCAGCATCTATTTTTTAAAATATAATGGTACCAAATATCAAACTGTTCCTTCATTGTTTGGATTTAGTTTCTAAGGAAACCACAGACTTTAATTTTTAATGTACTTTAAAGTAAACTAGCACAATGCCAATGTGTAGTTTCAGTATCAGGGTCTTACCGTCAGCTGAAGCATGGGATGCATACAGGAGAGCGAGCAGTTTGTTAGAAGACTTCTGGTAGAGCTGAACAACTGAGTCATTCAGGGGGTCCTTGTTCTTGTCCAGCCAGCCAGTGATATTGTAGTCCACTGTACCAGCATAGTGAACCAGGGAGAAGTGAGCTTCAGCCTTGCCCTTGGCAGGTTTTGGCTTCTCAAAGGCCTTGGTCTTGCCAAGATGCTGATCATGCAGCTTGTTCTTGAAAGAGGTGTCCGTAGCCTTGGGGAACATGCACTCCTCTTCAAGAATGGAGAAGATGCCCATTGGCTGAAAGGAAATTTGATCAAATTAAAGAGAATCAACAATTTAGCATACACTCGGTTAACAAGATTTCGGTTCTGCCTGACGGATTTTTCTTACCTTCTCAATAAGCTCAATGCAGGCAGCCAAGTCCATACCGAAGTCAATGAAGTCCCAGTCAATGCCTTCTTTCTTGTACTCCTCTTGCTCCAGGACAAACATGTGGTGGTTGAAAAACTGTTGCAGTTTCTCATTGGTGAAGTTGATGCAGAGTTGCTCCAAGCTGTTGAACTGCAATTTTGGAAATACAATTGGTCAGAAGGAAAGAAACATTGTTGAAATATGATGCAACTGAAATCTTCTTCAAATCACTCACATCAAAGATCTCAAAGCCGGCGATATCCAGGACACCAATGAAGAAATTCCTTTGCTGCTTAGTGTCCAGCATCTGGTTGATGCGGATGACCATCCACAAGAACATTTTCTCATAAACAGACTTGCAGAGAGCCATTACAGAATTGTTCACCTAGAAAAGGGGGTAAAGAACTATATAAGTTTCTTTTTCACATGCACATTGCTTTATTGTGAAATAATTTAGTTTTTTGAGTAATTTTACCTGTGGAACAGTCTGACCTTTGGTCACAAACTCATTTCCGACCTTGACTCTTGGGTAGCACAGAGCTTTCAGCATATCAGCTGAGTTCAGGCCCATGAGGTAGGCAATTTTGTCTGCCTCTGATTCAAAGAAAAAATGTTTTCATAGTTAGTTGTTTAGTTTTTTATTGCTATACATGATAATTGGCATTCAGCCATTGTTGTAGTAGTGCAATTAATTTGTGACTAAGTTGTGATTACAAACTACTTTTTCCTGAGTTGTTTTTATTTTAAGTTTACCCGCTGTAATGTGCTTTGTTGTCATAGAATGTAATATGATGGGGTAATATATCACACTGTTAATACAATTACCCTCAGTGCCATCAGGTTCAGCCTGCTCCTCACGCTGCTTCTGCTTGAATTTCATAGTGCCATGATGTATCACAGCACCAGTCAGCTTGTAGATGTTTATCTTCTCCTCAGCAGTGAAGCCCAAGATGTCAATAGCTGTCTGAAATTCAGGCACCACAGATTCGATTTAGATATTCAGTTATTCTGACATCCATCTGCTGTTATTCTACCAATTACTATCAACTTACATCTGTTGCAATGAACTCCTCCACATCATTGATGCTTTTAACAGTGATTTCACCCTGACTGATCATTGGGTAGTCATAGGGGTTGGTGGTGATCAGAAGAGCCTCTGGAAGAACAGAAACAAAACTCTTGAGATTTCCTAGTAAAGTTGAGGAAATGCATAAGTGGGGACTAATTCTTATTTTGTTTTTATTACATGTTTGCTGTGGTATAACATACCCAGGAGCTCAGGCTTGTGGCCAGTCATCAGCTGATAGAAGATATGGTAGCTCCTCTCAGCAGACAACTGGAAAGTGACACGAGACTTCTCCAGCAGATCTGGGAGTAATTGTTAAATGTAAAGATTTGATGATGAATGTGCATCAAACAATATAAGAAACTACATATGTACACTATTGAAGTGTCCTGCTACAAAAAAAAGAAAACTAGAACTTACATGTTTCAATATCAGCTGAGGCCAACTTGCCAGTAGAGCCAAAGTGAATTCTGATGAATTTACCCTAAACATTTAACAGAAAATGTCAGTTTGACTCTTACTAACAAAAAATACAAGACAGATATATGAAAGTCCATAAAAGGAATACTCACAAAACGAGAGGAGTTGTCATTCCTCACAGTCTTAGCATTACCATAGGCCTCAAGCAGAGGGTTGGCTGCAATGATTTGATCTTCCAGTGAACCCTACAAAAAGGTATTAGAATATATTTAGTAGATTGTTAAGAATCCATAAACAGATAATTCTCTGAGCCCTGATTTCAGTAAAGGCAACCATTTTACCTGCATCTTTCCAGCTTGTGCCTCAGCTTTCTTAGCTCCAGCCACTGCAATTGTTGCAAAGTACTGGATGACACGCTTGGTGTTGACAGTCTTTCCTGCACCAGATTCTCCACTGGGGGAATTAAAAGATAATCCTTACTTACTTAGCAATATAGGTATGAAATTCCTAAAAAAAAATGTCTTGACAAGTTCTGTTATACTCACGTGATAAGGACAGACTGGTTCTCACGATCTGGAATGCAAGCATACACAGTCAAGTTAAACCTACAGTTGAGATTTTTCTTTGTCTCAACTGCTTAAATTCTGTGATTACTTTGATCTTACCGGTGAGCATGAACTGATAGGCATTGTCAGAGATGGAGAAGATGTGGGGTGGTGCCTCAATCCTCTTCTTTCCTCTGTATGCGACAACAACCTGAGCATCGTACACAGGAAGCCACTTGTAGGGGTTCACGACGACGCAGAACAGGCCAGAGTAGGTCTGTAGTAAAAAAAAGAGAAAACATTATCACATTTGATGCACAGGCTTTACAGATACAAGCACACTAGCATAAAGGATTAAAGCTTACATAGATCATCCAAGATGCAAAACGCTCTTTGAGGTTATACAGCACAGCAGGCTCGTTGAGGTGAGTCATCATGGCCATGTCCTCAATTTTATCGAACTTTGGAGGGTTCATGGGATGGATGTCATCCTCTTTTACAGTGACTGTCTAAATAAGAAGTACGATGATAAAGCAAATTTGAAAGAAAAAGAACAATTTTAATACTCACTGAAATGGTATCATCATATAATAGTTTCATTAACTTAATTTCAAAAGCAAATATTACCCAGATGTTTTGGAGAGCTTTTTTTCTGTTTCAGAGTTTCATTTTTGCCATTATTACACTCACCTTTCCTGTAAGTGTCTCAACTGTGGCCTTGCCACCCTCTCTTTTGATGACTTTGCCCTTGAGATACATTTCTTCAGGATCAGTCACAAAGTAGGCTGTTTTGGCATCAAATGGAGCAGTCTGGGCCTCAATCCTCTCCTTCTCAGGCTTCCGGAGGTAGACGGCCGCAGGGCCATAGGCCTCCATCTCTGCGTCTGTGCTCATGATGGCACCTTAACTGACTGAAAATAAGGAGAGGGCACATATACTGTATTGCTTTTCTATTTGTGTCAGTAAATATTAACATGCTGTTTGTAGGCATTTCAGATAAGGTGTGATATCACCGCATATAAACTTTAATTTACCTCCTTTGGTCCCAACAGAAGATTGAACACAGTAAGGTCTGTTCTTTTGACCCTGTTGATAAATTGTCAGGCACGAGTAAATTAATCAATAGATATTGTTTCAAAATGTGTACATACATAATTGTTTTTTTTAAACTACAGCCTGGCATCATATTTGTGCATAGAATGCCCCCTGGAACATGGATAAATGTTTGAAATTATCATAATTAAATGATGCTAATCGACTTGTAGTATGTACCTCAACAATTCATTTGTTTTTCACAATATTAAACAATTGAAATTTATGAACTCACCTGAGTTGGAAGCCTACCAGTTATCCCCAGAGTCCTAAGCACCCTCTTTTATAGAGGGAGGACTGTCTTCTTAGTAGGTGTGCCTTTCTCAATTTGGTCATGTATTCTTGTCATGTTGCCGCTAATCCTGTGACATTGACATTTACAGTGGTTATATTGCCTTGTCTGAACATTTGTAGAAGTTCCCTCTGCCCAAACTGGCAGTACAAAAAGCAAAGAGTTAGTCAAATTCTTTTACAAAATCAAGTGTTTAATTACATAAACAGTTGGTTTTTGGCTCAGTGTTACATGCATTCATTAGCATATATTGGATTTTTTTTTTTACAAATTACATAAAGCTTTTGCATTATCATCAATTAACATAAAAACATACAATATAGTTTATATATGAAAATGATAAAAGAGCAGGATGAATTTTGTTGGTTTTGTTACATTTGAACACAGAATATTTTATCACATTGATAAAGATTAATGTTTCACACAGAAAAACTGGTTTCAAATTTATGATACTTATTTACATAGTAATTCATATATATCTATATCTATATCTATATCTATATCTATCTATATACATATATATATATATATATATGAATTACTATGTAAGTATGTATAATACTATGTATTATATATGAATATTTATATATATTCATGTATAATTCATATATATGTATATATTAATTCATATATATATATATTCATATACATATATTGTATATTGTTATATATATAACAACAACAACAACAACAATGATAATAGTAATTAATTCATTCATATTCATATATATAAGATGCTGCAGTTGAGAATTATAATACAGTCTTTTATGATTACAATCTCAGTGTGTTAACGGATGTAAAATATGGAGATACGGAATGACAACAACAACAACAATAATAAGAGTAAATAACAACAACAACAACAACAACAATGATAATAGTTATTATTGTTATTCATTTTTAGATTACTTTATTTTCCCTCAGTTTTTCGGGAAGCACCCAAATGTCACTGGTATACAGTTGCAGCACATTCACACATGTCATATTAGATAGTCCAATAAAACAGGGTTCAGGTATTCCATAAAATAGGGTCAGAGCCATTCCATTCATGGTCACATATATAAAAAGATTTTGGTATCTAAATACATGTGGCTCATATTTTCTTCTGATCTAAAATGTATTATTAATTTATTGCTGTTTTTTAAAATTATTAATTTGTCATTTCACAGAACTAATGTCATCAAATAACTAGATAAATAATCAGTCACTAGTAGGAAATTTGTTGGGGATGAATTGAGTATAGTTTTTAAATGTTTATACACTAGAAAATATAGTCATTAACTGACAGATCAGTCGCCTACTTGTTGCAATAATGTAATGTAAGTTCCTTAATGATCTTGAGT
>CM029112.1:8347500-8630650 GCA_016859345.1 Istiophorus platypterus | reverse complement strand
AATATCATAATTTTTATTAAAAATTCCTTGCCCCCAATCACTGGTTCATATTTTATGAACTCTGTTGAAAGGTCTTAACTGGATGATGACTCTTACTCGGCAGATTCAGACTAAAAAAAAAGAGAGGGGATATCAATTAGCAAAAGAAAACATTCAAACCTAAGAAGCAAGTTACCTATTAAGTTATTTTCTCTTTTCATGTGGAAATTGGAATATGTAAAATTTGAGTACAATATTATTGATATTGATATTGATTTACAATATCAAGAGTGAAAATGCACACCATCAAATTATTTTACTGAATTCTTACAAACATAAATCATACTCTGAACATCCAGACATCCAACAAGAAAGTTACTTTTCATTTATCTTATTAATTTACTTAAACCATCTTTTTTTTTTTTTTTTTTAAAGAGCCACGTAGAAAATTTCCATTAAATATTATCACATGACTTACCTTTCCAATATCACGGCTCTTGACTCTCAGCTTGTTGACCTGGGACTCAGCAATGTCGGCGCGCTCCTGAGCTTCCTCCAGCTCATGCTGAACCTTCCTGAGTCTGGACATGTGAGTGTTGGCCTGCTCCTCCTGTGAGAGGTTTGAAGTAATGTTGACTTAGTTCCTCAAAGGTAATGGTGGTAATATTATTATATTGAGTTAAAAAGATGTGTCTCATTATATAATTGTCTTACAGCATCCTCTGCCTGTCTCTTGTAGGCCTTGACTTTGAGCTGCAGCTTGTCTACCAGATCCTGAAGTCTGTGCCCAGTCTTCTTGTCCTCTTCAGTCTGTACAGATAAAGTATTATACAGTAAGTGACAAAGGAAAGTGAATTAGTAAAGATAGTAAAGGCAGGTTTTTTTTAGTGGGGATTACCTGGTATGTCAGCTCCTTCACTCTCCTCTCATATTTGCGGACACCTTTAACAGCATCAGCTCCACGTCTCTGCTCGGCCTCAACTTCAGCTTCCAGCTCACGCACCTTTAACATGATGATAATAATTCATAATAAATAAATAAATATTTATCCTCAAGTTCATCTATTATTAGCATTTACTTTATATATATATATATATATATATATATATAGTCATACCCTGGATTCAAGTTTCTGAAGCTGCTTCTTGCCACCCTTCATGGCAAGGCTCTCAGCCTCATCCAGACGGTGCTGCAGGTCCTTGACTGTGACCTCCAGGTTCTTCTTCATCCTCTCCAGGTGAGCACTGGTGTCCTGCTCCTTCTTCAGCTCCTCAGCCATCATGGCAGCCTGAAATGGTTCAAATATAATTTTTGAATACATTTATAATTATTATTAGTGAATGGGAGTAGATAAAAAATAAGACCTTATTTCTAAAATAGCAGTGGTAATGTCATAAACTCACATCAGTGATAGCCTTTTTGGCCTTCTCCTCAGCATTTCTGGATTCCTGAATGGCATCGTCCACTTCACTCTGAATCTGCACAAAGTCAGCCTCCAGCTTCTTCTTGGTGTTCAGAAGACTGGTGTTCTGAATGTTCATGAGAAGTCATGTTTAATACAATATGTATTTGTTACTTAGAAGAAAGCTCCTATGTATATTTATTAAGTGCAAAGACATTCATTCATGAATTACTGACAACAAACCTGAGAGTGAAGCAGTCCAACACGCTCACTAGCATCCACCAACTCCTGCTCAGCCACTTTGCGTCCTCTCTCTGTCTGCTCCAGGGCAACTCTGAGCTCCTCAATCTCAGCCACCATCAGGCCATTTCTGCGCTCCACCATGGCAACCTGCTCCTTCATGTCTTCCTGTCCTCTGACTGCTTCATCAAGGTGCAGTTGGGCATCCTGAGAATTAAGAGAAAATAAAGGAATCAACTTTCTTTTCTCTTCAAAATGTTTTTATTACTTAGTAATCACAGAAAACTCACCTTGAGCTGTCCCTGGACATTCCTCAGCTGTTTCTGAGCCTCAGCGGCCTGTCTGTTGGCATGGCTCAGCTGAATCTCCATCTCATTGAGGTCTCCCTCCATCTTCTTTTTGACCCTCAGGGCATCATTCCTGCTCCTGACCTCTGAATCCAGAGTGCTCTGCATGGACTCAATCACTCTCTGGCTGTTCCTCTTGATCTGCTCCATCTCCTCATCCTTCTCTGCCAGCTTCCTGTCAACCTCACCTTTGACCTGGTTGAGCTCAAGCTGAACACGGAGAATCTTGGCCTCCTCATGCTCCAGTGTGCCCTTTGAATAATTTAAACAATAATGTTAATAAAAGTCACTAAATTAAACAGTCAAAGGCAACTTTGATTTGATTAAAAGAAAATAATTTTCTATATTCTATTCTATTCTATTCTATTCTATTCTATATTTTTATAATTTAAACTGTAATACCTCAGCTTCCTCCAGTGCTGTCTGAATTTCAGCCTTCTCAGTCTCCACAGTCTTCTTGGCTTTCTCCAGCTCATGGATGCTCTTTCCAGTCTCACCAATCTGTTCAGTCAGGTCTGAGATCTCCTCTACATGGCAAACCAAAACAAAAGCAGTCTGAGTAACTTAGACTAACCTGAATGTAGTATACATTACTTCTAGGAAATGGCATGTGTCAAACTTTTTACCAAGACAAGAACTCATAAACTACCACTTAATTTCAAACAATTACTATAGTATTCACATTAAATATAATTAGATTGACATACGCTGCAGGTTCTTGTTCTCTCTCTTGGTGGTCTCCAGGTGATCCAGAGCCTCCTCATAAGAGTTCTTCATCTTGAACAGTTCAGTGCTGAGAGACCGAGCCTCCTTCTGGGCTCCTTCCAGCTCAGCCTGGCTTTCCTCATACTTCTGTTTCCACTCTGCAAGGACCTAGATTTGTATATGTGAATTACATTTTTGGTCAATAATACAGATATTTTTTCTCCTAGTAAAATTGGTTTCGATGTCTATTTTGACCATTCACCTTATCAAAGTTCCTCTGCTTCTTGTCAAGGTTGGCAGCCAGACCATTAGCTCTCTCCACGTCAATCATGAGGTCCTCCACCTCACCCTGCAGCCTCTGCTTGGTCTTCTCCAAAGAGGCACATTTGGAGTTCACAGCTTCAATGGATTCCTCAGCATCCTGGAGACGCTGGGCAAGCTTTTTCCTGCAGGGAAGAAGAAGTTGATTATATTTAATTATGAAAAAATAACATTCGTTGACAAAATACTGAATAAAAAAATAATTTATTTATGAGGACGTAGAAAGGATTCATGTACTTGGCCTCCTCCAGCTCCTCAGTGCGCTGAATAGCGTCAGTCTCATATTTGGTTCTCCACTGAGCCACCTCACTGTTGGCCTTGGACATTCCTCGCTGCAGCTCAGCCTTTGCCTCCTGCTCCTCCTCAAACTGCTCTCTGAGGAGATCACAGTCGTGGCGGGCTGACTGAACGGCGTGGGCCAGGGCAGTCTTGGCCTGTTGAAAATGACAGAACATTTTTAACTCACTAGTGAAGCAGAAAAATATCATATACTTCACCATAAGTACTTGAAGTTGAAAGATGTTGATTTAATTATTAGTTGATTGGAGTACCAGTAATTAAAGTCTTTTAGTGTCTTCCACAAGATGTCTGATTCATCATTATCATATTTATAGTATAATTCATCTAATGAGAGAATGGTTATTGTATTACCTTCACTTCTTCCTCAATGTGCCTCTTGAGCTCCTCAATCTGCTGAGTGTAGGCCTGTTTGCCTCTGGTGAGCTGGGAAACAAGAGCCTCCTTCTCCTCAAGCTGGCGAGAAAACTCACCTGAATGAAAATATGTGAAAAAGGGTATAAAAGAGTTTTCAAAAATTAATTAACCCACCCACAGACTGTTTTTTATTTTCGGTGACTCACCATTCTCTGTCTGCAGTCTTGCCCTCTGTGCATTAATGTCATTCAGCTGGCGAACGTTCTCATCATTTTTGGCTTTGAGCTCACTCAGTTGGTCCTCAAGAGTTCTGCACATTTTCTCTAAGTTGCCCTGTCAAAAAAATGTGGTATATTTACAAAAGCATGTACTTCAAGAACATTAACATGTATTCTTTTTCAATAGATGTTTTGTTGTAAAGCTGTCCCGACCTCACTATATTACTCAACTAAAGCTGGCTCATACATCAATATCCTTAAAATTAAAGTTAGAGGGATAAAAATTTTTACTTATAAAAAAACCACGCACCTTGGCTTTGGCAACAGCCTCCATGTTGCTGGAGAGGTCATCAATCTCCATCTTGTACTCACTCTTCTCCTTCTCAAGCTTCTGCTTGACACGCTGGAGGTTGTCGATCTGCTCACCCAGCTCTGCAACGCTGTCGGCCTGCTTCTTGCGAAGAGCGGCTGAGGTAGCTTCGTGCTGCAGGGTGGACTCTTCAAGGTCACGACGCAGCTTCTGGAACTCAGCCTCGCGCTTCTTGTTCATCTCAATCTGAGCGGCTGTTGCTCCACCAGCTTCCTCAAGCCTCTCGCTGATCTCCTCAAGCTCCCTGGAGAGATCAGCCCTCTGCTTCTCAACCTTAGCCCGAGCAGCTCTCTCAGCCTCAATCTCCTCCTCCAGCTCCTCAATACGAGCCTAGATTTGATGGTAGCAATATTAAGGAGACTAATCAAGAGGCATGTAATATGTTGTTTGTGAATTATTGGGTTTAATATGTAAATGAAATGTGTTACCTGGAGTTCCTTGATCTTCTTCTGAAGCTGAGCACCAAGGGACTGTTCATCCTCAATCTTGCTGAGGAACTGGCTTATCTCAAAGTCCTTCCTGTATTAGGAAATAAAGAGCATGTTCAGTGTTATTTGTCCGATAAAATCAGCTCTTGCCCACCATTAACTCTTAATGACAGCTGTAGGTGTGCTTTCGGAAAAAAATCATTTTACCTGAAGAAGTTCTCCTCACTGAAAGATCATTAATAAAGTGAGTGCAAATGACTGAGAATGTTATTGTTTCGACTCATGTTGATTACAGTGACTTGTGGTAAAAGTAAAAACCTAATGAGTCTACAGCCAGGCTAGTGGCTGAGTGATACTGTAACATAGCACAACTGTGGTTTGAGCTAAATCCTAACACACTCACAATGACATGTCTAACACGCTGATGTTTAGCAGGTATATTGTTTAGTGTGCTAATAATTTTAATGTGTTAATGTGCTAATATTTGTTATTCAGTAGCAAAATAAGGCTGAGCCAGATGGGAATATTGGAATTGAACAAATTAAATTATGCAACTACTTGGAAAGTTCAGGGATCACCAAAGGTATTTCACTTCTTCCTTGGGTAGACATGAATGTCTATACCTTATTTCATGACAATTCAGCCAGTAGCTGTTGAGACTGACTGTTGGACCAATGTATCTTTGAGTGTAATTTGTGATATATTGAAAAGAGGGTTGATAACCTAAAACAAACAAAAACTTACTTCTTGATTTTCTCCTCAGATTGCTGCTTGTCATTCTCCAGATCCATAATGGACTCCTGGGCCAGTTTCAGATCTCCCTCCAGCTTCCTCTTGGCTCTCTCAAGGTCCATGCGGAGCTTCTTCTCTTGCTCCAGTGATCCCTCAAGCTATGAAATAACATCAATGATAATTGATTTGCGGCATTTGAAAGACAGACAGTCAATATAAGGAATCATGTCACTGCAGGGCAATACCACAAAGTAATTTTTTTTTTCTTACATCATCCACTTGCTGTTCCAGCTTTGTCTTGGCTTTGGACAGAGTGTTGACTTTGTCTTCCTCAGCCTGGAGATCATCCAGTGTTTGCTGGTGGGCCTCTTGGAGGGCTTTCTTCTCCTTAGTTAACTTGGCAATGGCTTCATCTTGAGATGCCATCTCCTCTGTCAGGTTTTTCACCTGGAATTACATTATTCATGCATTATTTGCATCATATTATATAGTCCATGTTTTAAGACTCAATATATATTTGGTATTTTCTTAATGAATGTATAATTTGAACCTTGTTTTCTGTGGCATGTTTCTCCTTCTCCACTTTAGCCAAGGTGAGCTCCAAGTCATCAATGTCCTTCTTCAGCTCAGAGCATTCATCCTCCAGCTTCCTCTTCTTGGCAGTCAGCTCAGCATTGATTTCCTCCTCATCCTCCAGTCTCTCAGTTGTTTCTTTGAGTTTGGCCTCAAGCTGGATCTTGCTCTTAATAAGCCCTTCACACCTTTCCTCAGCATCAGAGAGGTTCTCAACTTCCTATAGTATATTTTGAACAGAGTAGTATAATTAGCCTGTGATCTTCATTGTTAAAGATTTCATGATTCATTGTTATTTGTAAATTATTTGTTTAGTTAATGTACAGCTGTGGTATGGTACATAGACTGTAAGAAGATGGGCATAAAAGGGATCTTTGGTAAAGCATGTACACAATGCATACACTGCATTTGATCTAGCTGTATCTCAATAAATTGGATTTAAGAATTGTGATTCAGCTCAGATTACTAAGTCATTTACAATACTAAGGCAGTCCAAGACCAAAAAACAAGAGCTACATATATGAATGTTATATTTTACTTACCGCAGCCACTTGCAACTGGAGGTCATTCTTCTCCTGCAGCAGGGAAACCATCTTCTCCTCCAGTTCCTTCTTCTTGGCCAGGGCAGTAGCCAGGTCTGTTTTCATCTTCTCATAGTTGTCCTTCATCTCAGCCAACTCCTTCTCAGTCTCAGCACTCTTCAGAAGAGGCTTGATCTTGAAGTACAGTTTCAGCCATGGCCAATTTTTCACATTCATGAATGAACGGACGTTGTACTGGATGGTGAAGAGAGCTTCTCTGGAAAAATTAGTTGCCAATAATGTGTCATTATAATCTGAAATGCGATTTCATGAAATTGCTGACAAAAACAATTAAGGGAAATGTCTATATAATTGGACAATACAGTGTAGAGTGATGTATGAAAATCCTACCTCCTCTCCATCATCTTAACAAACTCCTTCCTCATGAGGTATCCTCTGCAGAGAGCCTGAGTCATGGTCACCAGCTCAGCCAGTTTCTCATCTCTCATCTCCTCTAGGGTACCCAGCAGACCAGCTTTGAAGAACACCTATATTGACAAATCAAGGTCAATCATTCATCAGTACACATGAGTACTGCTAAACATTTATACACCAATCGCTAATGATATTGTCCATAGAATTGTACCTTAGTGTGCCCAAACTTGTACTGAGTGTGGTCCACATCAATGGAGCCCAGCAGCTTCTCGGCAGCTTTCTTGTTGTCAATGAACTGTCCCTCAGGGATGACACTGGCATTCAATACTTTGTATCTACAAATGAAAAATTATGTCTTGGCATAAGCAAGTGAAAATTCTGTTTTCACATAACAACCACTTCTTGGTCTGGTGTTTCTACATCATAATAACTTGAATTGCCTACGATGAAAAGTCACCTCTGCTTGAAGTCACCATAGAGGATTCTGCTGGGGAAGCCCTTTCTGCAGATTCTGATGCCTTCCAGCACACCGTTACACCTCAGCTGGTGGATGACCAAGGAATTCTCCATAAGACCTGAGAGATGCAATTCATATAATTTTAAGTATATCTTTGTATCACTCTGTAATATAAAGTGCAAAATTACAGGACTGTAGACTTCTTACCTGGGGTCTTTGTTTCATTGGGAATCAGGCAGCGCACAAAGTGAGGGTGAGTGCTCCTCAAGTTGGTCATCAGCTTGCCCAAATTCTCCTGTGGATCAATATCATGAGATAATAGATCAAACATCATTTCAATATGAGGTTTTTCATTGTTATCCATAAACGTGAAACAATACATACTCTGAAAAGAGCAGACACAGTCTGGAAGGAACCACCCTTCTTCTTACCAGCCTTCTTGCCACCACCACCAGCAGCATCTGTTTTTCCAAAAAAATATTCAACAATGCCACTGAATCGCTGCCTCTTTAATGCCTTTAATGTTTTAACTAAGTAACATAAAAGATTACTAGTTTTGACTGATCAGCCTCTTACCTGCTGAAGCATGGGCAGCATACAGAAGAGCAAGCAGTTTGTTAGAAGACTTCTGGTAGAGCTGAACAACTGAGTCATTCAGGGGGTCCTTGTTCTTGTCCAGCCAGCCAGTGATATTGTAGTCCACTGTACCAGCATAGTGAACCAGGGAGAAGTGAGCTTCAGCCTTGCCCTTTCCGGGCTTTGGCTTCTCAAAGGCCTTGGTCTTGCCAAGATGCTGATCATGCAGCTTGTTCTTGAAGGTTGTGTCAGAGGCCTTGGGGAACATGCACTCCTCTTCAAGGATGGAGAAGATGCCCATTGGCTGAGAAGATATTACAATTCATGTTAAATTTTCACCTGCAGAAACAACCATTTGCACATGAAAAATGAAATCACGTCTACCCGGTGGCAACTTACCTTCTCAATAAGCTCAATGCAGGCAGCCAAGTCCATACCGAAGTCAATGAACTCCCACTCAATGCCTTCCTTCTTGTACTCCTCTTGTTCCAGGACAAACATGTGGTGGTTGAAAAACTGTTGCAGTTTCTCATTGGTGAAGTTGATGCAGAGCTGCTCCAAGCTGTTGAACTGTAAAAACAGAAAAGTGTTCAATTCCATGAAAACGTTGTGTAGAACTTTGAAACTGCCTAAGTATTTTCCATCTACTCACATCAAAGATCTCAAATCCAGCGATATCCAGCACTCCAATGAAGAACTGTCTTGGCTGCTTTGTGTCCAGCATCTCATTGATACGGATGACCATCCACAAGAACATTTTCTCATAGATTGACTTGCAGAGAGCCATGACAGAATTGTTGACCTAGAACCAAGGGCAAAATTTTTAAAAACTTTCTAGGTTTTTAAACTATTCATGTACATTGTGATGTTTTTTGATTTCTCAGTGTTTTTACCTGTGGAACAGTCTGACCTTTGGTCACCATCTCATTTCCGACCTTGACTCTTGGGTAGCACAGAGCTTTCAGCATATCAGCTGAGTTCAGGCCCAAAAGGTAGGCGATTTTGTCAGCCTCTGATAGAAAGACAAATCTTTAGCTATCAGTTAACTGAGACATGTTTAGAGTTATGTGTTACACTCTAACTCATTGCAGATATGTTGGGACACATCATTATCAAATTTACCCTCAGTGCCATCAGGTTCAGCCTGCTCCTCACGCTGCTTCTGCTTGAATTTCATGTTGCCATGATGGATCACAGCACCAGTCAGCTTGTAGATGCCCATTTTTTCCTCTGCAGTGAAGCCCAAAATGTCGATGGCAGTCTGTATGATACACGTAAGATAATAATTAACATCTGATACTTTTTTGTTCTGGATTCCTAATTTTATAATCTCAAGTGATCATAAGTTCAGGCTTTACATCTGTTGCAATGAACTCCTCCACATCATCAATACTTTTGACAGTGATTTCACCCTGACTGATCATATGGTAGTCATAGGGGTTGGTGGTGATCAGAAGAGCCTCTGGAAGAACAGAAACAAAACTCTTGAGTTTTCCTCCTGATATTGTCTTTTGTGTTGTCAAAAGTTCAAGATATCTGTCAACATACCCAGGAGCTCAGGCTTGTGGCCAGTCATCAGCTGATAGAAGATATGGTAGCTCCTCTCAGCAGACAACTGGAAAGTGACACGAGACTTCTCCAGCAGATCTATGTTCAACAAATCAAGTTCAGAGAACAATATATTGCATGTATAACATATTGCAACATATATCTTTTAAACCTTTTCCAAATTTGCATCATACCCAAGTGTAAATTCAAATAAAGGTGACTAAACACAATGTAGAAAAGTACTTACATGTTTCAATATCTGCTGAGGCCAGTTTGCCACTGGTTCCGAAGTGAATTCTGATGAATTTACCCTAAACATATCAGACTTTGGTTAGCATGATTCTTGACATGCAGCTGAAAGAGCTAAAGTTTATTTAGTTTATTTTTACTCACAAAACGAGAGGAGTTGTCATTCCTGATGGTCTTGGCATTACCATAGGCCTCCAGCAGAGGGTTGGCTGCAATGATTTGATCTTCCAGTGAACCCTACAAAAAGGTATTAGAATATATTTAGTAGATTGTTAAGAATCCATAAACAGATAATTCTCTGAGCCCTGATTTCAGTAAAGACAACCATTTTACCTGCATCTTTCCAGCTTGTGGCTCAGATTTCTTAGCCCCAGTCATTGCAATTGTTGCAAAGTACTGGATGACACGCTTGGTGTTGACAGTCTTTCCTGCACCGGATTCTCCACTGGGGGACAAGAGGGATATTTTGAGGTTTTAGTGTATTTTTTCATATGAGTAAAATTACAGTTTGTGGGTTTGTTTGTTGGTTTGTTTGTCAGTAGGATTACACAAAAAGTACAGAACCAATTTGCACCAAACTTCTTGCCAGGATTTGGCATTGCTCAGGGAAGAACCCAATAATTATGAATTTAAAATTTCTTCTCTGAAGTCTGGTCAGTTTTGTTTGACACTGGCTTTGCTGTAGGTCTGTGCTTTCTGAGTGCCCTTCTAGTTTGTATATTACTCACGTGATAAGGATAGACTGGTTCTCACGATCTGAAATGAACAAATACATTAAATATTATTAAATACATTAATAACATTAAGAAACATAATTGTTTGTAATTTAGTCACATTTCATTTCATATCTGCTTTGTCTTGTTTAGTGTGCCCTTTAAAAACAAATTCATGTGTCCTCCTTAAATAAAATATCTTACCAGTGAGCATGAACTGATAGGCATTGTCAGAGATGGAGAAGATGTGGGGTGGTGCCTCAATCCTCTTCTTTCCTCTGTATGCGACAACAACCTGAGAGTCGTACACAGGAAGCCACTTGTAGGGGTTCACGACGACGCAGAACAGGCCAGAGTAGGTCTGGAAAAGAGAAGAAAATGCACTCACAAATGCATTGACCGTACTTACGACCGTTACATCATTTCAGTTTGAACTACAATTAGACGCAGCGGTGGGGAAATGACACCACCACTTTGCTTTTGATCTGTATTTTTTACTTGTGATCTAAGTGGTAAATCAAACACTTACATAGATCATCCATGATGCATAACGCTCTTTGAGGTTATACAGCACGCAAGGCTCATTGAGGTGGGTCATCATGGCCATGTCCTCAATCTTGTCAAACTTTGGAGGGTTCCTGGGATCGATGTCATCCTCTTTTACAGTGACAGTCTGAACAGCAAATAGAGTTCAAAGGTTTCGTTTTACAATTATACTACATATAAAGTTTTATAATTTAGATGATATCAATTTTCCCAGTTAAGGCATTTGAATGAAACAAATGGACAGAAATATACCTTTAATGAAGTATTTCAAATTGTATAATTATCCGCCTACCTTTCCTCCATCTGTCTCAACTGTGGCTTTGCCACCCTCTCTCTTCACAAGCTTGCCCTTGACGTACATCTCGTCAGGATCAGTCACAAAGAAGGCTGATTTGGCATCAAAAGGAGTGTTTTGTGCCTCAAGCCTCTCCTTCTCTGGCTTCCGGAGGTAGATGGCCGCAGGGCCATAGGCCTCCATCTCTGCGTCTGTGCTCATGATGGCACTTTAGGTGAGACTGAAAAGGTGAGAGACCAATGAAGTCCACAATAGAGTTAAATTATTTTGGTAGTGTTTGTAATTTAATATTATGGAAGTTGAGTTATTGCAGACATGTCTTACCCCACTTTATCCCAACTGAGAAACACAGATCTGATGTTGTCCAAGGATGCTTTTAAAGACAGATCGAGATGGTCATTGTAGAGAACAAGAAACTAAAATATTTTAAACAGCAGTCACACGTCTTAAATTTTAACCTATTTTTTTGCAAGTTTTCATGTTTCAATAGGCCTTTACAATTAATTCTGTTATATTAGTACCTATACCAATATAAAGACCATTTTCATAGCCTCACCATTGAATCAAAAGTTTTTTCAGCTTTTAAAGAATATCTAATCAAAGATTCACTGTAAAGCTTTTATACAATAAATATTAAGAGCAGTTGCAAAATTTATTCTAACATTTTTGTAAGTAACATCTTTGATTAGTGATATTATCCCTTAAATAGTACTTGATATTAATGTAATATTAAGTAAAAGCAAATTAGATGAACACAAAGACGCAGAAAGCACTAACCTGTGTGGGATGCCTGTCAGTTCTCAGAGCAGCTTAAGCTACTGCTTTTATAGAGGCTGGAACTGCCTGGTCAGCAGCAGCCTGCCACTCGATTTGGTCAAGCATCCCTGTCATCTTAAGACCCATCTTGAGACATTGCAGGTTCAGGAAGCTTTTTTTGTGACTCTGATATAACATTGCTTAACTGCTTAAGTAGTAGTGAAACAAGAAAACTGAAATTTATTAAATTACTCCAGCAAACTAGGATCAGAAGTTTAATTAACTTTTATTAAGACTAAAAATTAAAAGGAATAAAAATAAACCAATAGAATGGCTTTAAATTTTATTATTGCATGAGGCATTACACATTTAATTATATCATATATTACACATGATATTGAATAAGATATAAACATAACTAATCTGACAAATAAACATTTAAATGATATAATAAGGGAGTTGTGTCTTGAACGTATAAACTCTTGGCTCTTTGTAAGATGCACTTAAATGTCATTGGTATTAAGTATCAGAACTTGTCCACAATTCAAATCTTTGAAATACAGTAAAACTGAGGATCATGGCCATTTTTTGTAAGTATCAACAATATAAATAAAATAACACTTATCAGTGTAACTTTAAATTCCTCACTCATACCATATATTAATTTTAAAGCGAATGTCATGTAATATTAGTGATATCATGCAATGTTTTTTATAGATTTAACTTTCTGCTCATGATATGTATGAATGATAGTAATGTTCAAAGTAGGTCCCAAAATAGATGCTGTTCAATATATACACAAGTTCTTGAAACACTAATTTGCTCCAATAAATAATTTACTCATGTAAATTTAGACCCTGGCTTACTTGGGAGGGATTTTTTCATTTTGTAATGAGATGTTGTCTCTGCTTACCCTTGCAATTAAACGTGCTCAGAGCCAGGAATGGAACTTACACTTGGAGAAGCACCCAAGTGGCGCTGGTATATGGTTGCAGGACATTGGCACATCTCATATTCCTCTAATAAAATTGAATGTAAGGCTCTTTCCATAAAGATCAAGTGGTATTACACCTTTCCTTAAAAGGAATAGAAAGATGTTTGCCAACCAGGCTGAGATAAGGCCTATATTAAGTCCCACTCAGATATCAAAGTTCTTTATCCTTATACTACATTTGATTCTAAGGATGTTGTTGCTGTTGTGGAGACTCGGTGTGCTTGAAAGACTTTTTTCGACTCTGGTTTTCAGACATTTCTGGAATTGGCTCCAAAATAATATGACCTACATGACTCTGAAAATAACTGACAACCATCCAAATGCCTTTCAGAAGTATTAACATTGTTTGTACAACAATTGTACAACAATTTTAAATTATGTTTATAACTTTACATTCAACTTTAAAATTGTAAATGTGACTTATCTGTCATTTTTAGCTTTTAGAAATTGACCGTAGTGTTTATTTTACATCATTGCATCCATTTCCCTCACACATGTACAATTATCTATGTCTAGAACCAAATGAACCAACATGCTTAGATCTGTTGCAGAATACTTTCACTGTATACAGTTGGTTAATTCAGTTATATAAAAAATAAAATGAAAACTCGGATATACTAATAATACAGACAAACATTTCACCCTTAGAGTAAAACATAGGGACTGGGGCACCGTGTTAAAATGTTTTATTTTTATTCTATTCATTAGAAAGAAAACGGCCCTTCAATCATTAATACATTTTTGCTGTTTTTCTGTGTTCAATGTGGCTTTGGAAAAAAATTGTCAAAAAATGATTGTTTTTCAAGTGGTAATTACATATGTTGTATTCTGTAGCCCTTTGAGGTTCATATAGTGTTATTATGGCTCGAGTACAGTGGCTGTCATTTGAGCTATAATTACTGCTTAGTTTGGCACTGTGCGCGTTTCAGCTGAACCAACATTTCTCTCCACTAACCATGAGTTGAAGACAAATATGTTGCTTATTTCTGATTACTGAAAGTACAAGACTCAAATTGTGGAATTCCGCTAACAATCCAGATAATCACTTTCTTTAATAGAGAAAACTACATTCTTTCTAGTATCAGTCGTTATGGTTAATGATATACAACACACAGCCAGATATCTCTCTTTTCTAACAAGTCATAATTATCCTTACACTGTAAACATAAATGAATGAATCTGAGGTAGTGAAAATTAGCGTATGTTTCAAAGCTTAAGATGAAACATACAGCCAATGCTCAGTTTACGTGAGCGAAATGTAGATATTGCCTTTGGTAAGGTGGCACATGATCTAAAAGAGAGACTTTGTAAATGCCAGATAACGCGTAGGTCGGACATTTGATACGAGATCCATACATTATGCGCACAAGATAAATATAGTAATAAAACACATCGTATTTTACAAATTATTCATTGAGAATTTCTAACTACAAGTTTTCTGAGGTTTGTAGTTTTTTGTCTAGAGCTACGTGCTGGCGTACGCGGTGACGAAACCGGAAGTTTCGCTCAGGGACACACGCTTTGAAGGCTCCACAGCCTAGCGTTAGCAGTTAGCATTGCTTATTATCTGGAAAGGCCATTCTGCTCTATTCAACAATTCACCCTCGAGGGAAAAATGCCTCCGTTAAACGGAAAAAATGATGTTATGTTTGTAAGTTATACAATATATTGCGTTCTGTTAGCCTTTGGTGAGAGCGGGTGTTACCCAGCTAACGTTTACCGGCTGTATGTTCAACTATTTTAAGTTGTGCTCGTCCGCAAGCTAAGAATCAGATATATTGATAAGCCACGATTGGCTTCTAAACTTCTGTTGGAGTATTTAAAATCTGAACTCACTATAGCTATCGATAACATGTTAAAGGTTGATTCAATTCGCAATGAAAACCGTTAACGTTATAGGGACGCACGGCTGTCGCGCTTGTGTTAGCTTTAGCAGATGTAACTGTTAACTCTTTTCAAAAAGTTATTACATTTGAGCTTTAAGCGTTTTGTGCTGTGTTTTCTGGTTATGTTAGGAGGACGACGATCTGCCTTACGAAGAGGAGATTATCAGGAACCCGTACTCGGTCAAGTGCTGGATGCGTTACATTGAATTCAAACAGAACGGACCCAAATCCATCCTGAACATGATATATGAGCGGGCTCTGAAAGAGCTGCCTGGCAGGTAACTAACACACAGGGGAACGTTATAATGAAACCGTCGCAATTTCAGCGAAAAGCAGGTGACTACAGAAAACCTGCGACCATAGCAGTACATGGAAAGACTATGTTGGGGATTAAGATGTGACACTTGTCAAGCATTGTTACTGGTTAAAATTTGACTTGCATCGTTGTGCGTTGGGTGAATATTTACTTTTAATTAATTGATAGTGTCAAAATAGCCAGGTAAGGTTTAAGATGGTTGGATTAAGGTCTAGCGCTGTTTAACAACAACTTCCCCCTTATTTACAGCTACAAGCTGTGGTACAGTTATCTGAGAGAGAGACGGAAACAAGTCAAGGGGAAATGTGTCACTGAACCAGCCTATGAAGAGGTCAATAACTGCCATGAAAGGGCGCTGGTGTTCATGCATAAGGTAATACTTACCATAAAACTCCATGCTACACATCTTGACGGTAAAAAAATATTGTATTATTTTCTGTGGAAGTTGTGCTTGAAAGTAACCATCTGTTTTTTTTTTCTTTAACTAGATGCCTAGAATATGGCTTGATTACTGTCAGTTCCTTGTATCTCAATGCAAGATCACAAGAAGTCGGCGAACATTTGACCGTGCACTCAGAGCTCTTCCTGTTACTCAGCATCCACGCATCTGGCCTCTGTATCTCCGCTTTGTCCGTAACTTACCCCTGCCTGAGACTGCCATCCGGGTGTATCGTAGGTACCTTAAGGTGAGAGCATAGTACACAACCCAGTTCTGTACAGCAGTTGATGCTAAAATTTATGTGTATATTTTTCTACATGAATGTAAATTTGTTGTGCTGTCTACTCATAGCTTTCTCCAGAGAATGCAGAGGAATACATTGACTACTTAAGGTCTGTTGGCCGCTTGGATGAAGCAGCTGTGCGACTAGCAGCTGTTGTAAATGATGAAAGCTTTGTGTCGAAAGAGGGCAAGTCTAACTATCAAGTAAGATTTTCTTTTCGTCCCAAGCCTCTCCCAAAGTGCCTGTTTTTAAAGCCTCTATATGTAGGTTTTCGGTGTCACTACATAGTCAACATTAATATTAACAGCTATATACTTACCAGTCTACTGGAAATGTGAGTTCAGCATCAAACTCAGTGAGGAAGTAGCAATGTCCAATGGCTGTATTATAAACTATTGTCTTGTAAACACAATAATGACTGAAGCTCTTGGGTAGTAAGCAGGAGTTAATGCTAACATGCCTATTTAGCCATAGCTAAAACGTACTTTTCAAACCTTCGAAGCTGAACAGGAAAATTGATAAATCTTTTTTCTGGCTCTTTTTTTTTTTTTTTTTTTTTTTTTTTGACAGCTTTGGCATGAGCTATGCGACTTGATCTCCCAGAATCCCGATAAGGTTACCTCTCTGAATGTAGGAGCCATCATCCGAGGAGGCCTCACTCGCTTCACAGACCAGCTTGGAAAACTGTGGTGCTCTTTAGCAGACTATTACATCAGGAGTGGCCACTTTGAGAAAGTGTGTTTCCTCTGAATTGCCTCCATTACTATTCATATTGTAAAGCACTTAACATATTTAATGTTATTTATCCAAAATGCTGCTTCGCTTTATATTAAGCTAGCTAGTTATGTTGCATTAACATCAGTTTACTGTGTGCTAGTTTGACTCACTGACTATTTATGTGTCTTTACTTTATCAGGCCCGTGATGTGTATGAGGAGGCCATCCTTACAGTGGTAACAGTTAGGGATTTCACGCAAGTTTTTGATAGTTATGCCCAGTTTGAAGAGAGCATGATTGCTGCCAAGATGGAGACCACTGCTGAGATGGGGCAGGATGAAGATGGTGTGTATGGATTCATGAATATAATATATTAGTGTACACCCCTTGCTTTTACTTCTCTTCTCATGCATGTCATACTCTTTGTCCCTCTTCTCCCAGAAGATATAGACCTTGAGCTTAGACTTGCCCGCTTTGAGCAGCTGATAGCCCGGCGGCCCCTCCTCTTGAACAGTGTACTACTGAGGCAGAACCCCCATAATGTACATGAGTGGCACAAGCGCGTAAAATTGTATGACGGTGTTCCACGCCAGGTGAGTTCTGGGACTGGGACAGTGCATATAAATTAATAGTTGTAACAAAAACCACATAGGTAACACCAACCTTATTTAATACATTACTGATGAATCCATGGTCACCATATTCTTTGCAGATTATCAACACTTACACTGAGGCAGTACAGACTGTGGATCCAATGAAGGCCACAGGGAAGCCTCATTCTCTCTGGGTTTCCTTTGCTAAATTCTACGAAGAAAATGAGCAGCTGGATGATGTAAGTCATGGAGGTCTCTCCAAAGGGATTCTCAAACCCTCTGCTCGTCAGATCAAATGCGTTTCTGTATTCTTAATATGTCTTATATTTACTGACTATAACTTAGGCCAGGACAATCTTTGAGAAGGCTACCAAGGTGAACTACAAGCAGGTGGATGACCTTGCTGCAGTGTGGTGTGAATATGGAGAGATGGAGCTTCGCCATGAGAACTATGAACAGGCACTGCGCATACTGAGGGTGAGACATTTGTATCACATTAGCAGGCATTATTTTAGGTACAGTCAGGAAACAATACCACCATTTATGCTAAATCTTTACTAACATCTAGTGGCAGGACTAAGAAACTACAATGACATTGGGAAACGTTTGATCATTTAACAAATAATTAAAATAACTTACCACAAAAGAGATTTGGGGCACTGATATGAATGCACTGATAAATTTGTGTGCAAATACTCTGTGGATATAATTGTTAGGTGTTTTTTTTCTTCAATTATTTGAATATAGAAAGCCACCGCCATCCCATCCAAGAAAGCGGAGTACTTTGATGCGTCTGAGCCAGTTCAAAACAGAGTGTACAAGTCCTTGAAGGTCTGGTCTATGCTGGCAGACTTGGAGGAGAGTCTTGGTACCTTCCAAGTAAGTTCACAACATGTCTATTCCAGTATATATTTTCTGAGGCAATGGAATGCAGTAGATCTAAGTCAGATCGAAGATAAACTTTGAGATATTTCATTTTGGTCTTTTTGGAATCTTCATCTATGTGAGTGGTAGAGGAGTCTAATTCATTCTCCCTTTTCCCTTTTTTCCCTCCTCAGTCTACTAAAGCAGTGTATGACCGCATTATTGACCTCCGCATAGCAACGCCACAGATCATCATCAATTATGCCATGTTCCTTGAAGAGCACAACTACTTTGAGGAAAGCTTCAAAGTAATAACATGCAGCTAATTAGCCAGACCCACAGTTTGTATTCTTGCCTAGCACCCATTTAAAGAAATCTTTAATTTCTTTTTAAATACCTTTTTAGGCATATGAGCGTGGTATCGCTCTCTTCAGATGGCCAAATGTTTATGACATCTGGAACACTTACCTCACCAAGTTCATTGATCGTTATGGAGGCAAGAAGCTGGAAAGAGCTAGAGACTTATTTGAACAAGCCCTGGATGGCTGCCCCGCCAAGTTTGCCAAGAGTAAGTAGCTTTGTTAAAATGACACTGACAACTTTTGTATGTTCCACATTGTTTTTATTTAAAAAGAATACAGCGAAGCCAAATGTACCACTATGCCTTACTTTTCAGCCATTTACCTGTTGTATGCCAAATTGGAGGAGGAGTATGGATTGGCACGACACGCCATGGCTGTCTATGAAAGAGCAACACAGGCAGTAGAAACTGAGGAGAGACATCACATGTTCAATATCTACATAAAGAGAGCAGCTGAAATTTATGGAGTTACCTATACCAGAGCAATTTACCAGAAAGCTATTGAGGTATGGTAGCTCTTAATGATCAAATGAAAATACCTTTGTTGTCTTCTGTGATAAGTCTTTTTTAATTGAAAATTGAAAGTAATGCAAAAGTTATGTTAAATTGTTCTTTTCAGTTCTGAACTGACTAAAATATGAAATTGTATTTCTGTATTTACCCAGGTCCTTCCTGATGAGCATGCAAGGGACATGTGTTTGCGATTTGCTGACATGGAGAGTAAACTGGGTGAGATTGATCGGGCCAGAGCAATCTACTCCTTTTGCTCCCAGATCTGTGACCCAAGGGTAAGATAAACCAGCTCAAGCCATTACCTGTTTCTAAATGAAATGTCACATTTCCATCATAATTCCTCTTGACTTATTTATATACTTGATCTTTCAGGTGACAGCTAATTTCTGGCAGACTTGGAAAGAATTTGAGATCCGTCATGGAAATGAAGACACCATTAGAGAAATGCTGAGGATTAAACGCAGTGTCCAAGCCACATACAACACCCAGGTCAACTTTATGTCCTCTCAGATGCTGAAGGCCACAACAAGCGCCACAGGCACCGGTGAGTGAGCTTGCACGAGCTAGTTAGCCTTCAAACAAGTATTTTCTGCACTGGGCTGGTAACACTGTATTGGCTGTATGTGATATTGGGACCACAAATGATATATTCAATTAGTGCTGCAAGTATTGGGCAGTGACTCAATTTTCATGATTTTGCCACTGTACACCACAATGATGAATCTGAAACAAAGCCATCAATATGTGATTGGAGTTTACAACTTCAGCTGCATTTCAAAGGGTTTCACCAAAAATTTGAATTAGCAGTTTAGGAATTACAGCCATTTTTATACATAGCCCCTTATTTTCAGAGCCTCAAAAGTATTTGGACAATGGGTAATTGATTAGTTTCATGGCCAGGTGTGGCCTGTTCCCTCATTGTTTCATTACAAATGAATCGGCTAAAAGATCTGGAGTTGTTTCCAAGTGTTAACTTTTGTAGATGTTCATGAGAATGTTTAATAGGCATTCCAAAGAGGAGTTGATGCAAATCAAGGTGGCCATCATTTGGCTGAAAAAACAAAACTCAAACCTTTCAGACAGAGAGCAGAAATGTTAGCAGCCAAATCAAAAATTTGGTGCACTTTTAAAAGAAGGAATGTACTGGCGAGCTCAGAAACACCAAAGTCCTGGAAGACCATGGACGACAACTAAAGCGGATGATCACAAAATTCTTACCTTGGTGAAGAAAAACCCTTCACAACATTTGACCAGGTCAAGAACACTCTCCAGGAGCTAGGCGTATCATTATCAAAGTCTACACTCAAGAGACGCCTTCATGAATGTAAATACAGAGGGTTTACCACAAAGTGCAAACTACTGAGAGGCTGGATTAGAGTTTGGCAGAAAACCTCTAAGAAAGCCTGCCCAGCTCTGGAAGATTCTTTGGACAGATGAAACCAAGATTAACTTTTACCAGAACGATGGGAGAATAATATGGAGAAGAGAAGAGATGGCTCATGATCAAAAGCCCCCACACCATCTCTCAGACATGGCACAGGCAGTGTTATAGCATGGACATGTATGGCTTCCAATGGAACCCGGTCACTAGTGTTTATTTATGATGTGACTATATCAGGCTATAGTATCTGCTCAGATTCATCCAAATGCTGCAAAAGTAATAGGATGGTGCTTCACAGTTCAGATGGATAATGACCCAAAGCATACTTTGAAAGCAACCCAAGAACTTCTCAACGCAAAGAATTGGAATATTCTTCAATGGCCAAGTCAGTCACTTCTTCTAACTGAGCATACTTTTCATTTCCTGAAGACAAAACTGAGGGCAAAAAGACCTACAGTCAGCAACTGAAGGCAGCTGCAGTAAATGGCTTGCAAAGCATGTCAAGAGGGGAAACTCAGCATTTGGTGATGTCCATGGTTTCCAGACCTCAGGCAGTCATTAAATGCAAAGGATTTTCATCCAAGTATTGAAAATAATCCTTATATTTATTATCATGTTGGTTTGTTTTAGCCCCTGAAAATCAGGGATTATGTGTAAAAATGACTGAAATTCCTAAACAGTTAATGGGAAATTTTTTAAAACCCTCTTGAATTAAAGCTCAAAGTCTACACTTCAATTATATCTTGATGTCTTTGTTTGAAATCCATTATGATATTGTACAGAGGCAAACTTTAAAAAATTGTGTCAGTCTAAATACTGAATGAGCTAATTGAATTTGCCCCAAATCCTAAGGTTATACCCCGGAACGAACGGTAAAAGAATTAATGCACTAATATATTTTTTCCAATGTTTCTGTATTGTCCCACCAATTTTTAAATCGTGTGTCCAGTGTCTGATCTTGCTCCAGGCCAGATGGGAATTGATGACATGAAGATGTTGGAGCAGAAAGCACAGCAACTTGCTGCAGAAGCCGAGAAGGACAAACCCAAACCCAAAGAGAAGATTCTCTTTGTCAGGTTTGTTGTTTCATTTAAGAGCATCTGTGAAAAAATTGTGCCTTTTTTATAAAATTGGACTTCATCTTCTAAAGGAAAATGAAACGCTGAATTCATATTCCCTTATTCTGCTTATGTAGGAGTGACACTTCTCGCAGTGAATTGGCTGAGCTTTCCAAACAAGCCAATCCTGATGAGATCGACATTGATGATGACGATGATGCTGAAGATGAAGACCAAGGACCAGAAGGTGAGAAACAGACAACAGGCTTTGCCTCAGCAGAAAGATGGAAAAATTTGGTGTCTGTTTAAACATTCATGCAGACATATTTTTTTCATGAAAATACATGTGTTAATTGTCTTTACAGAGGTGCAGCTTGAACAGAAGAGTATCCCCACGGCTGTCTTTGGAGGGCTTAAAGATGACTGAAATATATCTTAGTCACTGAATTTTCTAAAGATGCAGGCTTCAGATTTCTCTTGTAGTCAGTAAATAGGCTCTATTTTAAAATTTTGTGTAAATGATCATTTGTATCCCCTTTATTTTAAAAGAATACGATGTGTTAGAAACAGTCAGAATGGCAGCGTTAGGCCTTCTATAGACTTTTCTTGTGGATTTCTGTAGCCCAGTATGGAATGAAATGAACCGAACCTGTTAGTTTTGGCCACATGGTGTCAGTCTTTCTCAAGTTTCAGGCTCATGATAATCATGCAACTGAGCAGTTTTCTAATATGAAATTCTTAAGGTGGGATTACATGATTACTGTAACTCAAGTCTGAAGTAGTTTGACTTTGTTTCTGAATGACATTTTGTAAAAGAATAAACACTTTTGATTGTTTAATAAAGGGAGAGATCTTTCTCAGACAGGAAGCTCTGCCCTAGAAAACATAGGGGAGGAGCATAGTTTCTTCAACAGGGAGCATTCATTTGAAAATGGAGCTGAGCATTCAAGCTTCACACTGTTGGCTTGAGGATCACTATTAGGTGTGGGTGTCTTGCAAAGCACAGTGTTTCTGGAAGGGTAGCCTAACTTGTATACATTTATCACTATCCAAATATTAAAATCACATTTTATTTTTACCTTTATTATTGTACAAATACAGTTGAGGCACAGTTTGTACAACTGATTAAATAATAGGAGGGCTAAATAACTTTCGAAAAACACATAATTCACTATACCTACAGTAAATGCTAATTTAGAAGAGTCCCTTATGCCTGTTGTTTGTCATATTTGCAGGTGTTTACTTGGCTCACTGATCACTTTTGAGGCCATGATTAATCTTCTCAAAAGGAATTTCAGTCAGTATTGTTGAGGGTCTACTTGTGACCCAATACAGTATTACAGCTTTTGTTATACAACAAGATTTTTGAAAGTTTTCTTATTGCCACACTGCATATTTTGGAGTGTTTGTGAATTCTGCACCAGTAATTCATGCTTTTTCAAGCTGTTGTCTTTGAATTTCTTAAACTTTCTTTGCATTGTCTAGAAAATGTGGTTGCAATAAAAAAGCACTTGCATAGGTTAAACACTGTCTCTTATCCAGCAGAGGGAAGTTTGCCCTAGAAAACAAAGAATTTGATGGAACATTTAGTTAAAACTGGAGCTAAGTATTCAAGTTTCACATTGTTGATGTTATATTGGGTTTATAGTCTCACAAAAGTTCTTTATTCAGACATGACTAAAAGTAAAAAATGTGCCTGAATAATACATGTGCAGCCCATCCGTGCGGGAGGGTTTACTTAAAAGATTTATATGGTGTAGATCTTCTTCAGTGTTTGATGGAAAAATCCTTATGCTTTAAATTGGTGCAACCCCATCATAAGAGTTAAATTGACAGAGATCGGGAGAAAAGTACTGACTAGGGAAAAGTTGTTTCTTTCATAATTAGATTAAAATAGCTGAGAGGTAATCCTCTTACAAAGTTACTGCAGTGGGGTGCTTGTAGAGCTCTTGGAACTTTGAGCAACATCATGTGATGAGTCACTCTTGAGATTTCTTTTTTCCAATGTGGATGGTGCTGCTGGAAACAAGACTTCAAAAACAATTGGAAAGAAACTGTAGAGTCACAATAAGTGGAAGCAAACAACTAAACTATTTCCCAAATTTAATAATGTATGTATGTATGTATGCATTGTTACATGGTTTAATTAGCTTTTTGTATATACTGCAGGCTGCTTTAAAGGCAGTAGGGTATATAAACTGACCATATCTGCCAGTATGGACTAATCAGTTTGTCAAAATATATTGTCAATAATGAAAAATGTTGTCTAGTATATAAAACCAAAGAAATGTAAGTAATATAGCCTTGCAAAAATCAATGATGTTTCAATGATCTTAGGTCTGAACTTCTTTTTTTGTTTTCCATTTGCAAGAGGTCAGTGGTCAGGGTCATCCAAACAGCAAAACCCCTCGAGCTGCTGGGAGTTAACCCACTGCAGCAGGGCTGATATATTGTGTTCCCAAACAAAGGCTGTCATTCTTACACAGTCTATAACCAGTAAGATAAGAGCTAAAAAAAATTCACAATCCAGGAAACTATGCTTCATAAATAATGAACTAAAATTGCCCTGTTTTTAATGTATTTTTCATCTGCATTGTTTGAATATCCAAGAAAAACTCAACTACATGAAGGCAAAGCAGCGAATGCAGGAAAACTACAGGTAAGTTTGGCATCAGTGGTGGACAGCACCTAAGTGAATTTAAGTCATATTTTTGCACTAGAGTACAATTTTAAAGTTGTTGCACTTCACCTGAGAATTTCCATATTTATACTTATTTATACTTCACTACATTGCAAAAGTGAAATATTGACCTTTTGACTACATTTATCTAACACCTGGATAATTGCTTTGATTTTACATAAAAATAAGATCAATAATATAGATTAAAGACCCCCATATACCCACATAGGTAGTTGCAGTTATTGTACGTGATTTAGAAAGGGTCTAATAAGGAAAAATTAGATTTAAAAAAATATATGTGGCAGTGGATCATGGGTTTGCATGGTCTTTGAGCTACCAAACAGTTAATAGAATAGCATGAATGAGCTACAGCTATAGGAGCTGTATTAAAATACTGCATGCTCCTCAACTCAGCAGTAATAGTAAGTCAGCACTCTGAAGGGGGGTACTTTGCATATTGAGTTCTTTTGCTATCATAAGTACGTTTTGCTGATAATACTTTTACTCATGCAAATTTTGAATCCAAGACGTAACTTACATTGGAGTATTTTTTAATTTCAATCTAAGTGAAGGGTCCGAATGCTTCTTCCACAATTGGTTATTGTTTACTAGTGCAACAAAACTATAAAACTCGGGTTTGCGTCATTATTCCCATTGTTAGGTAACTTTTCGCCGTTTGACCTTTCCGGTGAAAAGGTGGCCCTTCAGGCGCTCACCTGTGCGCCTGCAGATGCACCTGTAGCAAAAGTCACACCACACCTTCACTGCCGTCTGCGTTCACAGAGGAGGAGGAGGAGGAGGAGGGGGAGATCCCGCCCTAAATTTTCTGGAGCTGGATTTCTATTGGACGGCGGGATGAGTGAGCGGTGCCAGTGTGGAGCACCTGGTAGTCAGTCATCGGTGGAGCTCTCGGCGGAGCTCCGCGCAGTCCAACTGGATCCACAGCGATGCGGACGAGGAAAGGCAAAACCGAGGGGAATAGTCCGGTTTTCTCTAACTACCCGGCGGGTCGGGGCTTCGCTCGGTCGTAGGACGTAATTTAAACAGGGATTCCGTTTCCAGAAACAAAACCCCAAGACAGAAAGGGGACATTCACTGGCTTGGGAGCAGCTCCGGGGCCGGATATTTTTCCCGACCAAAAAAAAAAAAGAAAAAAAAAGAAAAAACCCTAGCCCACATCCGTATGCAAGCCCCGGTGGTGTGGAGTAGTCTACTTAAAGAATGATTGCTTAAATATTTTTATACCGCCTTGCAGCTCCTTTTTTTTTTTTATTTTTGCCCGCACCGCCTCCCTTTTTTCGCAGACTCGCTATGGTGGACTCCCCTACCATGAGAAAGACTTTCGTGGTCCCAGACATAAAGCCATTGGATCTGTACGACTGTACTAAAGCAAAAATATGCGCAAGTGTCGGGTGGCTATTGGCAAAGTCCTACGGCAGCGCAGGTAGGTTTCGGATTGGGCTGCGGGCCTGGTGGGTTAGAAATATCACCCCCCCCAGGCAAGGTTCGTATCGGAGACCTCGAACCTCTTGTTGTCCTGAAATATGTTTATATCCTGTTCGGCAGCGTAGCGAGAAGCACATGCATGTAGGGAAACTGCAGTGTGTGTGTGTGTGTCTGTGTGTGTGTCACTGTGTGTGTGTGTGTCACTGTGTGTGTACAGCTCAGCGATTTTCAGCACAAAGAGGCAGCATATGAAAGGGAGACCATGCGCCGTATGCATTTTTCTGAGTCTGACACATGTCATTTGTTCTCATTCAATGGGTGGTCACATTTTATAGGTATGTGTGTTTCAGAGGAACAGGCCTCCTCCCTAGGCCTTATCACGCTAAACCATTTCGCCGTATTTGTAGCCGCCAGGCTCCAGTCAGAAATCGCAGGCTATACTGTGTATGTTTTTAATCTTAATGGTTTTTTTATTTGATACGGAAAACGGGGGCGTAGGTTATTTTCTTTTTTCCTCTACCGTAAGAGATGGAAGCCGCGGCGTGAGCGTCAGTTTTAAGCGATTTAATAACCGGATAAACTGCACAGACTGTTTGTGCCTTCGCAATTTATTAGGTGGGGATCTTTTCCAACGTCTTCGGTCAACAAACCTCAGGAGGCGCCTGTGAGAAACCGCCCAGCTTCCCTCTCCGATGCAAAACACTCCCACTTCAGAAAATCGTTTTTTCGTTGCATAGGGCGACGTATCATGAGACGAGAGTTTTCTCGGTTCCTTGGGACAAAATCTAAGAACAGCGTCAGCTTTGACCCCGAGGCGATAGCAAGTGTCTTTGATTCAGAGCCCTGTCCGATAAAGATTAGATCTCACAAAGAAGACACCAAAAAAAAAAGAAAAGTCTTGTTTGAAATAGGCTTAATGACGTGCTCCTTGTCGTCAAATGTGGACTTTATTTTGCCGGAATATCAAATGATAACAAGTAATCTTGGGTCATTTTACTAAAACAGCACAAGAGAAGGAAAAAAAAATAAGAAAACACGTTCACATCCCTGAGATGTGCAACTAAATAAATATAGATTTTAAACCCACAGTTTTTACTTTAACAACATGACTTGCACGCTGCACGAAACCAGGCAAGCCTAAGACCCAGCGCCCCGGGCCGCCGCCGCCGCCGCCTCCGCCTCCGTGCGCTCCGTTTAGCGCCTCAGCCACGCCCTCCGGTCAAAGTCGCCCCTCCGCGCCCGGAGACAGGAATATGAAGACCAAGACTGTGTTGATATGCAGCTTTTATCTTAATCAACTCAATTGCCTTGCAGATAGTTTCCTGTAAAGTCAGGGTGACATCATCCAGGCCCTTCCCAGAAAACTCAGCAGGGAACAACATAGCCACAGCAAGAGCCAGACCAGGTCATCTGGTCCCCAGCTCTTCCAGGTCAATTAACCTAATGATGACAATAGGCAACATTTTTAATCTCTGAGTCTTTTGTGAGACAAAACAGACTTTCACATGGACCATGTACTGTATAAATCTTGGGTCTTTGTGTAGGAATGTTAAAAGTTTATAGATGTCAGCTTTTGAAGGGAGCTGACGAAGGCCTAATGACATAAAAAAAAAAAACTAAATTAAAAAAGAGAACTCTACTCTTATACAGGCTACCCTAAAAATAATCATTGCAAAATCAGTAGTCTGAAAGCTGTTTATAGGCTTCAACTGAAATACCAGAGTTAGCATAAAAAATGTTTCAAGGCTTAGAAACATAATGCTTGAACCTTGTCAAATTCTCTGAATGCTAAAGAATAGACCTGCAATACTCATTCCCTGTCTCCTTTTAGCTAATGAAACTCAGAACCATCCTTTTTGAATGGAAAAGAGGTCATGGCGTCCTCACAACTCCTTACTCTAGCAATAGACTCCACACAGAATAGGTGTTCTCTGTTGACTCTCTTTGATCCACCCAGAGACATTATGTTTGGAGTTTCATAATAGCATTATTATGAAGCAGCATAAACTCTCATCATGACAGGCTCTTATATGCTGGAGTTACCTAGTGTTGGTCAGATGTCCAAAAGTACCCCAATAAATATTATACCTATTTGTTTATGCACCACACATAGGCACATTCATATTTTCTACATTCATTTTTATTAGGCCAGATGTATTTTAGGATTTTCAGGGTAGATATCTGGATGCTCATTTACTAAACAATGATGTTCTTTAATGCCTCAACATATAATTTATGTATAATTGCTTCCATTTAAGGTGAAGGAAAAGTGTCACACAGTCTTGGCAAGAATGTAATTAATGATCTGCCCTCGTAGTTGCTGTGAAAAATGACTTGACAGACCATTTGAGGGCGAGTCAGACCAGTTTGTGCTTTTACATTGGAATCTTGATTTACCAGTTTGTTGACTTGGGAGAAACATTTGGACCCCACTGTTACAGTAACATGTTCATAAGGATGATATATGCAAATTATGTTTTGCACTTTTCCTTTCAATCTGTGCTACTTAAAGGATTTTGTGTCTTTGTAATCAACCTGTAAACAACTTAATTACCATTTACGAAACAGCTCATGGCCCAACCTAAACATTCCCTGTTTAATCATCAGTGTATTTGGTATCCTATTTTTTTTTCTCCTACCAGTGAGACTAAACCACCTTGTACCTACAAGTTTCAAACCTTGTGTTTCTTTATTATGTTAGCCCCACCTAGCTACAAACCTGCTTGCATCATACTGAAATCCTACTTGAATGATTACTCCTTTCCTCCTAATCATTGTTACTATGGTGAGTCATCAAGGGACAAGGACTTGAGGAGGATCTTCTCTTGCTTTTAGTGTTTACACAAGAGGTAGGAAGTCCTATTGGTGTGCTATATGAAACTCTAAGGTTTCAAACTTAGGTAAACCTCTTTATGCAGTTACTGACTTGTGTAGTGTGTTTCAAGGTAATGTGCTATTTTATTGTAAGAGAAGTCACTTGCCAAACAACACAGAGAGGTCAAAGATTAGAGTAAGCCACCAAAAGTACACACAGATCTGGTCTGATGTTGTTGTCTAACTTAAGGAAAGTACTGTTAGGCAAATGCATTCTGTGTAGTTTATAACTCTGTAATCCTGTGTTGTCCTGTTAGTCTCTAAAGCAACTATAATGTAATCACACTCTGCCTGCAGGATGTGTTTCTGTGTATACTGGCCCTTTAATTCAATTTATGGCTCCTGTGCATATGTCATACTAGAGTGCTGCATGTGGTGATGTGTTACAGGATGCTCAGGGCTGTCAGGGGTGGCTTATTAATGGTAAGTGGACCTGTGAATGTATAGGGAGTTGGGACACTTCATGTGTAGTACTTGAAGCGTGCTTTTTCCTCCTGAGCAAGTACTGTCAGACCTTGGCTTGTTGATCAAATATACTATATGAGCACCGGTTATATGCATACATGTATATGAATAGTATTGATGAACTGAGATATTTTTTTCAAACCAGTAGATGATGAACAATTCATCTGATAAATGTATCATAGGATGTTTTATAGTTGGTCATTGAAATATGCTGAAATTAGGAAATATTGTTATTGTAAATGGAACAGTACAGTCATAACATGCAGACAGATCAAATGACAGTCTGCTCTAGTTTTGTCCAAGATGTCTAAGCTGCAGTTTAATGTTTATGTTGGCATCAGCACTTCTCTCAGAACTAGTGATCACATGTAGAGTAGGGTGTTAACATAGCCCCTCTCACCACTGCTAGATTTTGGGGCAACAAAACAGTGCCTGCTTTGTTCTAAAAATGAGAGCGGATAGTCATCAGTGTTTGATCCTTTCCACCACATGATGAGGATGTTTATACCTCAAATTCCCAGGTTAAATCTTAAAGTTATAGCCAACAGCCTTATCAAAACATATTTAGCACTGAGTTATTCATTTTGTAAAATGTTCTCTTGTTTATATAGTAAGTGTCATAGTAAAAGAAAATTAGTCACTGAACATAACTTTTGATTATGCAGGCATGAACTGCTGCCTAAATATGACATGCAGGTTCGAAATGGCTAATCTTGTCAATTGAACTTCCTGCTTGTATGCTTACATTGCACACTTTTGCATATTTGAGCTCTCATGAATTATTTAATATGTGCCAGAGTTCCTGAAGGGTTCCAGTAAGCTGCCTGACAGTTTAGATTGTCAAATCCTGTGGGTGTTACAGACTGCTGTGCCATGTTATTAATAGAGAGAACGACTTAATGTCCACTGTTACTGTGACAACCTTCTTGAAATCCAATGATGATTGTTTCACTTAAGTGCAAAGTGAGAAGGGGTAGGTGGTGGGGTCTTGTCGACTTTTTTTCTCCCAGAGGAGCTGGGTTGGTTTAAACTGCGGCTGATTTGAGTCAATTTTTTTTTGGATCGGTTTGTGTTGCTCTATGTCTGTTGATTACTGTCAGACACGTGTGGTAATGCCTTTGACAAGACCAGCATGCTAGTGCAGTTGGTCAATGAAATAGAAGGACACATGGCTCCTGTTATCAGCAGGCTATCAGGCAGTGCAGGACAGTACAGATAGGAACCAACAAAGCTGAGCTGACTGTAACCACAATTGCAAGCTGGATCAGTTCCACTATATCTTAGAAGAGTTTAGGTAACTTTACCAAATATTATGACTATATATTAACTGAAATAGTGCTGTGGTCTTTCTCATTTTTCTTTTGTTATGATAATAACAACATGACAAAAAAATCTCTGTTTGCTTCCCTCTTACACATGAAGGTAAGATGTCAGGGTCAGCAAAGGCACAGAGCATGAGGTAGTAAGGACTCAGTCTCTGGATCAGAATCTCTTCAGTAGATGGTAAATACTGGCATGAATCCCTGTACTTGATGAGTGAGATTCCTGCTCAACCACTATGATAATGTGCTAACATGTTAGTAATCTTTGTGCATGTTTGGCTGTTGGTTTTTTACTCCGATCCAATAAATAAGCACTGACCCCATTACCTGTGAAAGTGACAGGCTGTTGCTCGAGTTTATGCAAACACACAAGGTTTTGTTTTCTATCTAAATACTTCCCTGGAGATGTATTGATGTCAACATTATGGAGGCTTCACACTCATTTTGCTTGGGCTTAGCTGTGCTTAGGGCTTCCAGCTTGGCATCCTTTTTATTGCCTCCTATTCCTTTTTAGTTTTTTTCATGTTAATTGTTTGCTTTATCCAGTAATTGTTGCAGTTTTTACTGTGCACATATATAGTTTTAGAAAATATTGTGGATTTTAAGCTTAAATTTGTACCCATTTTTTCTTTGTGATATAAGGTATGTGACACAGAAAGTCTTTATTCATGGCTAGACTGTCTCATAGGGAAATCATGTTCATATCGATATTTCTCATCTCACCGTGTTGTGTCATTTGCATCCCGCTTTGCCTTCTGGTGAAGTTTTTATTTTTCTTTATACACATCGTCGTGGGAAGGCTTTTTTTCTCGTATCAGGTAACTAGGTGGACTAAAGGTGTACATTTTGGTTGGTGTGGGACAGTGTTTGCAGCAGTAAAGTGAACATTGTAGTTTTGGCATGTTGGAGCTTATTTACAACAAAATGGACCATGTGGTGTGACTGACAATGTTGTCTAACATCTATAGTCATCATAGAGTGACAGACAGAGAACAGGGCATTGTCTCACCTTTGAAGCTGGGCGTTGTTGTTTTGTTGTCTGATGTCAGTGAATCTATTACATGACTTTATAATGATATATCATAGTGTCAACTCCCTTGTAATAACCCCTTTGTTTCTCTGTTAGGTAAAGTCTTAGGCTCACTGGATAAAGTGAGCCTATGCTTTATCCAGGCTCACTGGATAGAGCATACAATTAACATGAAAAAAACTTACTGTTAATTTTATCCTCTCTCTTTTCAGGCAGACTGCTGATATTTCAGTTTGTCAACTTTTTTTCCCGATGGCCCTTTAAAAGATAGAGGTGCTTATTCCATTATGTTTGCACAGAGACACAGGCTATTGACTTTGCTGCTGGTTGGGTCTTGATGCAGAGGAACCGGTCTCATAGAGGGAGTGTCAAGTGTGTGTTTCTTAGGATAATTTTCTTTAGCCAAAAAAAGGTCATCTTGCCTTACTCCACTTTCATTGAAGTGAGACAGATTTTCTCTTGGCTTTTGAGAGTTTTGAGGTTGTAGTCTTTAATGAGACTGGCCATGAATAATGACTTTTATTTGTCACATGCAATATATATAACAAAGAAAAAGTGTGTACAAATTCAATCGGGTTTCTGCTTCTGAGATTCTCATAGCTCTGTGAAGATCTGAAAGAGCCATTTTCACAAAAGCTGTTGTTCAAAAATAAATCAAGAGGTTTAAAAAAAGAGGGAAGAAACAAGTGGCAGAGCATCTTGTAATTTGCAGATGCCAACATCTGAGCTCATCATGCCCCACTGACCTTGATGCTTGCTCTGCTCTACTCACTCATGTAATTATGGCCTTAGGGTATGCACCAGCTGTCTTAATCTGCCACTGAACCTGGCAGAAAGCAGGTTTCTTTGACCGATGAAATAAAGGGACTGCTAATGAGAGAAGTCCCTGCTTTTTTCACAGCATTCAGAACTTCATCTTATTTATACATCTATTTATGAACCCTTAGCAAATTGTGTGTCAAATTCTGCACCTGGTTCTCTAGTAGCACCACTGCTCCGGGAACGTATCAAACAGTGTCTTTATGTTTTTCTCTTGATAGAGAATGTCCCTGCTGAGCTGCGAGACCCCTTCTACTGTGACCAGTATGAGCAGGAGCATCTCAAACCACCAGTCACGCGCCTTCTACAGTCCTCAGAGCTCTACTGCCGGACCTACAGCCTGTTACTGGGGGGCACCGGAACCGAGGCACAGCCCAAAGATAACATTGCCCTGCTGGACCTCTTCACTCAGAAAGGCATAGTCTCCAAAGACGAAGACACACTAGTGACTGAAGCAGACCTCCGACATAGACCCATCAAAATGGTAAAATTATGGTGCTCATATAGGGATTAAAAAGATTTTGATAGGTTATGTGAACACACGGGTGAAGATGCTACACAAGCCTGACAGGCAGTCTGGTCGGAATTATAGCAGATGTCAGAACTGTTGTTTGGGGGGGAAAAAGAGCTGCTGTATGTTTGTGTATCAGGCTAAGAAGTGAATGTCTCCTCCCCTGTAACCAGATGCTCTGCTATCCATGAGTTTGCAGAAAAGCAGAAGGGGTCGAGTGGTCTAGGTTGTTGATATATGGCCTTGTTTATGCTTTGATTCTAGGGATTAAAGGACATCAAAAAGACCCCCGTTCTTTCAGCCCCATCCCATCCCCAACCCCATCCCCCTATGCTGCCCCACAGCTGATCCTTAGAGGATGAGTGGATCCAGCTGCCAGGACTAGGGCAGTCATGGTGACACAAGGGACAACTACTTCAATTCTAGGATGTGACAGGGAGGGAGAATCTAGATACAATAGATGGTCCAGACCAGAACAATGGCTAAATAGTTCTGGTGAAACGTTAGATTCTGTGTTGAGAGAATACTCTGGGCTGGCTTCATGAGTTAAATCAAGAGAAACTGGTTTGTCCTCTTGGCCTTTGACAAGGGATCTCTCTCTCTCTCTCTCTCTCTCTCACACAAGATCTTGAGTACTCAAGTAATACACTCAGAAGTTCTTCAGCCTGAAAACCTACAAACTAAGTTAGATTTCATCAGTCATAACAGTCTAAATGAGGAGGGGAGCTTTAATGTCTCATGGAACATTAACTGCTTTTCCACTTCAGCCGACACAATGACAAACCAGTGTAACTCAGTTTAGAAGTATTCCAACAAATCCCCTAATTTATACAGATCATCTTCCTCACAAAATGAGATACAACTGCATTTCCCTGACGTTCTTGGTTCATGCACATACAGGCTGTTTTGTTTTTTTTTTTAGCTATGTAGGCAGTCTCCAGGGATCTGTATGGATATTGTAGTTGTTAGTTGAAATCTGTTTGCTCTAGTGCTGTTGTCTATTGGCCAGGGCTGCAGGTGCGGCACTGGTGGTGCTGGCTGTTGTGATGATACGCTTGAACGGGTTTGCATGCATCTGTGACATTATTTTATCTAAACAACATAGAAACTGTGTGGCCAGTAGCAGTAGAGCTTGGTAATTATGAGAATTTGGATGCTGGTTAATGTACAGTGGTGGTGTAGCTATATCTAATATGACAAAGCTAATGTAAATGTAAGCATGCTGCATGCACCCTCCACTTACACTGAATTTGAGGTCATGTAGTACTTTGTGCTGGACTGTTTTGTTTTTTTTTACCTGTGTGCTGAAAGTTAGCCACCTGCACTGACAGATGATCCATGTCACACCAAAGCACCAACAAGACTTTCCATGGCAAAACCATAAAATAAAATAAACACATAAGCATGAAAGGTTAAAAATTGTAAAAATCGTAGTCATTGTAGCGATGACTACAATTTCATCTTGGTCATCCTCACTACAGCATCAGTGATGGCATAATGGCACAGTAGGTCTTACTCATGCTTGATGTTGCTGTAGTTTGCTCATCTGTAATGAACTAGTTTGCTTGCGTGCAGTTTCAGCTCTGGGTGTTGCTTTCAGGGCAGACTACAGACCAACTCCGCTTTAAGTCCTAATCATGATACTTGTTTTGGCTGTTACTGTTAATGTTGTTTTTGCTGTTTGCTGAATGGTTGTATGAGCCCTCTAGCTGCCTGGCCCTATGCTGCTCTCTGAGCTTGTCTGCTTGACTGGCACTGTACCTACAGTGTGGCAAGCAAGGAAATTGGGTCATACTGCAGCATTAGAAGGATGGAGCATCAATGTGGGTCTTGGCCAGTAAACGGCTTTTGAGCAGCAGCAATCTGCTGCAGCACTGCCGTATATTGCAGCTTAAAATATCTGTGTCAAACAGGAGGATAACATGTAGTGTATTTACATTAAAGTACGATGAGTCATTCTTGTTGCTGACAGGTAAACACTGCTGCCAGTGAATCTGCCCACCCACGCACTGTTGATGACTTTTCAATTTGTAATTAATACATCGCACATCTTGCATCATCTCTATTCATTGCTAATCACTAAAATTTGGGTCATGTATAAATCCAGGGATGTAGGTTTATCCTAACCCATAAAGATGCTTGTACTGGCTTGGGTGGCTGCTCCAATGTCAGTATGGAGAACCAGTGACCTGCTCTATAAAAAAAATACACAGTTGGTGCTGTGAACAAAGTAGGGCAAAAAAAGAAACATCGTAGCTTAACTATAACAGTAATTATGCTTTTCATCAAACTGTAAGATGCTGTTACAGGATTGCGATGCATTCCTTTTTAGTCCCTGCCTCTAGACCTTGAAATTCTTTAGTTAATAGTTAGATTCAGAAATATTCAGGAGGAAAATGAATGGTGTGAGCTTGGCAATCTAGGACAAGTGGAAACTGAACCCCATTTAACCATTTCGTTTGTGGTGTCCTTTAAATCCATGTACGCAGATTGTATTTGTGCACATGACATGTGTTGTATCATTTATTCATCTTATTATCTTATGATAGTTTTCACAAAACCAAAAATAAAGTTCCAACTTTGGAAAATTAAAGTAGATTGTTTTTTAATTGAACACTTAAATAAGTATTGATGAATATGTATTTGCCCTATTTTGAGAGGGTATGCAGTTCAGTTGCCCTGTTCCTGCAACTCAAGTTAGCACAAGCATTAAGTTATCCTGAAATGAGAGCTTTGTATTTGATACACTATTGGGCCTCTAAGCAGTGGGCATCAGCAAGGGAACCTCCAGCTGCCTCCACCCCTTACTTCTTGTATATATGTTTACGTGTATCCTCCTGATAACTGTCCTTCCGGTGATAACCCAGCCCCCATCACTCCTGAGATTGCGGATAAAGATCTGTGAAGATTAGAGATAATCTGCCATGCAGACTGAACGTCATCATCCACGGCTGGATGACACACCAGAGATGACAACTGACCCACCATCTACCTAACATCTCTCACAATTAAACATGTAATCAAACTTGTAACTAATTTTTGTCAGGTCTTTTGATGGTTGAGACAGTGGGATATCAAATATTATCCACTTCAAACACACAGAAATTTATTGCGGAGATGGAGATGTGGTTAAGCATTTGTTCCCACAGTGACAAAGTAAGTCATGTAGCCATAATACAGCTAACCCTCTTCTGGTCCCCTGTTGGTTTTGGATAGACACTGACACTTTGTCTTAATTCATACTGCTGTGTTGGCATGTTTCTGCTCAAGTGAGCATCAGTCAGGAGCTTAGTTGAAAATAGAAGTGGCAAACTATCAGAAAGGCTAAACATCATCTTACACTATTGGTTCTGCTTTGGGCCTTTGGCTGATAGGAAACAAATGTGGAGTAATACTTAAGCTTATTCACCGTATGTTAAACAAGTTTGGTGTATTCTAGACCAGTTTTCCTTGCTTAAACATACATATCATGTTCATATGAGTTTTCCCTGCTTGAGCATACAATTCATGTTCATATGAGCGTTAATATAACCATATAAACTCCTCTCAAAATCCCCTGCTGGGCCCCAGACCTGCCTGATCCCCCTGTTTTTCTCCCCCTCAGTAGTCACCAGGCAGGGTAGGGGGATGGGGTTAAGTCATATTTCAGACATAATCAGATTTTACCCTACCTTTGCATTCTTTGTTTGACACATTGTTTACACCATTATGTAAGCAGATTTGCCATAAAGGGCCATAAAGATTTAATTTTGATGGGGTTAATTGATGGGGTAGTAATTTTTCCTGCCTGTGTCACATCAGATTGAGGAGTGCTAACTGTTTGCTGGCTGGATGTTTCCGAGCAGTGAGCCAGTGCTAAGCCAGGAGCACCGAGCAGCGCTGCGGTCAGGCTTGTGTTGAGATGCATTGTGGGTCAGCTGGTTGGTTGTTATGGTGATCTGGCAGGCTCTGTGCTATGTGTTCATGAGTTGCTCTTCTCTCCCCTCTCATTAGGGAGACTTGTGATTTAGCTTAGCGAGCTCCCCTGGGTCTGCAAGGGGAAATCCGCAAGTAGCGACCCTTCTGCACTTTTTGTCATAGAATTACCCTCTACTCTCCTCTGAATAATTACTGTAAAGTACTACAACAGGGTTGGTTGCTTTCACCAAGTCTGTCATTCTATCTTGTTCATTTCCTCCATTCTCTCAGTCATCCTGTCTCCTTTCACACTATGACACTAGCTCTAACCTATGATTACATTTTACGGCTAAATGCAAAAATATGATCCTACTTTAAATCACTTTGTTTCTATCCAGAGAATTACTGACACAGCAACTGGCAGAATTTAATCAGTGGCCCATGTTGAAGGGCTCAAAAGCTAAAGGTTTTAAATCAATATCAAAATTATTAATAATAGTTATGTTGCTGATACTGATGTATAAATTACAATATAGCAAATGTGTTAAAATTACTCAAAATAACCTAACTATTGTTCAATGAAGTGGACTATCCTTTGTCTGTTTGTATCAGACAGAGCTCTTCACACATTTAAAACAAAAACTTAAATTTTCTCAAATTAATTATTTTGAACTAAAGAATTTTGTTAGAGGATATATATATATATAATTAAATTATGAAAGTTGATATGTAATACAATTTAATTTGTGTCCTGCCCTACCATGCTTCAGTTATCAATGCTAAGTGCTCTGAATCAGTCAGATCAGTCAGATTGTGGCTCTGAGGAGCCCTAGTCACTATATCAGATCATTTGTCCCCTTCTGCAGTGCAGACATTTCCCCTGAACATACATCATACCAGCAGCAGCTCTAGTCCTGGCAGCAGTGTTGTGAGGGCAGGCCAGCCAGGGCCACACAGCTCCCAGTGACTGACTGCAGCACATCCAGAGAGCTTGGCCCAATGCTATCTGACAAGCATTTGCTGGCATAGCCTGCCCTGCCCGCCCCAGCACTGGGTCTGTCCAGGTCAGCACTTTACATCAGGGTTGAGTAGGCAGACATGCAGACAGGGCTCATGCACGCAGCTGGACTACCACCAGGCCCCATCATGGGCAACGTAAGAGGTTAGAGTAAGAATGCCTGGCCTCTAAAGTGGAATTTGTAAGTAGTAAAAGGGAACAGGCACTGATTTGCACAGATTATGCTCTAAACTGAGGATTGGAGATTGTAGGAGTTGTCCAATGACAGGAATGTGTTATTTGTGATTTGCTTGTCCCCTCCGCCAGCCAGAAATAATTATTATATCAAGGAGCTTTTTGCATTTAGTCAGTAGTGAGTTGAGAGGGGCCTCGGTGCTGCAGTTGGATGGCAACTAAAAGTTATACAAATAGAGGATATAAAGATAGGAGAATCATACATTGATTACATAGACTTGATGAGGATAAAGCGGGCAAAGGACAAGTGCTATCATTAATAAACCCAAGAATTCATATTCTACTGACCTGATTTCTCTACAAATTAAATCCACATTCAAATGTTGTAAATATTTGAATCATGCAGAGCAACATGGAAGTTAGACATATAAAGTACTGTTTGGTTTCAACTCAATGGCACGAATGGAGCACAACTTGTAATGAGCTAACAGGTTTATAGAGTTAAGCCGTTCTCTCTGACTGAGCTGATAATGTTGGCGGTGCATTTTAATGGGTTCTGGCCATTAGAGAGAGCACAGTAATAGTCTCTCAAGTATGAGGAAATGTCTGTTGGATAAAAATGCTTGGAAAATATATGTAAGAGAGTGTTTTTGTTTGTTTGATGTCTGTGTCGGGAAAAAATCTATATCTGTAACAAGTAGGTTATATAGTTAAATCTGTCTGACAGAAACCCATTTATAAACCAGAAATGCAGAAAAGACACGGAACACCTGTTTATTCCAGACAATGCTATTCTTTGTTGTGCTTGCCAGTGATCTAGTTACAACACCTCATTTTATACAGCAATATTTCACTGCAAAAGAGAGGGGAAGCACGCTGGAGAGAAGGCAAACAGCAGCAGAGGAATGACAGTCCGGGAATACACGTGTTATCATAGTACAGGTCCATTGCCTCTTTAATGATTTAACGATTGTACAAACGCAGGTCCAGAGTTCACCCATATTGACTGGTGTGTGCGTGTGTTTGTTTGCTGACAACTCCTGTTCGTGTTTCTGCTGACTCACAACTGGCTTCTGGTGACCTCTAGAGGCTGTTGCTTGTAAATATTGGTAGTGCTGCAAAGGAAAGAAGTGATCTCTGCTCTGCAGTAAGTGGTGCCTTGCCAGTGCAGTAGAAATGTCAGTGTCCAGCATCATTGTGTTATCCGTAATTGATTCATGCTTTTGGACTCTCTGGCCGGCGCTGTGACTGGCCTCTCCTCTGACAGCTCTTCTTCTTTCTTCCATGTGATTGGTGCAGAGTGCTCACCTGGCAGTGATAGATGCCCTGATGGCTGTGGGAGCCATGGAGACGGTGACTGCGGTGAAGAAATGGGGCTCTGCTGAGCTGCTTGGTGACGCTACCGGCTGGGAGGATGCCCTGCTTCGTTGGGTTAACGGGGTAATGATCAACCAGAAGGAAAAAATTGCTTGAATCAAGCACATATTGTTATTGTATCCTGTCAGAAATTTCTCATTGTTCAGTCTGCTGTTGTAGATGACCCAGTGTCTGTTCAGCTTCAGAAATTAGGATGCTTAATTCTTCATCCATTGCGTTTTATCAGTGTGACAACACATAGTGCATTGATCCTTGATCGGTGTGTATTAACTATTATGTCTTTCTGCCATGCTCTCAGTTAAACCAGAAGCTGAGAGAACTTACTGAAGGATCCCAGAGTGACTCATCTCAGGCAATTACAGAGCCCCAACCTTTTCAACCTTCTGTGAGTATTGCATTGCATTTCCAGTGTATTTCTCTTCTCAGACATCGTTATATCCAAACACACGTGATGATCTGTCCAGGATAAGCTCAATCGTTGGTTTTGCTGCACTTGCAGGCCCTAACCAAGTCTTACTCTACAAGCAAAACATGTATTGGTTGACACAATAGATTCAGGGCAACATCATTGCGTTATCAACAAGTTTGTCTTGTCATGTCAAGAAATTACCGTCATCACAACCCTTTCTCTTCTTTGTCTAGTTCTTCCACTATAGGCTTGATACCTTTCCTTATGCTCCTGTTCTCCACTTCCCCATCTTTCTCTCTTTCCTGTCCCCCCTCCTCTCTGACAGTGTCCTACTCGCTGGTACTGGAAACTTGTTCCTGTAAGTTCCCTCCTTTCCTCTGCTCCTTCCCCCTGTCCCTCCATACCTCCAGTGTCTTCATCAAATTTATCAGCAAATACCTGATTGTCAGGTGTGTTTTTTTTCTCCATACAGTGGTGTGAGAATGCTAGTGTGCATAGCATTCTATTCTGCATTTAGCTGCATGTCACAGCATAAATGTCATAGGGCGGGGCATGAAAGGGGCATGAAAGGGGCATGAAAGGGGCGTGGAAGGCGTTGTTTTTGTTGACGTAAGAGTGGAGCATGAATCACAAGTGGTACTCAAACAGGCCTTGAAAGTGAAAAAAACAAGACAAGTTCCTCTGGTTCTTTCTGTGACAGAGGTGTGGGTTTGAGTGTGAACGGCTATGGCAGTTAACAGAGACTGGTTTCTAAACAGCCGGTCCCTTCCGACAGTCTGCTGTTGTATATAATGTGGTCATACCTGGAACATTTTTCTCTTTCTCTCTCTCTCTTCTCTTGACTCGTCTCTCTCTCTCTGCCTCCTGAGACCCTCACTCGTCCCACTTTTTCCCGACAAAACCTTCCTTCTTTCCGCTCTGATTAAGCCATCTCTTGTGCACATGAGCATGACCATCTTTCTCACATTCACATTCTTGTGCAGTTTTTTGTTGTTGTTTTTTTTGTTTGTTTGTTTGTTTTTTTTAAATGTACTGTTTTACAGCATATAGAGTATTGACCCATTTTTGGAAAACCCTGACATTGATGGTGGTTTTTAAAAATTAACTAATATTTCAAATATTTTACATGGAAACCTTTTTTAAGTTCGTATTGCAGTATTTGATTGTCTTGTTTGTTTTTATTTTGTAGCTCCGCTACAGGAAGGATAAAATTCAGTCCAAACAAAAGCCCATCTTTCCAGTGGTGAATGAAGTCAAAGACTTGTCGAGTGGTTGTGCTGTTGCTGCTGTCATACATTACTATTGCCCTGGCCTGCTAAGACTTGAAGGTACCAACAAAAACTCTAACCACTTTCTCTAAGAGTCAAAACCAAAGACTTTTTAGCAGTCAGTTTAACACTTTTTTCCCCTCACCTAAAGATGTTTGTATGAAGGACTCCATGTCTGTAGCAGACAGCCTTTACAACCTGCAGTTCATCCGTGAATTCTGTGACAGCTGTCTAAAGTGCTGCTGTCACTTGGCACTGGAGGACATGCTATATACACCACAGGAGCTTCAGGTACTTACGTCCACATTCCTAATAAACAAACAATATTGAGCACTGTATTGTTTTATTAATACCTTCTGTTTGATTTTTTTTTTTTTCAATTTTCAATTTTTTTTTAATTAATTTATTTTTTTTAGTTAAACTTGCTGAACTTCCTCGCAGAACTGCTTAGTTGGTTTGAAGTACGAAAGCCAGAATTTGTTCAGCCAATAGACACGTTGGGTAAGTGTCACTGATTTTGTGGTGCATTATAAATGCTGTGAATCCTAAAAGTCAGATCAGATCTTATTGGGGGTTTTCTTTTTTGTTAGATGGATCCACAACAGAAGCGTCAAGTGGTAGCAGGTACAGAAGCCCTTTATTATTTTGCTTTTGTAGTAGTCTGACATATTCTTTGAAGGCACTTTTTTGAACTGAACATTTTTTCTCTACTGTACAGTACCTCCCCCTCTATCTTCAAGAAGCCTTTCCTCCCCATCTCCTCCTCTGTGTCAGGTAAGATTAAGACTGTCCTCTCATCACCACATCAAGCTACGGTGTTTTGAGTATTTCTCTCCTTTTACAGTCTGGTTCACTGGTTTCCCTTTATGCTTGTTTGTGTTTTAGTTTGTGTTTCATGTTGTATAACCCCTTCTTGCTTTTATCAATATTTGAGAATTTCTGTGCATATTTTTTTCCTTTTCACTGGTGTATTGTCTGATTGATATGTGCATCCCTGTTTTTGTGCATCCCTGTTTGGTGTGCATGCCTTTACATGTCTGTGTGTATCCCATTGCACTCAGGATCTTTGACTCAGTCTACCTCAATGTCTCATATAGAAGGAGTTGGAAAGTCATGGAGCAAGAAACCCCTCAGGTTTGACCTTTATATTCAGTAACTTCTAAATATGATCTTTTGTACTTATCAATATTTTATTGTACTTACACTGCCTTTTTTTTTCTTCTTTTTCTTCTTCTTCTTAGCCGCCCCTTGTCAGCAGTATCCTTCAGCATTCCTTTTGGCCTAGACAGTGATGTGGACATTGTGATGGGCAACCCTGTGATAACCCGCTCTATGAGCTCAGACCAACTCAACCCAGCAGGCCAAAACATTACCCGGATGCCCTACACCCCACCTGAAGACCTCAGCCATTTGCTTAGCAAACCACCTGGCCCCAACGGCCCACAGAGAGCTTCCTGGGCCACCCAGGCTCCAAGTATTCCAAGGTTGGCAGAGGAGAATGGCCTTGCAGAGAGTGAAACTGGAGAGCTGCCTACAATTGAAGAGGCTCTCCAAATTATTCACAATGAGAGCAAGATGGAGCCTCGTTTACATCCTGATGGTGCTCCTGATGGCTTCTACCTCCATTCTCCCGATGACCCCTCTAGTTCTAGACATAACGGCAACTTGGCAGCCATCAGCTGCTCTGCCCCTACACGCTCAGGATTGATGTACCGGCCCACAGGGGAGTCCAGGGATCTCACTCGCACCAGGAACGCTTCTGAATGTTCGCGAGATGATGACTCGGTCTTGAGAGATGGTAGTGTGGACTCAGATGCATCAGAGGACATGCCTAAAGCCCAGTCCACTCCCACGACACCAGCTGCAGGTGCACACTCTGCTAGGGGCCATGGCAAAGAGGAGTCCGACAGCGGTGTGAAGATGACCAGCTTTGCAGAACGCAAAAAGAAGCAGATTATAGATTCTCCCAAGGCCAGTGACTCCTCTTCCCCTCAGATGACCACATGGGCACAAAAGTCTGAAGAAAGCCCCAGCAAGAGCCCAAAACTCAGTAATGACATGTCTGAGCTGGGAGTTCGGCTTGAAGAGAAGCGTAAAGCCATCGAAGCCCAGAAGAAACGCATTGAGGCCATTTTTGCAAAGCACCGACAAAGACTAGGGAAGAGTGCCTTTATGCAGTTAAAGAAGGAGCAGCGTGAAGATGAAGGCAAGGGGGAAGGAGGGGATGGCCAGGTAAGCACCTCATCTACAGAGGAAGACCTCTCTCGCCTGACACTGGAAGAAAGGCTAGCTCGCATGGAGGAGGAAGAGCAGCAAGAACAAGATGAACATCACCCCTTAGTGGAGGACGAGGGAAATGTCAAAGGGGGATTTGCACTCAACAAACAGGTCAGTCACTCCAAAGAAAAAGCAGGTCCACCAGGAGAGAAGGGTGAAAAAATGGTAGCTCCACTAGGGGACTATAACAATGCTGTATCAAAGCTGACTGCCGCTCTCACCTCCCTGCAAAGTGACATGCAGCGGTTGACTGACCAGCAGAACCAGCTAATCAAGAAGAAAGCCGTTACTCCCAACAATAAATCCTGGGTTATTCCAGCCAGCCCTAAAACCTCCACCCCAGCCCCTCCCCCTGCACGCATGTCTCGAGAATCCACCCGAGATTTAAATTCAGCCTCCTCCTCTCCGTCTCCATCACGCAGAATCACAAACCACACCACTCCTCCGAAATCGCCTCAAGTCCATCGTAGAGCCCAGTCTGTTCCCCCTAAAAGCCCCAAACACCACCAAAACAGTCGTCCCTTGGACATTAAAGTCCCAACCCTGTCAAGGGTTCTCACCCCCCCTCAAAATGTGGACCGAATCCCCCACCTTCGTCGTGTAAATCCCTGGCAATCCCAAGTCCAGACTTCATCCTCATTCTCCATTGGTGACTCTGGAAGCCTAGATGAGCTGCGTTCAACTGGACCAACTCCTGTTCCCACACCAGCACTGACCCCTATAGCAACTCCTACCCCAACTCCTCGTCCTGCCACAGATGACACACTGTCAGAGGCCGGCTCCAATGACGATCATAGTATATTTAGCATGGACCTGGAGGCAGGGTCCTTGCATGGTCATACGGCTAAGAAGGAAGGGCTTGCAAGTGGGGGCTGCAGCTCTGGTGCCCCATCCGAGTGCTCCTTCGAGAGCGATGCCCCTGCAGGCATGTTGAACGGAAAACGAAGTAGCCTGATTGAGATCTCGCTGTCTTCTCTGCGAGATGGGGAGGAGGATGACCAAATACCCGACGCCTTCTCTGACTCAATGAGTGACCGGACAGAACCAGAGACGAAAGGAGGGGTTGGTTTCTTTTTCAAGGTAGGTCACTAATTATTATTATAAGTGTAGGTGCCATTCTAAAAATTGCTGGTTTTGTAAGGTCAGGGCTTTAATGCATTTTTATTTTGTTCTTTATTATTAGGATGACAAGGAGCGACCGGAAGATGAGATGGCCCAGCGAAAAGCAGCTTTGCTGGAGAAACAGCAGAAGAGAACAGAAGAGATGAAAAGACGCAAACTTGAGCAGGAAAAAGAAAAGGAATCCAAGTTAGATCCTTTTTTATTCAATCACTTGCATTCATCACCAAGCATGTAGCATTTGTGATTTACATTAAATTAAATTAAACCTTATTATTTAAAGTCTTATACATCATCCTTTTGTGCACTTTCAGCAAGCCTCAGTGGATGATCATCGAGGGCTGGGGGAGTAAGAGTGAGGACAGACCCCAGACCCCTGGCACCCCTCCTGCATCACGCACTCCACCAGTAGAGGGGACTCCCCAGCGCAGAGGAGACTTCACTAGGCAGGAGTATGAAAGGAGACAGCAGCTAAAGATCATGGAAGACTTGGACAAGGTGCTGAGGCAGAAACCCACTACGGTTCGCGGTGTCAAGAAGCAGAGACCGAAGACTGTGTTCAGAGATGACTCTGTCCTCTCGCATAGCCCTGTCAAGGGTTTCATGGGTAAATAGTTCTAATATTGACACACACTGGTTTTTACTTGTCCTATCCCTGCACTCACGTGTATTCGGTTTTCACAATATCATTTTTTTTTCCCATTCCTCTTTTCCTCAATCTAGGCACCAGGCTGAGCAAAGTGTACTCCCACTCAACCATGAACCTGTCCTCCATGGCTAATGATTCTGGAGGCCTGTCTGTTAGAAAGTCTCCCAGGTAACGTGCACATAGATAATGGCTTGTTTTTTCTTTAAGAAACGCTTGGATAGTGGGACGCGCATATAGTAATACAGCCAAGAACAGTGTCAGGATTATGATCACATGATCAAAAGAAGTCACAAAGAAATAAAAAATGTCTTTCATACCATATTATTAAATTTACTGTAATAAAGTAGAGATGGGAAATTAATCATTATAATATTGTCATCGTAATATGAGCGATTACCTTCCCTTAAATATTTCTAGAGGTCTATTAATGACTTTTCTCTCCAAAATCTCTTTTGGCTTTCTCTAGCCGTTCACACTCTCCTTCCCGGCTAATGTCACCAGGAAGAACAAGTGCTCAGAACGGAGAGAGGGACTGGGAAAGTGGCTCAACTATTTCCTCCCCTGCCTCAATCCCAGAATACACAGGTCAGTGATATGTTCCAAACTGCGAGACCGCTGTTGTAATTCATAAAAAATGTATCCAATAAGCATTGTTTTGTTGGATGTATGACATTTAGAAGTGCTGTATCTTGCAGGACCAAAGCTGTACAAGGAGCCTAGCTTTAAGTCCAACAAGTTCATCATCCACAATGCTATCACTCGCTGCTGCCTGGCTGGCAAGGTCAATGAACCACAGAAAAACAAGATAGTAGAGGTAAGCCATCCTGCTGTGTCAGAGTCCAACAAAGAGACCACTCTAACTGTGTTACATGTGACTGGTTTCTGTTTTCCACTGCATTTAAGTTGCATTTTTTTTCTTTCCGACTCTCTCGGTTCAGGAAATGGAGAAGAGCACGGCCAATCACTTCCTCATCCTCTTCAGAGATTCCAGCTGCCAATTCAGAGCGGTTTACACCATGAACCCCGAAACAGAAGAGATGGTACGGCTCACTGGCATTGGCCCACGCACCATCACACCTGAGATGGTAGAGTCCATTTACAAGTACAGCTCTGACCGCAAGCAGTTCACGGTCATCCCGTCCAAAACCATGTCCATGAGTGTTGACGCTTTCACCATCCCCGGTCACTTTTGGCAAAAGCGCCCAGGAACTCCAAAAAAGCTTGGCACCCCCAAATAAAGACATTCACAAGATGGGTAGAGATGTTACCATTCAGGGAACCAAATCCCAGTTTGACTCTTATTGTCCTGTATTTTGGCCAGTGCGGCACTTGAGATTGTTCATTACTCGCTTAGACTAGCAGTGGACAGCATGGCTGAGCTACCAACCTGGACCCCAAGAACAATCAAGAGTCAGCTCTACATGCCAAGAGAAAGGGCCAATCATACACTCATTCAGCCGATGTAGTTACAATAGTTTCAAGAGCTTCTGATTGGCCCTAGATTGTACAATGTAATGCGAACGATTCTGTCGGGATGAAGAATTCTCTTTCCCTTGCACCCTGCCTCCCCAATGCCTTGCCTTACCCTGCCCCCGGATCATTTTTGAGACTCTTAGGTGAGAAAAAGAGGAGACAACCGTACTGCCTTTGCCCACACAACAGTATTTTGGGCCAGAGTAGTTCCTGCCCCTCTCAATTCTGCTTGCTTTTCCTTTTGCTGCCTTTTCTTCTTCTACTTCTTCTTCCAGGGCTCACTCTCTCTCCAGTCTACTGAGACAAGTGGCTAAGCTCTCAGTTGTGATAGGAGATCTCAGCTGAAAATTAACAGCAGGTAACACTGCTCTCGTATGAATGTAGGGCACACTCTAACCACTCATTCCATTCAGGGGTGTTTTTACTGGTTGGGCAAGACCAGAAAACACCATAGTGGGTGGTTCCTCTGTGGGCTGCACTGGTGGTGGCTACTGTGGTTGTCAGTGGACTTGCACACCTAGAAACTGCCTGTGCCCCCGTAGTTCGTGCACTCCACTCCAACTCTGCTTCAGCTGTAGACATCTGGATGTTTTATTATTTTTTTTTTTTTTATATATACTATTTTGACATGTTTTTGCTGGACAAATCGCTTCAGCCTTTGAGAGCTGAAAGAAGAATGAAATTCATGTGACTTTTTCCTCTTAAATTGCTTTCTCATTTTCAACATGTGATGAATTGAAATGTTATCTGAGCTTATCTTGAAAAACAGTACAAAAATGAAGGAGGGCTTTATCATGTTTATCATTACTTGGATACAGCTCTGTGTGAAAATGATAATCAATGCTAATTTAATATATACTGAATGCTGATTACTTTGATTTTTTTTTTTTTGACAATGATTTGTAAAAAGTAAGTTGACCTTTGTAAGCTATGAATAAGCTAGCCTGCTGCTTGAGCATTAGTGAGATGTATGTTTGAGATGAGAATGAATGAATGAGAATGAATAGAAACTGTCAAACAGCTGAAAATTGCTGAAACCTTTTTGTCTAGGGATTAATAAATCCTTTAGGTCACTAGGAGTCTGTTTCCTTTACATGATTATATGATTCCCTGTTTGTGTGTCTTGGCATGTAACAGTAGTTGTCTTTATAAAGGATAATTCCGGACTGTAACAGCCCTCATCTTCACCACATAGTCTAGAGACTCCTTCCTGCTTCATGTCTAATTAGGGGAATTTGAACACTAAACTTTTTTTCTTTTTTCCAGTCCATGCTATTAGGAAAATAACTTGACCATGTATTTGCTTGTGATCAGGTCAATATAACCATGAGATCTGTGGGAAACTGGCCCACCCCTCTTTCTTTTCAATCTTTAGCACTACAGCAGCTGGCATGGTGCAGCTGTCTTCTTTCAGATCACTCACTGCCTCCAACAGGTGTGTTATTTGAATGAGATTCAAGTACAGATGTGAAAAAACAAGTTGAGAGCAGCATTTAGAAAAAGTAAATAAGATGATGAATTAAAAGTGTGTATGGAGGAATGTGTATGGAATAAATGGATGTTTGTATTTATGTATTTGTAAAGAGTAGTATGTGGTGGTTTAACATTATATTTTGATTCTGTGCAATTCTCCCCTAGAAATCCCAACATCACCCAGAGGTGTATTTATTTGATTTGCATTAGATGTTGCATTCTATGTTTAGTTTTGAGTTTCTACTTATGTCTTTTTTGGTTAAGGTGGTAAGTCATTAATTCATTTCACAGAAGTTGTCTTAACATTATGTTTTCTTTCTCCTCTGTTATCCAATCTGTGCCAGCACAATATGTATGTTCATTTGATAAATTGACTATCCTTGGCAACTGGACCAGAAAAATAAAACTCCTTTTTAAATCATTTTCATATATATTATTTTTCATTCCCAGGTTTATTTTTCCCATTTTCATGAACATTCTTTATGTCATTAGAATTTTAAAACACACAGGCATATGCAAGACCAAATATCTATATTCTATATTTTTTTTATTTCTTCTTAGAACAGTTAAGGTCTTCCTGCTCACCAAAAACCTTATGGTAGTGCTTGTATCAAAAATACTGACATGAGGAAAAAAAAATAATAACAGGCTGTATGACAGGTAATACTGTTGATAATGGGAACTCCGGTAAAACGTTGTACAGGTTAAGTAAATATTCCCTATCAATTCTTCAGTGCTGATCCTGGATGACATATCGCTTCTGGGACTGAAGCCATAAGGGCTGTTAAAGAGATCATGCCAGTTAACTTTTTGCAACAATCACCAAATGTAAAAAGGACATTTGGATCTGAAAGACAGAAAAGGAATTGCAACAATTTACAGCTGCACCTTCTTAGTTGTGCTTGGTATGAAGCATCTCAGTGAGTAGAGAGTTGCAGGGCAAATCTCCCAGAAGATGGCGCTGGTACAAATACTCTTCAACCTGTAAGCTAATGCTGCGTACCTCAGGCAGCCTTAGCAGCAGCTGGCCAAACTTGTCTGAGTGTCCTTGATTATTACGCTGGGTGTGCTCCATCAGGGCCCTGTTCACCCTCTCTTGAGTCTGTTCCACCTCCCTGCGGCTCTGCACAGACTTCACGTCTAGAGCGGAAAGAAGATGCATGCACATTTGTAGTCAACACATAATACACATGCATACACATTCAATGCTAACAGAAGCTGCAAGCACGACAGAATCACGAAAAGAATATTACCCAACTAAAAGGTCATAGAGTTGCTGTAAATGCTATATCTAATATATATCTTTCATAGAGGCACTAGTCACTAGAATTTTAAAAGAAAAGCCTCACCAGGGTTGAATAGCACCAAGTATTTAAGACAAACAAACTCATGTCTGTCTAACTGGAGTGCCTTCAGTTTGGACACCAGGTCCTGGGTCCTCGATACCAGGCTACTTAGTGTCACTCCTGCCTGAGAGATGATATTCGAAATCTCAATCTGCATCAGAATGAGAGTAAGGCAATGATTATCTTTGTGTGCAGTCCTATTAAACACATGACTACAATCCAAAGACATTTTTGATTATCAAAAGAATTTAGTCTCTGCTACAGAAAGTGTTAAACATTACCTGCTGTCCTGTGACCAGATATATGCAGCCTTCTTTGCCATAGGTCACCTGTCTACAGAGGTGGTCCAGGACTAGCAACTCACTCCAACAGCTCTGCAGCAGGATCATCTGGTCCTCCAACTGTGAGATGTATAGAAAGTTGGTCTGATGTAGTTTCAAATTAAAGGCTTTCACCAATACATAGAAAGGTTAAATTTCTGCTCATGTAGCTAATTAGAGATTTCTACTACTCTAAAAAGGTTTATGTAACACTACAATACCATGACATCATGATTCATCACCTTGAGCTCCTTGAAGAGTGCCGTGTTCCTGGCCCACTCCACAAGCCCAAACAGAGTCATGTCAGCCATTTTGCACATGATGCTGAATGTATTTAGGCGGTCATGTTTGCCACGGTTGGCCTGTTCTCGCTGTAGGCTGGCCAGGACCTTGGCACACAACTGGCCCTCATCCTGCTCACCCTCCAGGAGTTGGCTTAGGAAGTTGGTTGTAAGAGTGGCTGTTGGGGGAGTGTCTAGAGTTTGGATGAGAGCTTGGGAGAGAGGGGGGAAAGAGCTTGGTGTTGAGCAAGGGGATGATGCCGGGGTGCTTTTTGGTGTGAATGAATTGTTTGGGATTGGGTGCATTAGATAGTTTGTGGGAGTTGGGCTGCAGCTAAAAGCCGTTTCTCCTTTCTCTTGAACAAATCCAGGGAATGTGCCGTGGTACAATCCAGGACAGGGCGGGGATGATCTGTCTGTGCTCATCGTGCAGTCCAGAGGCATGGATGCTCCTGACTGCTCCATGCGAGAGGGATACATGTAGGATTGATGAAAAGCACCAGAGGACAATGAAGTGCTTGCTTGACTGCTCATTACGTGAAGGTCATTTGGAGCCGTGGGTCGATGTGTTTGTGTAGTTTCCATCTTAATCCTGTGGGGAGCAGTGTTTGCTTGGTGAGACACCCTTTGCTGTTTCATCTGCCTGTCCCGTCGATACATTGGGCCAAATTTATTCCTGCCACCTCTCATACGATTTGCTCTTACAGCTGATGAAAGGACATGAAAAAAATGATCAAGATTTTAGAACAAGATTTCAAACTTTGCCAGAGTTTAATTAGTTTATAGAGCTGAAAATATGTCCACTCTACTTTGAGAGCTCATTAGCTCCACCATACAAAGTCATCGTATGTAATCTGGGTCATTACAGGCAATACTTGCACTGGTTTATGACTTCTTAGATAAGTCATATGGGAGAAAAGAACATCCAGGTCAGTGGAACACAAGGCATGTCGCAATGGAGAAGAATACGTGTCCTAATGCATGTGTGTAGTTGTAGTTGTGTATCTCTCTGTGTGGGGGTTATTTTTGTGTGTGTGTGTTGGGGGGGGTACCTTCTCTTTTCATGCCCACTGCCAAACACTTCTGGAAGCGACAGGAAGGACAACGTTTCCTCTGGGAACGGTTAATGGGGCAGTTCTGTTGTTCTGCACAGGTGTAGTGCTTGTTATTCTGCACTGAGCGTTTAAAGAAGCCCTGCAGAGAGAGAAAGAGTGAGAGACTGTAAGGCTGTTGCTTCATTCTCTTCATACCGAAAGACAATCCTGGGTGACAATATAAAATATGTATCATTATAGTTACAGTAATAATTTATATATACAGTAGTTACTATTGCTATTTTGGTCATGACAACAACACTAATAGGCCTTAGGGTGCTGTTAGAGAATAAACACTTTTTCATGGACTATCCAAACCCTGTGTCTTACCTTGCAGCTTTCACAAGTGAGCAGTCCATAGTGGTATCCTGACACTTTGTCTCCACAGACAGGACAGTCCTCCTCTGACTCTGGTTTGCCATCTAGCTCTGTCTTCAACTCCTGAGCTGGAGAAAGACACCACAGTTATCTTTCAATCAAAAGTACATTATGACCCAAACTCATACTACTGAAGAGTTCCACTGTGGCACAGGGTGACATAACAAGTGCTGGTTGTTTTCGGACTTGTCACTGTGTTGTATTGTTTTTGTTTGGAATGACTATCAGCAGTATTAAAAACATAAATAATACAACGCCATACTCCAGTTTTGTACTAGTTCAGTTAAAATTTCAAGTCAGCCACAAAGAAGATTGATAACCAACACATACCCTCAGATTGGAGTGAATGTTTTGTAAAAGGCCACCTGGTTGGAGAAACTGGATTGCTATGCAGCTAAAATTAAGTTTGATGTTTACTGCTCAGCTGTTTTAGAGAATAAAGAGCAGTAGAAGAGCACCCTTCTGTCACAGACAGTACCTTATCACTCTGCTGGATTTGCTTGACTGCGATCACAGATATGACCCTTACATAATTCCCAGATATCACTGATTATGGCAGAAACCAGTCTCCCAAATGAAAAGAAAAAAAACCCTGGCACCTCAGTAGACCACTTTAATTCCTCTTTCTGTTTCCGGATTTTCAAGTGGAGATGATACAGTAAATGTCTTTTATGTGCCACTACATAATAAACATTCCCAGACAGTGTTATTATCCAACTTTTCAAAACAAGGAAATTAAAATATTGAACCTTCATAACACTCTACAAGTTCAAACAATATCTTCTGATGCCCCCCTTAAAAGGGCACTGTCTATCCATACTGCACTTCCATCAAGCACTCACATGTTGATGATCCCTCCAAATGTAAAAGATTGTCAGGATAGTTTCCCGGGTGGTGGACAAGAGACTGGGGCAGCTGTGGATGATAACCAGGTTGGTCCATTCTGGTGGGTGGGATATGAACTCCACTGTCAGTCCAGCCTGATCTTCATTGTCGAAGCGATCAGGAGAACCGACAGACACCACAGGCAAACCAGAGAAAGGCCGACAGGCAGGCTCAACAACCCCAGTGGACTGATGGTTGTTTGAGGCCCACAAGTGGACTTCGATCTATAGTGAGGGTCATAAAACCTCTCCTGACTGGCACTCCTACCCACTCAGTCAGTCAGCAAGCCAGCCAACCAACCAGTCCCTCCATGGGAAACAGCCACATAGCCACCTGCTGGATTCTTACTGTAGTGAAATTACTTCAGTATCATCAGGCCATCCTGGAGCTCAGCTGATAAGATAAGAGTTCACTGAAAAGGACAGTTAATCACTGTCAAAACTCCAGCAATTCAAATTTCAGATTAGTTCCTGCATTATTAATATGTATTATGGCTCTGCAATTTGTGTAACGGTGTAGAAAGTACATAAATGCTATACTTAAGTAAAAGTACTAGTAGAACAGTGTAAAAGTACTCCATTGCAAGCCAAAATCCTTGATATCATATCTCAATGAAATAAAATTACAGTAGTAATATTAGCAAAATGCACTTAAAGTATCAAAAGTTACATTAGTAATGAAGCAAAAAAAGTAATAATGACATAATTGGTTTGTTAATACTGATGTATCAATGGGTAAGCAGCATTTCACTGTTGTAGCAGGAATAGGTAGAGGAAGTTTACCTAATACTGATCCCAGCGGTGGGACCCCACCAAGGGTCACAAAATATATCAGAGACAAAATAAATTCCAGCCCCATAAATGTGTGGTCATTTATGTTAGACAATTTGACCTCTTTGGACCTTTAAGAATAATTAAAATGAAACCTGCCAAAATGTCTAAAGGGGAAGGCCCTTTAGTGTAACTGCTAACAACTGATCTGGGATCTGAGATCTGAGATGTGAGCTGAGGGGCCCCAAAAATATACTTCTTTTCAGTGAGGGGTCAGAGGCCAAAATGTTTGTGAGCCTCTGGTTAAATCTTAGGTAACGTATTAAGTAGCAGACAAATATCTCAAAACTGTACTCAATTACAGTACATAGTTCCTTTCCACCACTAAATTTATGCCTGAAGTACTTGAGGTAAGACTGATTTGTTCATTCCCAAGTAAAATGAAATTTATTCAATTTAATAAGTAATTCAAGGGAAGAACAATAAAATCTGAAAACTTTGCTTTAGTCAGGTGATAAGGTGCCATTCAACTGCCCAAATGGCACAGGCAGCTTTGATGATGCTCACGCATCAATGTCAAAGTGATAGGGACAGCAGTTCAAGGGTGGATGGTTATGACACCAGCATATTAGCTTGTAAATTGATTATGACATTCAGCAATAAAATAATCCTCCGTCTATATTCACCCGTCTGCTTAGCTTCCGACCTGTTCCATGACTCTCATCTTTTAGAAGATAAATCTTCATGAATTGAAAAATATTCTGCAGTCCCTAATGCGTGTTACTGGAAAGCCTGAAGTGCTGGGCAATAGGTGAATAACTATATTCCTAGAAGGAAAGGTCTTGTTGAAGGGCCATCTTGTGGTATTTTAGAATAGCACTGTTATAAACTGGAGAGAGACAAGATTGTGTTTTGTAGGCTTCATCTATTACTAAGACAGCTGCTTTAGACACAATTAGGTCCAAAGAGGTGGCTCAATCAAGAATAAACACAAGAAATCGCTGCAAAAAGGTAACTTTATTGAATATGAAAGAATATAAAAACCCTCCCATCAAACAAGGTGGTCTGGCACGATCATTACAAGTAATATATGGTGTAGTAAATTCATATAAATTTTCAAAATCTCAGCTATCACTCGAAGATTAGTTTTAAATGCCACATCATGATTTGAAGCAATAGTGAGAACAAAAGTCCAGCTACAAAATTTCTCCATTTCAGCTGCCATTGCACAGGGCTCAAAATTCCTCACTGCTGGAACACACCGGATCATCCTCAGCAACAAACCATACCTCATTGTGCCTATTGAAGATCGTCATTGGACTGCAAAAAAAACCACACACACAAACACCCCACACACAAATATGAGCGTGCACACAAATACACAAGACAATAATTTACTGTAGAATTAAAAAAAAAAAAAAAAATCCCTAAACACATTTACAACAGTTTTCCTTTGGGCTTTTTCAGTGTTTTTCTTTCTAATTATCATTAAGAAAATGATGGTGATTTGTTTACCTGTTATATCCAGCAGCATAGTGGAAGCCTTTTTTGTATTTTGCACCGACAAAGTCAAGGGCAGTGGACAGACTGCTTGCTGCGTTCTTGACAGACATACTTGTAATCCAGCCACCATAGCTTTCTACATACACTTTCATGTTTGGCATGTTTTGGATGTATACCTGCAAGTCAGCGAAGTTTCATTATCTGCCAGAGCTTATGGTAGACTTTACAGAATCAATTTAAACATGATAAAGGCAATTATGACTAAATGAAGGTTACTGTGTTTTTTTCCTCCCATTAGTTTTTTGCTAGAGAAGCCTACCTTATTATCAGTAGGATTGGGGGGATGCATCTGGTATTCAGCTGGCAGCAAGAAACTCACTGTATAGACACCCATTTCCCAAAATCTCTTGTCAGACATTTTCACAACAACAGGAGCAGTCATTTCAATTTCCTTTCCTGAAGGTAGACATTTAGAAAACAACAGATTCTCAGAAATGTCACAAAATATAAATGCATAGCAACAATCCCATGCACATAAAATACACAAGAAAACATGCATAGAAAGCATGCATAGTTTTTCTGACTTGAAAGTCCAATGAAACCCCAAACTATCTCTGCTCTCTGATCACAACTAAACACAGTAATTATAACTTCCTGTCAAAGCACATTTTAATTTTAGCTACACCACGTGTTCAACACAGAGGCTGGAACAAAATGGTTTTAAATACTACTTTCCCTTCAAATGGAAAGAATTACAAAATTCTTTGCAATCTCTTGTGTCTTTTAGGATAATTTAAAGAATTGTATTCAAGCAGTTTGAATGCTACTTGTAATTCTTTTCTTCAATATGGAACCACTTTTTTTGTATGGAAATTGTGTGTTGTCATATTTTCTGTGTTTGTCCATGCCTTTATTGCATGTGTTTATTCTCGTGCACAGGTCTCTCTTGACTTACATGAGACTACCCTTTTCAAAAAAATTGATGAAAAACAAAACATATATAAATGAGTGGACACACAATTACAAACATAGTCACACACGCATACCGTTTTCATTGTTACCAGTGATGTATTCATACAGTCGTCTGAATCCTTTCATTGCAGCAAACTCCATGAAGAAGGATGTCTCATCAGTTGAAACCCATTTCACAGAGTCATAGTGACGGACCTGAGGCACATGAGCAAACAAGGTGGCGTGGACTTTTTCAAAGACTCTGGCAGCTGAAAAAGATTTCACTCATGTTTGGAGAGGCTCACCTCATATTCGTCAGTTGTACAAGTCAGATCAAACAGTAGGCACTGTTTTGTCTCAGAACAGAACCGTAACTGAGAGGAGTTTCTGTGAAATTAGAGAGGAAGTAATTTTAAAAGGGCACTGATGCAGACATTAAGACATATTTTAGGTAATAGCAATAATCACTGGTGCGGGGTTCTAGGCAAAAATGTGATCAGTATCTTGAGTCCTTCGTTTATCCATCAATCCACCTCATTCACCAACACTTGAGTTTCAAAACATTTTTGATATGTAATTTGGGTCAAATGTATCAATCCGCTAACATAGGGATTAAATTCAGGTTTCTTACCCAACTCTGGCCTCAGATGTCAGCACCAGCAGAAAGCCAACAAGCCCTGAGAGATAAATCCTGGGACACGCACACACACACACACACACACACACACACACACACACACACACACACACACACACACACACACACACACACACACACACACACACGTGTAGAGTGTTTTCATTCAACACTAAGACTTAAAAAGTCATTTTCTTTAGTGAAAAGAGGACAGTACTGACACAACATTTAGGCTTAGTTGATGCAAACAGAATTAAAAAAAAATTGATTTCTATCTAAGACAATCTGGAAAATAAAATTGTACTTACATTGTGATAGCGTGTTGGGATCTGTGCATTCAGCAACTGGATCTCTGCAGCCTTGTCCAAAGCAACTATTTATTCCTGGATATACTCTGGTTATATGAAACTGACCACTCCCAGAACTCATAACACAAACCACACAATGGACCGTCAAGACCAATGGGAAACCAAAGCAGAAACAAAAGAAAATTGAAAGAAATATTAAACAGAGGGGCACGTTTGATTGTTTCCTTTGTATCTTCTGCAACTAGTAATACCTGTTTAGCACAGGTATTAGATGATCTTGGGGAACTCAAAGAAGATCTAGCTTAGATTACTCTGTGCCAGGGGGATAACTTCAGGGATAGTTTCAGGGATAGTTTCAGGGATACCAGTACAGTTTAACACAAGCCAGCACAACAGCACTACAGCAAATATTATACATGTGTAAACCAATGAGACTGTCAGAGAGGTGCTGACACCTTTTCAGAAACTTTTACCAAGATCAGTAAAAAGGTCAGTTAGAACTACCATGGTTACTTTATGTGTATACTTGTGTGCATATGGGTGGGTGGATAATGACTGTAAAGTAAGAAACATGTAATCCTATCCTGGCAGGCTGCAGTATACTGCAGGTTCTCTATTCATGCTTGAAAAATTATCTCTGAAGTCACTATGTGAAAATGCGAAACAGAAGTATTTTATTGACAAATTTGATCAATCTTTATTTTAATTACCTAAATACTGGAAGCCTCTCTTTTAGTTTGTATGTAGACTATAATGTTTTTATGCCATGTTTTTGTAAAGCCCCTCCTTTGGAAAAACTGTCTAGTACTGTCTTGTATGCAATCAGGTTACATGGAAAACACTTCAAATAATTTCAGTTATTATAGAATTACTCAAATGTCTGACAGTTGACTATGTTAAAGGAGTTGATAGTAAATACATCATTTAAATGACAATTTTTTGTATACATTACATTTTAACTGAAGAAGACATTTAAACATCCTAAACAAGGAAACAAAACCGAACTCTCTTAACAGCAACTAATAAAAATAAGAAAATGCAAATTTAGATCTTGTTTTCAGGCAAATTTGTTTTTGGAACAATTTCTTATCAATGGAAACAAAATCTCTTTTGTTGATATAAGCAACTTTGGAAGTTTACCTTAAAAATTGGTGCTTTGCTGCTTAAAAGGCATTTTTGACACTGATGTTTGGTTGAGGACAGATATAGGTTGGCAACTTTTCGAGATAACTTGCTTTACTGATTTCATACAAAGTTTTCAACAGTATTTAAGAATATGAAAAAAAATTATTTCTAATACAAACCTATCCTTTCATGTGTATAAAGATAAATCAAATGCTTTAATGCTTGTAAAATAGCCACATGAAACATATAGAAGGTGGTACTTTCTGCACATTCTGGTGGTAGAGAAGAAAACATGAAACACAAAAAAACCTGTTTAAGCTCCATAAACAACTTCCTTATCACTGTTTTTGGAATGTACACTGAATAGGGGTAATGTAACCGGAGTACAACAGCAGCTGAGAGTTAAAAGATTTTCCATAGTTTACTGATGACAACAAAAAGAAAGACACTATAAAGACGGATATTTGAAACCATCCCCCAGGCCTCAGTTTAATTCTATCCAAAAGCCTTACAAAACAGAAACATGGCCACAGCACATCCAAACAGCGACAACAGCTGCTGGTCCTCACTGAATGAGTTGAATAATATGACTCTGTCACGATATCAGCTCTGTTGACAATAATAAAAAAAAAAATGAAAAAATGAACTGTTTCGAGTTCTGCAGTGTCCCCTTGCCTACAGCGTCTGAGCCAGGCTACTTTAAATATCCTGGATCAATCAGCTCAAGCATTTCAGCTAGAAACTGTGTTTTTTTTAAGTTGTTTTGCTTGGATAGTTTTTATTTGCTTATTTATTTCAAACTGGATATATCAGTATGGTATCGTGTTACTAATGGGGTCATGATGTTAGGTAGAACTTACTTTTGAAATGAACTTTCGCTGCCCTCCAGTGGTCACAACAAGAAACTGCAACACTAAATAAAATTTGTGTAACACATTGTCATATTGGTAAAATTGTTAAAAAATATCAAGTCATTATTAGTGTCCTAACAACGATGCCATGTTTGTTGTAAATAATTCTATTAATGAATCCATGTTTTAATAGCAGTTGCCTGGTGTGTAGAGACATACCCCCAATACAGGGATAGTTCAGACTTTAAGGTTTACAAAATATCTGTTTGATATTTGGACAATTAGTGTTTACTGCCTTCTCCTGATTGCAGTGCAACTATCCGTATCATAGCCCATTACCGAAAATACTTTCTGCACTTTTAAAATTAAATGACAAAATGTACTTTGTCAAAAAAAATTTATAATGGCACATATATTTATACTTCTTATTATAATTGAGAGATATCAGTAAAAGTATCGACCATTTTCTTTGATAATGTTAATGGTTTCTGTATTAATAAAATACTCCCCCCCAAAAAAAAAACCTTTCCAGTAAACAACAGTCTAATTACTGGCTTAGTGATTTTTTTCTTTTTTCACCTCCATCTCCATACTTACAGAATATCAGAAACACCACTGTCTCTTTTAATTGTTTTAACTGTGTACCAGCGAGTCTTGATGCTTTCGAACTAACTGATGACCCGAGTGTATTTAGAATCTAAATAGTGTTTCCTCCAGTGTTCACACTGAGGAACTGCAACACGTTATTCGTTAATGATTATGAATATCAGTACTAAGATCAATTATTTTTTTGTTTGATTATTAGAAATAAGAGTAACATGTTTGGCAATATTTATATTAACAGGACTGTGTTTTAATAGAAATTTAATAGAAACATAGCTTGTTTTTTCCATCTCCCACACAAACGTAATGGCGAACAGAATATAAAAATGTGTCTTTTATGTTTGGAAGCTTTATCAACAGTACAGTGCTGCATATTTATGAATGCTGGTGACTAATCACTTGTATCTGCTGCCCCCCAGTGGTCATAATGAAGATTGCAACTGTATAGTACGTGGCTGAGGCTCCATGAATATCAGTTTAGTCCAAATTTTTATTTTAAACAACAACAACAACAAACGTTACTGGTAGTAAGTGAATTAATACAATGTTTTAACAAAGGGACTCTGGTGTGGAGACTTATCTTCTCCACTTGAAATGTTTATGATGGAGTCAAAGGAGACATGGTAGACGTTTCCGGTGAATATTTTTCAAAATAAAGCAACCAAACAGAAAACCAGAATAACGTTGACATGATAATGTTTATTTTCATTGATCGTAATTCCTTTATTTATTCTATTCCTTATTATTCCTCAGATATGCAGGGTTATTAATGGCCACATAGGTTTAAATTTAAATGACCTATCATGGGAGACCTACATTCTGCTATCCAAGAACAGAACCCCTGCACCGTTTAATTTACACAGAAAATCGGCGCTTCCTCCAAGTGTAAAGACATACAGGTTTGGTCAACTAGACCTTAGAACAATAAATAGTTCTGAATCATTGATTGCCAAATGTGAGCCCCCCCGGGACCCTGCATGATGTGCAAAAACACAAGATGGCCGAATTGAATTACGCTTTCTGCAACCATATATTGCAAATAACTTAGGTCTTATGATATTTAATTAAAAATGCAAACATTGTAGAATATAGTCAAACAGATTTTTAACAATAACAACAACAACAACAACAACAACAACAACATAATAATAATAATAATAATAATAATAATAATAATAATAATAATAATAATAATAATAATAATAAACCATTTTTTGACTGTTATTATAGTTGTTGTTTATATTAGTATCAGTATTAGTATTAGTATTATTATATGTTTCCCTCCTCTAATCATTTCCCAGCTCTGAGACTGAGACTTGATTACGGTGGAGTACATAACATAACACACTGAGGGGATGGCTCCCATAATACGGCATTACAGGCAATGACTGCGTGATGTGACTTAAAGAACTACAACTCCCATATACTGAGACGGCATATGTGACCCATTTAGGTCATCGCCGGGCTTATGTAGCCGCATGCCCCGACGTGACTCGGTGGCGTCCTCCCTGGAAGCGGTGCCAGCGTTAGTTTATCGCCCAGTGGGGGTTTTTTATTCCCAGTCTCCGTTTCCCGTATCCGCCGCTGTGGAGGACGCGCTGCTCGCTCTACAGGTTGGTAGACCGGAGCACCACCTACAAGACCGACAGGCCTCTCAAGTCTGGACTTTATAATGCGGGTTAACTCGCCCCGTGGGGATCTACGCTGTCTACCGCTGTACTCACGGCTTATACTGACCTCTTCGTATATTTTAGCCCCCGTTGTGCCACCGTGATTTTTGCGCAGTCCGGATGATGTGGCGTACGACCGTGGGAAGTAAATAAGTACATTTATCAACCACTGTGCCTAATCACAATCTATAGGTACTCGAGTATCATCATTTTACTCTTTATAATTCTACTTCATTGTTTTTCAGATGGAAATGTTTAACTCCACTAATTTGTCTTAAGGCTGCAGGTTTTTTTTTTTTAGTTAAATATAAAATCTGGTGCATTATAACTTTATAACTTCCCCATTGGTACAAGTGATTATATTTGGCTCCAACTCATTGGAAGCAGATAATGGCAATAAATACTTGATTCTTAGAAGCAACCGCGTACCTAATTTTGAATTTGAATTACTAGTGGATACTTTAATAAACATTCAGTACAGCACACACAGATCAGGGCGGGTCTGGATTTCCAGAAGTTAATATCGTGTTATTATTATCGGATTGAGCATCTCAAAAATGTAACACTTCACATGAACACTCAAAGGGATTACAAGGTTCAAGCATGAATGAAGGTCCTTTATGGACCAAGCACTGGGGTCGCTGTTGTAGGCAGCTAAACATTCCAGGATGCATAAATCTGATCAGTTGCTATAATCTTTTAACAAATGCCAGCCTGGCCTCAGTTGTGTGGAGCATAAAACCCAACCTAGAAACCTTTCACATCTAAAAACCCTTATAACTGTTGTAGTAGTTATGTTAGACCACTGTAGTGAGTATGGGTTCAGTTTTTCTATTTATGTGCTGGAAATGACCAACTGTGACATCCAGACTGACTTAGATATTTTCAGGGGGAAGAGCGATGAAAATATGTGACAAACATCAAGCTAGCGGAGGAACAAATGCTTCTCAGAGGACTATTTTGCTGCATCATTCAATGATCATACTGAGTAAAAAAAAAAGGATAAAGAAATAAGAGAAAAGCAGTGATACCAGTTGCTCCGCGTACAGTAATATTATTAAACCAATCCAATTCAGCTGCAAGATTTGATATATTTTTTAGTATGCTTGGACTCTTGTGGTCTCTGTGCCTATTTAATCACTGTCTCACATCATTTTTCATGCACATTCTCTGCGGACTTCAAATTGCTCTCAAGGCAAAGTAATAAACCAATAACTTAACTACATGTACTCATGGCACAGTTAGGAAAAAAGGGTTAGCTATAAAAGGAATTACAAAACTTCGTTACAAAATAACATCTTTATTATACAGAGTGGTGATAATGATTATATAATACTGTGAGATTAAATTTCCTTTAATTGTATTTCCCTGTTCACATCGTTTTTTTGACTGAACATTTAGGATCCTCCTGAGCTTTGAGGTCAGAGGTTGAAGAGCCATGGGGACCCGGAAGGTGCTGGTGACCGGGTGCTCCTCTGGCATTGGCTTGGCTGTCGCTGCACGGCTTGCTAAAGATGAGCTTAGACGGTTTAAAGGTCAGCCATTAACTCTCCTCAGCCAAATGAATGACATACAGTAGATGATAGAAATAGCCCAAGCCACTGACACCCATTGTGTTCTTATTTTATCTGAGGCAGTGGTTGCCACGATGAGGGATCTTGGGAAACGGGGGCCCTTGGAGAAAGCAGCAGGCGATTCCTTAAACAGAACCCTGGAAATCAAACAGTTAGACGCCTGCTGTGAAGCCTCCATCAGAGAGTGTGTCAACAGCCTCCCGGATAGAAGGGTGGATATTCTTGGTCTGTTCCCTTTCACTTCAGAGACACTCTATCAGTGAATTTGAGCTCTCTCCACACGCATACAGTGTAATAACATAGGATATTCTGCTCCTTGTAGTCAATAATGCAGGAGTTGGCATGATTGGACCGCTGGAGTGTCAGAGTATTGCTGCCATGAAGGAGCTCTTTGACACAAACTTCTTTGGACTGGCGCGGCTGGTGAAAGAGGTGCTACCTGACATGAAGCAACGGCAGAGCGGCCATATTGTGGTGATGAGCAGCGTCATGGGAATTCAGGGTGTGTCAGTGAAAACAGAGAAGAAGCTAATAATTAAAAGGGAGTCAAGAGGTTGCTAACAGGTTTTCTTTATATTTCAACACAGGGCTTCTGTTCAATGACGTCTACTCTGCCTCCAAATTTGCTGTGGAGGGATTTTGTGAAAGTCTGGCAGTACAAGCAATGAAGTTTAACATCAAGTAATTACATGTCATGAAAAATACATTAAGCCACCCTACATCAAAAACTTGAGTCACAAAGTGCTCAATGGTAAGATTTTTACAACTTGTTAACTGTATTGGTTCATCGCTCCTATTTGTTTCTTCTTTTTATTTCTGTCACAAGGACAACTCTAGTGGAACCTGGCCCTGTGGTGACAGAGTTTGAAAGGAAAGTGTATGAAGATGCTGAGAGGATGGATCTATCAGGGACAGACGAGGAGACTGCCAAAATCTTCCGTGAGGTTTACCTGCCGTACTCAAAAAAGGTCTTTGCCTCGTTAGGCCAGACACCAGAGGAAGTGGCTGAGGCAAGTGATGACAGTTGTTTTTCAATTTGAGTTAAAAAAGTCAGTAAAAATAACAGGCCTTCTCAGTGAAAATGTGATAATGAGGAAGTCCCGTCCAGTGTTGAAATATTTTTATTTTTATTATTCAGCAAACAGTTAACGTGATCACAGCCAAGGAACCTCCTCTGCGCCACCAGACCAACCGTCTGTACATGCCCATGACGGCACTGAAACATGCGGATCCAACCGGCCGCCTGCCTCTGGACACCTTTTATAAGATGATCTTTAAACATGACAGCATATTCAATGCTACTCTTGGGGTTCTACGCATGATGCAGAGGAAGGCAGGGAGGAAATAAAGATTTGACTGTCAAGTTGCACAGACTATAAATGCCATTCCTAAGGATACAGTGATTGACTTTAGCATAAAGAACTTATTCTCAGAAGTTTCCTTCATAGCAGTGCTGAACATGAATTGGGGCAGATGGATGTTGCCTGTTTTCTGTCTATTATCTGTATGAGATAGTGTCTACAAAAATAATAATAATTCCTCATGTACTTAGCTGTATATATGCACATGACCTCTATGGAAATTTGTACAAATTTGTACATTAAATATTGTATAGAACCAATGTGTGAAATACAAGAAACTTCATTTTTTTTGTTTTCATTAAGGAACAAGATTATATATTTGACTGTTACTTTTAAGGAAAATGATAGCACAGAAATAAAACCAAAGAAAAAATCGTACATTTCATTTTGCTGTAATGACTCAGACATAGAAGATGTGGTGTGAGGTCATAACAAACTATTTAATTGGGGAATAATAGTACCATACTGTGTATGATCTATACTATTGGCAGAAGGACTGGCAAGCAAATGAAGAAGTAGATAAGTAATACATATGAAACACAATAAATGAGCCATATTTAAGCATATTTAATTATTAATTATTACCATTACTGTTACGATCTTCATTGCAATTGTTTTCAAATAATATTCATATCCTTTCCAAGACATCCAGTTGATTCTCGTGCCAAAGGTTGAGTTGTTCCATAAGTAACGACCATTGTCGCTAACAGTGTGAGATTCTCCATACCACCATCCTCCCAGGTAGGTCTTAGTACAGTTAGTAGTACGAGTGCCCTGGTCTTTGTCAAAGGTAGAAAATGTCAGACTATCAAGTTGAATTAGTGAAGTTCCTGAAAAGCAAAGAGAAAGAAAACTGAGGGTCTTAGGGATATTGTGTTGGCTAGAGGATACTGAGCCTCGGGCTCCTGAATTACACCTGTACTTTTACACAGACACTTAACCTACCATTTCAAAATCTGTTAGACTCACCAACTCCAAAATATTTGAAACAACTAATTCTAAGCTCGTAGTCCTCAAGCTCTGGACCAACAGAGTAATGGATATAGGCCTTTGCCCCTTCAAGTCCTCCATTTCCATCCTCAGTTCATAGCTCTTCCTTAGAGTGAGGAGATGAATGTTCTCTAGACCTGGCGTAGACAACATTTATACAAGGATGGAACAAATGCACTCTGGAGAAAAGCTGTGTATGAAAAAAACACAACATATAACATACTTCAGACTAGGTGATTTAAGAAAAAACAATAAAATCTAAATCCCCAATCTGAAATCTCACCCAGCCAGTATTATCCTTAATGCTTTTCCAAATCCAGTTCTGTACTGGACCCAGCCACAGTGAAAGTTAATAGTCCCGTCCTTTTCGTCTCTGGAGAACATGGAGTGGACTCTAGTCAGCGTTTCAATATAATCTGTCTCTAGCTGTGATTTGTTAAAATGGTCTTCCAAACAGACCACTTTAAAGACCACTTTAAATATAAAATATCCTTTTTCTCACCCAGTTTATGCATAATAAATGAAATGTTTTCTAGTCAAATCCATGGGTTCAATATTTACCTGATTTATGGCTACTTGGTTACTTGGTTGCAAAAAAAAAAACAGCCCCAAACTATTTTTTGATTCAGCAATGAAATGCAATTACTGAACTTTTTTGATGGTCTAATTAAAAGCACCAAGTGCAATGAAATATGCAGCGGGACTTAAGTCTAAACAAACTGAAATTGTTAGTTCAATAAAAATATATGCTGAATGATTCTCAAATGATAAATAATAAGAAATACATAAGAGATACATACTGTCCATTTACCACTATCAGGTTCACAGCCTCACAGCCCATGCAACAGTAGACCTGAACAGGGGAGACTGGACCCTGTAATCAAAACACAAGAGCACCATAGCACCAGAAATATTTTTACGCTGATAATATTTTTAATAAAAAAAAAAAAATACTGTAAATTGCATCAGTTGGTCCAAACTCACCATTACTACTCTAATGTAATAATGTCATGGTAATCCCTGTTGGGGTTCCTCCTAGCAGTGTGGCACCGTAATTAACTGAGTATGGGTTTAATCTCCTGTATGGCAAATTTACAGAGCAAGCTTAACTTCAAGTAACTAGGTAGGACGTCAGTCTGTGCCCAAATGTCCACACCCAGTTAAGTCATGTTGGTTTTCTTGATATTGTGTAAAGTTTGATACCAGCTGCTGGTCACAGTTAAAAATAAGATGAGAGATAACAGTCTGTACTCACTGAGTAAGATGCGTATGAACTAGAATGCGTAGTACATTATTTTTAACCCTCTCTTTCTATCTCAATTTTGAATTTATAGTATAAAAGTACATTTGATGAACATGGACACCATATCCTGATCACCTACATATACAATCTAATCGAATATTTTAAGCCTGCAACTAATACCAACACTGTAAAGCTTAACATGTACATTATAATGCACATTGCATTGATTCAGAGAGATCAGAGAGATCAGAGAGGTGTATTGTAGTTATGGTAATGTTTTCAGGTTGTAGCTTTTATTGGAGTGCTAAACAATAGGAAACTTAGAATATAATGCTGTCCAATACAATATTAAGACAAATTCTGATATTCAAAAATCAGAAAAGAATTATTATACTTAAGAATCCCCAAGATAACAGTTACTGTAGGCCTAGGCCTATTGATTTGGGCTGCATGAATAACATTTCAGACTATAAAACTATTCCTAGCTACATCTCATAGTTATGATTATGAGGACCTGAATTACTGACCATCCTTCTTTAAAATATATAACAATGACTAAACACGAGGACACCAAAATGTAGTTCCCTACAGTTTTTATTATAAGTAATTTATTTTACAACTTTTGACTGTAGAAAGAAAAACGGATGCAAAGTTTTATGTACAATGATTTTGAACTACTTTTAAAACAAGTATTGAAATTAATTATGATAGAAAATGTCTATGACTGTACTAATAACACAAGCCCAATAAAACATCAGTCACAGCCTTAGCTTCAAATAATGCTAAATGACATACATTTTATTTTTGTCCTTTTTAGTACATAACAATCATTTTAGAAACATAAGACTTCTCAAGCAAAATCTACCCAGAGCAAACATATTTACAAACAGAAGTTGGGAGGTTGAAATGTACAAAACACTTAGTGCGACCTGGTAGGGAAATCAAAAAGACCAGATATATATATAAAAACAATAAACAATAAAGAGTTTTCCTTTTAAGTAAAAATTGAACTGGACTGTGAACATGTTTCCCAGGTGTGACAGAAGAGTGGCTTGGTCTATAGTGAATGGATAAAACAATGAATAAATGATAAACTCAGACCTGACACAACAAGGGGTCACCACAAAGTAGTAGCTAAGAGTAGTGACCTAGTCCTTTCTGTTCATTATGTCACAAGTTGAAAATGCAAAGGTTACTATCTCAAAATTCTACTATTATCAATTGACTTTATGCTGAAATGTCCATAGTGTCTAAGGAGAGGATGACCTCTATCCTATACACTCAGGTAATGCCAGGATAAAGAGTTGGTCAGACACTACACAAGGTGTTAGTTGGATGACTGGGAGTGTGATCTTAGAATTTTGTGAAAAGTTAAAGGGTGCAGCACTACATAGTAGTGTTTTTTAACTTCAGTCTCTTCTAACAGTCATCTTAAGATGCAACTCCATAGCTCCTGGACTGGAAGCTACCTTAGATACAGGGGCAACTGTCCCACTGCATGCCATAAAAACACCTCCCTGGGGAGTGACAGGGCATAAGCAGTCACAGCCCAGCAGCCACACCCTCACACCAAAAACTCCACCACAGACACTGCCAGAGATGAGGTTAGAGCGTCAATGAGAACTCAACTGCCAAAGATAGTCCAGGAATTTTTCCATTTAGTCTAGTGAAGGACATTATGCAACCTCAACAATTTAAACTTTCACCTGTCTGTCATCCGGTTCTATTCTCTGTTGGATGCTGCTGAAAGGCACGGGCGTCCAGACTCAATAAGACAGGAAGAAATGCAGGAATGTTTGCAGGGAAGAGTGATATAAAATAGCAGCTGATAAGCATAGCTTAGTACATCCGTAATGATGTTTTAAAAAAGAAAAAAAAGGTATCCATGGTTTCGACAAATATACAGAGTATAAAACAATTGCAACAAATAAAAAAAAAATGAATATAAAACTTAAAAGGGCAGTGAGAGGCTGATTTTAGGGCAAACAATTCTTTGTTTGAAACGGTTTCTTAAAGTGAATGAAAACAAGCTTCAAAACTGCAGGTAAAATAGTCCGGGAGCAGATCTGAAGGTAAGAGTCCTGTAAAGTCCATGGGAAGCTACAGTTGAAAAGGGGACATTAAACCTAAAATTTTATTCTGATCATTTATTTGAAAGGTCATATGTAAAATTTCCATGGCTTACCATGGCCCATATGTTATAAATATCCCTTGTAGTTGTACATTTTATTTTACCCACACTTGCCCTATGAAGCTGGTCACTTGAAGTGCTTCAGAGACACTCATCTACATTCTTTTTCTTAATACTCATATGGAAAGTAATTACCACAATTCAATCAAATCTGAAGATATCTCTACTGCTGAGCATCTCACAATATGGATTTGCTGGAACCAGTTATCATCTTTACGGCTGTTGTTGGCCTAAATAAATATCAGTCTAGAGGTGGAAATTCCTCTGCCTGTAAGTCAACTGGTGTGAATAATGAATTAAATTCTGGCTAAATAGGAATGTAGTCAGTCTGTATAAAATAAGAGGGGGTGGCATATTATGAGAGGATCTAGAACAGGAAGAGGGTGACAAAAACCTAAAGAAAAAAGCAGTTCAGAGAGATAAAAACAATAAATAAAAATAGATGAATTCCCTTCAAAATTTAACTTTTTTCTCTTATCTACTTTTTAAATGTTTGTTAGTTTTCAGGAGAGCATCCCTAAGTCTTTGAAATGAAAGACTTTTCTTCATATACTTTTTTTATAATAAAAAACAAGTCCATCTGTGACAGAATTACTTCATTAAATTGTCTGCTGTTTTTTTCAGACAACACACATTTCCCTTTACTTTTTTTCTCTGCAAAAATCACTAGCAGACGGTCCTCGTGATAGACATAGTCAATCCAAATCCAATGAAAATCTTGGAAACAGGCTGACACATATAAACACAGACAGGCCCAAGAGCCCGTCCACAAATTCTTTTACCCCAGGTCCCTTTTCAAGCAGAGGCCATGGAATCTTCATGCAAACACCTGCATCTTGCCATTAGCCTCTGGGATTTGAGTAATTTGGGTCTGGGCAGGGCCAGCAACGGCTGGGCTGGGTGTGGAATCTGACCAATCAGAGACACAGTGAGGAGAGGGGCTGGACCAGGGCTCAGGAGACTCCGGGGAGGGGGTCAGATAGGGGTGCTCGCTGGGCAAATGGAGGTAATGCTTGGGTGTGGCATCTAGTGCGGATGAGTAGCTGTGCTGGGAGGGAGGGGTTGGGTAATCCTCCGTCCCTGCAGTACTGCTACTAGGCTGGGAGGGCAGAGCCTGAGTAGGCTGAGCTGCCGGTGTGGCTGCCTGTGGAGGCTGAGCAGGAGGCTGTGGCTGAGAAGGTTGCTGAGGCATCTGCTGCTGCTGGAAGAAGGGTGGTGGAGGTTGTGAGGTCTGGGGTGTTGGCGGGGTGGAGGTGCCCATGCGGGCCAGGCTCTGCTGGTTGGCGATGGTGTGGTTGATGAGTTGCTGCTGCTGCTGCTGCTGCTGCTGCTGCTGCTGCTGCTGCTGCTGCTGCTGCTCAGCGATGGAGGGCAGCTTGACTGGGCTGATGGTGGGTGTGGAGGTAACAGGTGTTGGCTGCAGCATAGGGTTACGGAAGATCTGTTGTTGGTGCATCAGCATGCTCTGCTGCTGCATGGCAGGGCTCTGGGGGTGCATGCCTGCTTGGCTATTCTGCACAAGATTCACCACCTGCTGACCACATTGGGAAGAGGGGGGCATCCTATTGTGCCAATCAAAGGGCACACTTACAGGACTGACCATGCCCATGTTAAGCCCCATCTGGCCTGAACTCAGCACATAGCCATGGTTGACATCAGAAGCCATGGAGACACGTCCCTGCAAGGACATTCCTCCCGCTCCAAGGTCATTGAGCTGTGCTAGAGACACAGCAAAAGGGCCACCTCCCTCCAACATGCCACTGTGTACCATTGGGGTGTTTGGAACAGACATGGAGGAGTGGAAGAGCCCTGGTGACTGCATGGCCACAGGGGATGTGGGGTTGGTGATGTAGCCAGCATTGCTAGCTCCCCCGTGGGGTGAGTCCAGTGAGTCAACTGGGGACAGGGTAACTGAGCTCTCCAGTAAGGCACTCTGCATGTCCAAGGTCAGCTTTTTACTGCGGGCCTTGACTGACTCCTTCAGATTGGCAGTATGTTGACCTCCCAGGCTGGAACCCTTGGCCCCAGGCCGACGATTCTTTTTTCCCTGTGGGGTGTTCTTCAGACTAGGCAGGAAAGCACTGGGAGGGCACATGAGAGGAGACAGTGTATGTCCCCCAGTGAGGTGGTGTCCAGCCCCTCCATGGCCCTGGGGACTTCTTACTGTATTGTACTCATCAAGAAGCTGAACAATGTCATGGTGCATACGCTCCTGAGCGATGTCCCTTGGCAACCTGTCCATATGGTCTGTAATCTCTCGGTTTGCAAAGTGAGCCAGCAGCACCTTCACAGCCTCACAGCTGCCCTCACGGGCTGCAAGGAACAGAGGGGTCTCCTCCTGAAGAGAAGAACAGAACAGCGGCTGTGTTAGATACAAGTTTATCTCTAGTTCAGCCTGTACTGAAAGTGTGGTTACAATATAAGTAGATGCCATACCTTGAGATCTTGCATATCTTTGTTTGCACCATTCTTCAGCAGGGCAACAGTGGCATCCACGTTATTAACAGCGGCTGCCCAGTGTAAGGCAGATTTACCTAAAAGAGACAACAAACAATGAGATTACAAATCTTTGGTTTCAGTAAATACTATCACCAAACAGGAAAATCAACATAAGGACATTCACTTAAGCAAAAATAGCACACACTTACCCAGTTCATCAACTGCGTTGACATCAGCATGACAAGTGATGAGTTCCTCTACCATGCCCTCCACTGCCAACCTTGCAGCCAGGATCAGTGCAGTAGAGCCATCATACATGCGGGAGTCAAGATCCGTAGCCCGGTTTCTGATCAGAATCTAGGAGGATGGTAAAGATTGGGTTGAACGGTTTGATTCATTCATCTTGGTTCATAAAACACATGAGCTAAAGTAAGTCAAAGGCATTTCCACTGCCGATGTAGCCAATAAACTTGTGTTTGTTTACCTGGAAGACACCCTGTGCATCTGCAGCCACTGCAGCATGTAATGGGGTACGTCCTGTGTTGTCCTGAGCATTGGCATCTGCCCCGGCATCTAGCAGCCTCTTAGCAGCGTCAGCACGGGCGTAACGGGCAGCCAGGTGGAGCGCTGTCTCACCGGTTCGGTCTGTTTGGGCAGCAAGGGATGCGCCCTGGTATATTAGGTCAGAGATGATGTTGGCTGAACACTCCTCACTCTCTTCCTCCTCTGCTACCTCAGGCTCTAAGCCGCCTCCACAGAATGATGCCAGCATTAGAGGTGTAAAACCATCTGGTAGGAGATGAAAACAGGCACGGGTGAGTTTATGTCTATTCGATTGCTCAAAATAACAGATCATACAAAGAAAGCATAAAAAAATATACATATACAAATCACAGTTCCTATGTGAAAACGTGTCTCACTACCAACCTGGGCCTCTGACATTAACGTCCATGCAATCGCTTTCAAACTCTCCTTGAGGTGGGGTGAGGGCCATGGTGGGAGGCACACGAATATCTGCGGCAGCAAGGTGATGCTGTGTCCACTGTCTGCTGTCCACTGCATCTTCGCTGTCTGACAGCATGCTTGGCTCCTCAACCTAAATCCACAAAGCAACAAAACCGGATTTCATTACTTACTTTAAATGCAGGCTATCGTGCTGTTGTTAAAATTAACATAAACATTCTTGTGCTTGCATGTATGTTGACTGTTTGGGACAATTTATAAATGTGACGAAGCTATGCAACTGACCTTGAGCCTTTTTGCCTCTGGGCAGTCTGAGTCTATCCACTGGTCACTGTGATCGCCAAGGAGAGATTCTTCCACAGTTTTTGGCATGTGTCTGTTTACAGATGAATATGTTAAGCAATGATGGCCCAAGGAAACAAATTCAATTAAGAAAAAAAAAAAGTCCTAAAACAATTTCAAAACTAATTGCCAAAGCAATTCAGTTCCTGCAACATCAGTAGTGTTAACATTTGAACATAAATAACTTACTTCATTCCCAGAGCATCCTGGCCAACAGGCTCCCTGCGGTTCTTGTTGCTGCTGGGTTCCTTTTTCAGGAAGAAGCCTTCAGGGAACCAAAGGGTGCTGTGTTCTCTCTTTCTACGTGCAATTAACATGCCTATCACAAGGATGACTAAAAGGAAAAGCGAAGCTATCCCCACCAGCATCAGCTTGCCCCATTGAGGTATAGGTTCCTCTTCAATTGGTATCTTTTCACCTTTAGTGAGAAGAGAAGTAGGAATTACATATTTGTGCTTCATTAGTCTGACTAGTTCTTTGTATTGCTCTATAAGTATCCCTACTCACCACGGACTTCTTTAAGGGGATAAGGGAAGCGGAGCATTTCTACGACTGACAGGGCTCCAAGGTACTCTGCAGCACTGTCAGCTGTAGGGAAGCAGTCCTCAGAATCCTGAGAGCACAGACGGTTGTCTATTTCCAAGTACACTATAGAGCTGCAGGAATAACAGAGGTGTTTAGTGTTATGTGCAATCTACAGAAAAAACTTTTTTATTTAGGTTTTATATTTACTGTATGCCTGACTGACCCGATGACCTCCTGCTGAGGCAGTTCCCTCTTGAGGCGTGCTGCTCGGCGCATGTAGGGGCGGATCATGGCCTCTCCATTTTTGTCCAGCCGGAAGCGCAGTGTGGTGTGTAGGATAGCGCTTAACTTCTGCAGAAAGGCTGTGCTGCTGCGGAGAAGCTCCTCTGGAGGCAGCAGGACTACCAAAACCAAGAAACCCTCAGCAAGTTCTTCTGGAACCTTCTCTGCACAGTCCAAGCCATCCCAGCCACACTCCTCTGTGTTGCAGCCCTGGTCACACCGTCCATCAGCATAGTGGTCGATACAATAGGTTTCATATATTGGACTGGAGACGACACAAGCAGAGGGATCAGTTCATGTTTTTACAAGTCAGTACAGAAAAGAAGCTACAGGGAATCCTACTAACACCAAAGGTAAACTCACTTGCAAACTTTCTCCTTGTTTTTGCAGTCAAAGTTGTCATACAGACAGTCCGGATTGTTGCAGGACTCATCACACTGACTGTTATTGAAGACACGCCAACAGCGAGGGTCTGCACAACGAGCCCAGGGGTTCGCTGCTAGAGAGCAGTCGCCACCATCCCAGCGACAAGGGAATGTGTTGCACTCCTTGTCACAAACGCCATCACTGGCTTTGCCCTGACAGTCCGCCCGAGGGCATGAGGGTGTTGGGAGTTCAGAAGATCTGCTACTCTGCTCGCACCGTTTACCCGTCCAGCCACTGGGACACTGGCAGTGAAAGAACGGGAAGCTGGTCTCTTCAGTGCACAACCCTCCATTGCGACAGGGCTGGGAGGAGCAGCCTTCATTACTGTGATGCTGACACTGGGGCCCGCCATAGCCTGGAAGGCAGGAGCAACGTGCGCCCCTTGTGGTAAGTGCACAGCTACCTCCATTGTAGCAGGACAGTTCCCGACAGGACATGCTTCTTTCACAATTGGGCCCAGTATACCCCTAAAGACAGACATATTTTTTGCACTTAAATTGTGAACTTTCAGTACACTAAACAAGAAAAACTTCAATGCAAAAACAACAAACTCACATTTGTTGTTTAAACCCTTAATGTGAATGTACACTTACAAGCTGACAGGTGCAGGTGTATCCCAGTGCAGAGTTGCTGGATATAGAGCAGGCTCCTCCATTCTGACAAGGCTGAGACTCACATACACTGAACCTGCTCTGACACCTCCGACCTAAAAACAACACACTGATGGTAAAGCTCTAAATTTGGAGGAGTGTATTTCACACAAATGCAATGCAAATTGAGAGGCCATGGGGAGCTGCTAGCAGTTGTCTTACCTGTGAAACCAGGCTTGCAGATACACTGGTAGTCATTGGGCAACTGGATGCAATCAAGACTGTTGGAGGGACTACAGGGGTTAGAGAGACACTCATTTATGTCACCCTCACACCTTTCTCCTGTGAACCCAGGGGGACAATTGCACCGGTATCCACCCACTCTATCCACACAGGTGCCATTGTTCAGGCACTTAGGAGGAGCAGTGCGCAGCCTTAGGGGTGGGGCACAGTCATCCTCATTTATCTCACAGAGAACACCTTTAGAAGAGAGGATATACACTAATAAATATTTATCATCTTCTAGTAATAACAGAGTGAAGTCTTTTTAGTATTAAACATAGGTTTCTGTTGAAGATGGGCTGCATACCCAGTGTGCCGGGGGGACAGGAACAGATGTAATGTCCCACTAGATCAATGCAAGTGCCTCCGTTCTGGCAAGGATGAGACTGGCACTCATTGATCTCTATCTCGCAGTTCTGTCCAGTATATCCTGGCATGCACTGTATTAACAAGACGATGACAATTACATAAACTCCACAATTGTGACAAAGAACTGTGTCAATACTGACTTTGCTGAAGTCTGACAGAGAAGCACATAACATTGAGAAAGTGACTCACATCACACTGGTACCCTCCCACATATCCCCTGCAGGTGGCGCCATTGCGGCAGGGTTTTTCATCACAGAGGTCCACTTGGCTTTCACAATAGCTTCCAGTGTAGTCAGCAGGACATTTACAATAGTGGGTATTCCCAGTGTTGACACAGTGACCACCATGGTGGCATAGCTCGTCTGTCTGGATCCCTAATTATAGAGGTTTATGAGATAAGTGAATTTTACTTACTCAGTCACAACACAAACAGAGCAAGAAGTTAGATGTCATCACGTACAGTACATAAAATTACCTCTCTGACGGGCAGCTGTCTCACAGGAGACCCAAGGGATGTCACAGTAACGTCCAGACCAACCATTAGCACATTCGCAGATGAAGGAAGTATCCTTTTGGCGACATCGTCCTCCATTTTTGCAGAGAGACGAGCGTCTGCACCATTCAACTGGTGTCTAGGTAGGTAATTGGAAGATGGAAAAAATAATCAGCATTTATTGGCCTATAGCTATACACGTACAGAGACTCAGGGCTTTTACAAATCATTTCAAGAGTATGATTGAGTGAGTGTGTACCTGGCAGCGATTGCCAGTATAGCCCTTTTGGCAGGAGCAACGGAAGGACTCTAGGGCATCTTGACAGAAGCCTCCGTTGAGGCACGGCTGGGAGTCACACTCATTGACCTCATACTGACAGTGGGATCCTGTGAAGCCTGAGCGGCAGGTACAGGAATAGCCGTTGATTTTATCGGTGCACGTCCCTCCATTGAAGCAAGAGCTGTGGACAAATTTTATTCTCATATTTAGTAATAATATATAGGTATTTAAAGCAGGTCGATAAAATACATCAGGAGATATTTCCATTACTCAAAGACAAACACACACTCACCTTTCAGTACAATCAGGGATGTTGGTTTCACAGTGAATGCCAGTAAAGCCAGGCCTACAGGTGCAGGTGTAGGAGTTAACATAGTCCGTGCATGTGCCTCCATTTTTGCAGGGGGAACTCTGGCATTCATTTATCTCTAAAGCACAGCGGGGCCCAGTGAAGCCTGGTAGGCAGCTACAGTGGAAGGTGTTCATACCATCCGTGCAGGAGCCTCCACTTAGGCATGGATCTGTTAGAACAAAAGGAGATGATGACTTTGGTCAAGTACAGTAAATGAATATGGACCTAGCACTGTATTCAACAGTAACAGACAATGCAACAAGCTAAATTACGGCAAGCTAAATTAACTTGGCAACTCACTAGGGGCACAGTCATTGATGTCTGTTTCACACGTAAGCCCAGTATATCCAGCTCTGCAGGAGCACACAAATCCTCCAAGTGTGTTAGTGCAAGTCCCACGGTTCTTGCAGGGGTTTGAGATGCATTCATTCACATCTATGTTACACAACTGGCCTGAGAATTGCAAAAGACAGGTACAAGGAGGTCAAGATTATGAATGTGTATGCAAGACTTTCTGTAAACTTCCTGACACATGATTCCAAAATTGATGAGCAGGAACTGAGATACTAAGTAAAAAATTTGCTAACCTTGCCACCCTGGCTGGCAGTTGCATTGATATCCCAAATAGTCTGGTGTGTGGGTGCAGATGGCATGATTGGCACAGGGGTTAGGGGAACAAGGGGTGAGGACTTCGGCACAAGTGGGTCCACTGTAAGGAAGCTCACACAGACAGGTGAAACTTGCCACACCATCCACACAAGTGCCTTTGTTCAGACAAGGACTGGAAGCACATTCGTTGATGTTCACCTGGCACAGGTTACCTGTTGGAGGTAGAAGGGAGACATTAAAACACATTTCAGACCCATCTTGGCCTGACACTGGTGAATGTATCTACACATTTCTAATACACCACTATGGGGAAGTACAGATCATTTAGGAAGAGGAACTCGATGGAGGACATAGTAGGGATATTTCAGACTGAGAGATGTTAATAAAGTTTACGAGGTACTCGGATATGACACCACTCTCTGATTATGGTGTGGATGTATTCCTCTCTTTGTCCTGTACCTTTTGATGTTGATAGCTCCAGCAGTTACTCTGTGTTGTGCTACCCTCTCACCTCTGAAGCCTTGACGACACTTGCAAGTGAAGCCGTTGAGCTGGTCGATGCATGTGCCTGCATTCTGGCAGGGACTTGGCAAACAGTCGTTCCTGTCTAGGTCACAGTTCTTTCCCACCCATCCAGGCTCACAGTCACAGCGGTAACTGGAAATGCAGGAATAGTCATTCATCCAAAAGTTGCCAAGTTATTAAAGAAATAACATGAACTGATGTACAAGTTGAAACATGTAGGATATGCAACAGGTTTGCAAGATAGTCATGCCAAATTTCTCCTTGATATCAAATAGCTATGTGAGTCACTTTAACTTTAACAGTTCATACCCGTTGATGTCATCCCTGCATGAGCCATGGACACATGGGCTGCTGCCACACTCGTCCACCTGGGAGTAACAGTAAGGTGGCTTAAAGCCCTCAGGACACTGGCAGTGAAATCCATTCTCTTCATCCACACATGTGCCCCCATTCCTACAGGGGCTAGATGCGCACTCATCTATCTCAACATTACACTTGGAACCTGGCAGGAGAAGAGTTAGACAAGTGTGTTTATCAACATTTTAACAAATGGGATTGAAAATTCATCTCATAAATGTGCTTTCATTTTCAACGGGGGCCTTACCAGTGAAGCCAGGTTTGCAAACACAGTCATAACGGTTGATGCCATCTTTGCAGATGCCATAGTCACATGGATTACTGGCACAATCATCAAAGTTTATCTCACAGTTTGTGCCTGTATTGACAAAGAGGAGTTACCACTTTAGACCTGTAGAAACACTCTTAAAAATTTTAACATTGGCAGTAATATCCTTCAGTAAAGATAATTTAGAATGATATTATATATTTTTTTCAAAATTACTGTGATCAGTGACAGTATTTGCTGATGTGTGAGCATAGGACAGATTTTAGCCTACAGTTGCAGTAAATTTACTTTAAATGTTTGATAACCTTTTTAAAAATTTTTAATTCAAAAGTTCAAATTAACAAGGTCCAACTATGTGTTTATGAAGTTTTTCCTCTTACCTGAGGTTCCATGCTGGCACTGGCAGATGTACTTGTTGACCATGTCAACACACTTGCCCCCATTCTGACAAGGGTTGCTGTGGCACTCATTGAGCTGGTTCTCACAGCGATACCCTGTGTAGCCAGCATCGCAGTTACAGGTGTATGTGGCAATGCCATCAATGCAGGTACCATGGTGGCATGGGTCGGGCTGACAGTTGTTGATATTACTCTCACAGAGTGTTCCCTCATAACCTAAAATAGAAAAAAAAACAAAATTGGATATTCATTCTAAATATGGACCTGAAAATGTATTGAAATTCCACCTATTGTCACACAAAATCATCACAAAATTTATCACTTCACAATATATATTCTGTGTTCTCGTTACATCAACTTCATTTATTTTTTGCCATTATGAAGTAGTCAGCAATCCAGAGACAAACGTATATGTTTTTCTTGGCCTATTTCATACTTTGTACTGCAGAGGGCGCAATAGCCTTTCTTATGAAAAACAGTCTCCTGGGGCCTACACTCCTTAAAGATGGCTGCAGAAGGAAGCAATGCTGGTATTACAGAGAATAAAAATTCCTCAACCCACATTGAAGTCATGAGTGTTGCAATATCTAGGCCAAATGTTATAAGGTGCTGAAAATAGTTTAAGAGTTACTTAAAAGACAAAGACTGTAAGTTTTGCAAGACTATAAAGAATATAAAGCCCAACACACCATCTAAATTAATCAATTAATCATCTCCATCGCTACCCCAAAGGAATGACAAAAGGGGAAAAAAAACTTTAGGAAGTTGCTTGCAGTGCTTGAGCCAAAATACCAAGTTCATTCAAAAGAAAAAACTTTACAGGATTAGTCTTACCAAATCACAACAAAGAAATGAGACAAAATGTCACAGGAAGCTTGAAAGTAGCGGTCTGTTATTTTGCCAATGACAGATGGATGAACCTCCCTGGTTCCTTAGAGCTATATCACAAGAACAGCGCCTATTATAAGGGGAAACTAGTAGATGGCTGGCTACATCTTGCAAACTTGCCCTATATTTGAATTGAACACGGGAGCTAAAGTTGCAGAATTCCTTAAAGTGGCTGAAGTGGAATGGGGGTTGTAAAAGCCATATCACAAAACTGATGTGGTGTCAGAAAATGCCACCAAAGTGTTTCCCTTGAATTGCAAATCTTCCTCTCTTCCCAGTTTATTTGTCATTTGTTGAACCTCCTCTGTCTGTTTCCCCCTTTTTTTACGAAAACCTTCCACACTTTTGGCTTCTGATCACTGTGGTTTCCATGTCGACAGTGTCTCTGTGTTAGGCAACTAAGTATTGGTTTGTGTGGTATGTGTGCAGTGCAGTGCTGAGTTGGGCAAAGCAGTAAAGAAGGGCCCTACACAAGCCTCCCAGCCCTGCTTTTGTTCTCAGTGGTGGAGGTAACAATAGACCGCACCACGTCAAACAGGGCCACTTCACTCAACAGAAGGGGCCCACAAACACAGGGAATACCAAGCAGCTGGCCACTGAAACAATGAAGCAGCCTCCTCCGCAGGCATAGGTCCAAACAAACATGTTTAATATCAATATATACACTAAGTCAGCTCATGCTGCCTTTGTGACAAACTTTACGATAGCTCACTGTATCTGAGCTTGTATTCCAACATAGATATGTAAGGAGGTAAAGGAATGAAAGTTAAGATGCAGCATAAGGTGGTGTGTGTGTGTGGGGGGGGGTTAAAAGATGAACAGATGTCGAGGTGATGACCAAAACTCCTTTCTTGGAAACTGCTGGTCCTCAGTGACCCCGTGATCCTGAGAGCCGCTGAGGGAAAGAGGGGGATTAGGGGCCTCAAGTCAGTCTGCTTCGCTAGCAGACATCCAGAGAAGAAGCTGACCCCCCAAAACACTGAACACTTAACAAAGACCAAACACTGCCCAACAAGTGGTAAAGGCACATCTGCTCATCTGCCTGAGAAGACTTCTTGAGATGTGTAGCGTCTAATTTGTGCATTGCAAAATATTAGGTACAGAAATTCTTACCTTCAGCACATCGACACTCGAACCCATTGGGCCGGTCGTAGCATTTTGCTCCATTCTGGCAGGGCGTGCTGGCGCACTCATCTATGTCGATCTGACACATGGTGCCAGTAAACCCTGGGACATGCAAACACATAGGTGAAGGGTCAGAAAAAAGGTCCAGTAGAAGGGTCCATGATCAGGTCAGAGGGCAGTTCTGTCTCTTCTTAGAAGGCCAAGGGGGTCTTTGGTTAGGTTACTGATGTCTGGCTACGGTTGGGTTTTAGTGCGTCTCGACTGGTTAAGGAGATGTCATCTGTGCACTTGGACCAATGCTAAGATGATCGCTAGAAAAATGCAATAGAAAACCTGTGACCTTGATAATGTGTTTAAGTTCATACAAGGTAGAGCTGAAAATAAACAAATAATGCCATTATGCTGTATGGAATATCTGGACAGCAAAATGCAACTTCAGCTCAGTTCAGGGTGTGGTACATTTTCTAGTGTCTGCACAACATCTTCTCTGCATTGGATTTTCATTACTCTGTGGTATATAAAATTATATAGAATATGTGGATATTATTATTATTATTATTATTATTATTATTATTATTATTATTATTATTATTATTAGTGTTATTGTAATAGTATTATTATTATTATTATTATTATTATTATTATTATTATTATTATTATTAGTATTATTGTTATTAATAATAATAATAACATCAAAAATACCAGCTTGAAAAGCTTGAGAAACTGAGTAGGATTGAAATCAGTGGGCAAAGTGCCCAGACAGGGGTGAATTGGTGCATTGGTAGCACACTGCTCAGTTGATTTAACAGTGTCAGGATGGTCTGTGTGTCGGTGCTTGGGTTGCTGGGGGGGGGGTTAGAGGAGACAGTGGGATTGTTTTCTCTTTTGGGGCCCCCCCTCCCTCCTTCCTACATCAGCTCCACTGGCTCAATAGCTAGATGGGGGGTGGAGGGGGACGTCTGTCCCAGATGTAAATTGCGGACCTGGAAAAGAATCTCATTAGCAGGACTGCTGTCCCCCCACCCTACCCCCCACCACCAGGGTAGGATGAGGGAGACTGCTGTCCCTTCCACATTCCACAGAGGAGGGGAACGGGGGTCACAATAGTGTCTTTGTTCAGGCAAGAGGATAGGCAGCCTTTTGGGCCTGCCTTTTTATAAAAGTGGTTGCTCTAAACACCAGCAGGCAGAAGCAGCAAGGCAGACCCTCCCTCCTCTGGTTTTGGGGACATTTAAACTTTGGCTCTCTGTTCTTACAACTGCTGCTGAGACTGAGCTTAAGTTGTTAACAGGGATAGAAATAAACATGTGGGATAGAAATACAAGTCAGAAAAAAGTCTCACCTGGCTGGCAGGTGCATGTGAAGCCATTGACCATGTCCCGACAGATGCCATCATTCACACATGGGTTGCTCTCACAGTCATCTACGTCACTCTCGCAGTAAGTCCCCATGTAGCCTGGAAGACAGAAGTTCAAAATTAAGTTTACAGACGTTCTTGGAATTTAAAAGGCTTCACAATGTTCAGTTATGCACGGTTTTTCAGTTCAAGCAAGTTTGCTGTGCATACAATTTTGTGTACACTGTGCAATGGGTAAAAGATCCCAGAACATCCCCAGTGTTCCCACTCTATTGGCCTAAAGTCACCACACCCTACTGTCCATGGAGCATAACCCCTCCCCGGGTCAGTGTCTCATTCACCAGATGCATGTTATACATTCTTTGTTAGCAAACTATGGAGGGCTCCTTCATTGAGGTGAAGCAGAGTGTGGATCGGAGTGCTGCCCCTAGGGAGAGGCTAGCGTGGAATCAGAAATAATCAGCCGCTCCACATGAGCTTTGCCAGGCTGGCTGATGATGAGGAGGGTGAGGAGGAAGGGCCTGTCTCTGGAAATGAAGGGGGAGGGGGAGAGGCTCTGGGAAAAGGCCTCTTTCCCTCTCTGTGTGTATGAGGGGTGCAAAGTGGAGCACAGAGGGGCCCTATTGTTCCGCTCCATTCCCACCACTCTACCACTCATTAGTATTCACAGCACACTCCACCCCCTAACTGCTCTCCCTCTCTCACATCCAGTCCTATAGACCCAACTCCCAGCTCTAATTTGTATAGTTCCCAAAACCCCAGGATGCATGTAGGACGGTGCGTGAGAGTTTCACTGTGTTTTTGTCACTGAGTGTCCAAACCTTCACTTAGTCCAAGCTAATACCCTGTCTGGCTGTACAGTGCATTGAGTGAAGAGAAGTGCCTCCATACCCCCGAATCTTAATGGGAATCTATTACATAACAGTCTACACTGGCAGCCAATGTGGCAGCACTGTAGATAATGCTTCTTTAGAAGGTCAGGTTTAAATAATCGGTTGTTGGACTGTGTAATGATTTTGAGCTGTCCCATGTAAATGACATCATGGCTGAATTCAGGTGCTCTGTGCTGTTTTATTGGACGTTCTTAAATATAACTTAACAGGTGGGAATACCTGGCATGCAGATACAGGTGAACTCTCCGATGCGGTCCAGGCATGTGGCATCATTCTGGCAGGGCATGGACAAACATTCATTGATGTCAATCTCACACCGTGGACCAGCATATCCCCGACCACACTGACACTGGAAGGAGCCCTCAGTGTTCACGCATTTCCCAAAATGCTCACATGGGTTGGCGCCTGTAGGTAGAAGACTGGAGATCAGTATATGGAACACACTCAAAAGAAAGCTGAAACAAGAGCATATAACCCAGGAACTGACAAATGACTCACCAATAGAACACTCATCCATGTCCTGGTTGCAGGCCCCTCCTACGAATCCGGCAGGACAGGTGCAAATGGCGCGGCCATTGAGGGGGTTGGTGTCACACACCGCCCCCTCATTGCAGGGGTTACTCACACATGCATCATCAAGATGGCACAGCAAACCTGTTGAGAAAGTCCCGAAAGAAAGGACATGCCAGTTATCAGTTAAAAATTTAGCAGTCAAGTCTAATAGACGTAATTTTGACAGACCCACTTACCCGTCTTTCCAACTGGGCACTCGCAGAAGAAGGATGCCACACGGTCGTGGCAGGTGGCACCATTGAAGCAAACAGCTATGGCGCAGTCGTCAATGTTCTCGCTGCAGTCATCTCCGGTCCAACCATTAACGCAGACGCAGGTATGACCACCAATGGTGTTGAAGCAAGTACCCCCATTATGGCAGGCGTTTGGTTGCATGAGACACTCGTTGACATCCTCAGCACAGTATTGCCCTAGTGTTCCGAGACAAATATGGGGTCACACATACTTACCACGATTTAAAGTTTATTTTAAATATGATGAATAGAAAATATAGATAAATTTGTACCTGTCCACTCCGGTGGGCACTGGCAATTGTAGGTATTAACTCCATCCACACATATTCCTCCATTCATACACTTATGACCTGGACAGTCATCCACATTATTCTCGCAGTTGTGTCCCTCAAACCCTAAGACAGAGAAAGAAAAGAATTATGATATACACAGTAACACATCAGTTTATTAAACATTCAGTGACCCCTGTGCCAGACACTAAACATTTCTCCTGATAACCTTGAGTCATATATACCACACTAGAAGGAAGTGTGGGGGCTAATGCGGTCAGTAAAAAGGTTCAGAGGGTGTCTGATTGTTTACATCTTCACATGACGGTTCCCATACGACACCAGCAACAGCCGTGACTCCTGCCTGCTTCAGAGGTCTACACTCCCCGCAGTGTTTGCTTGTTTTATAATCTCTCACAGTTTCAGTGACTTCCTCTCTGGCGAGAGACATTTCCTGCCAGTTCCCCAATGGGAAACCAGGAGGCCTATAAAGTAAATTCCTTCTGTTGTGAACAGAGCAAAGGAGAGTAGATTCCAGGCGGGCTGCCTCCTCAACTCTCCCACAATCCCATCTCCCATCAGCTGCTATTTATAGCAAACAGGATGCTGACCTGGGACAGTGGCAAAAATCCAAGCAACAGCAATAAAAGCTACGTCATCGGGCTGTGAAAATCTGCATGCCTTCAGCGCTCTGCTGGGGATCTGGAAAAACAGTTGAGTCTGCAGACTGACTTGTGTGTGTGTGTTCTATTATGCTGATAGAGAGCTATTCTACCTGGTAGGCAAGCGCACTCGTAGGAATGGTCGCCGGTCTGTCGACAGGTGCCCCCATTAAGGCACTGAGATGGCGCACAGGGCAAGGTGGACACCTCACATGTGGTCCCGCTGTATCCAGGTTGGCAACGACAGCGGAAGGATCCTTCGGTGTTTGTGCAGAGGCCACCATTGAGGCACACGCCAGGCTTGCGGCACTCATCAATGTCATTGCGGCAGTTCTTTCCCTGGTAGCCAGGTGGGCAGGAACAGTTGTAGTGGTTATTCCAGTTGGCACAACGGGCCCCATTGGCACAGGGACTCCTGGCACAGGCATCAATATTAGAGCAGTCTTGGCCTGGAGATTAAACAGGGAATTGTAGTCAGTGAACATAGGTGCTTTCGATTTCCCTCCCAATGAAGACAAATTCTGAAAGATGTACTGTACCTCTGAACCCTCGCTGGCACACACAGGAGTATTGTGGGATACCATTGACCACCTGGCTCTTGCAAGCTGCTCCATTCAGACATGGTGATCGATGACAGGGATCCAGGTACTGACAGAGAGGACCAATGAATCCAGGACGACATCTGGGCAAACAAATGAACACACACACAAATATTAGGATGTTTTTGGCACGCTGGTCATAACAGGTCACAAGCTGACAAACCAAGGTATTTAAGACAGCTCTAAACTCCAGTGTAGCCCATTTCCCATCATCTTCTGGATCTGGCAATCAGGGCCCAATGGCACATTGGCAAGGCCTGCTGCACGACTCAGGGCTTGGCATGAGCAATTCTTCTGGGCCCCGGGATGAATTTGTATTAACATGGCTCACCCAAAAAGCACTAATCATGCAATTCATTATTCATGTACTGAGACACACATACAGTGCACTCACAAACAGCCTTTAAAATATGAAGATGGAGAGAGGCCATCTTTCTGTGTCTTATGATGCAAAGACTGCTAATTCTGTCTGGAAAGCTTCACTCGCTCTATTTCCCCTAACATTCCTCCACTATTACAGTTTTTCTGCACCTCGGCTCTTGTTTCTGTTCTTATGAGAACACACCCAGAAACAGCAGTCTGGAATCTTGACCATAGCCAACAAATAAGGACATGAGAAAAACGAGGACTACACATAGCAAGCGTCAACCTAAAAGGAGAAGCAGCTTTGGTATTTGAATGAAACAACACATCCTCCTCTCAGTAGTTATGTTTTGATAGAAAAGTTTATTATCTTTATGAAACAACAATGGCTTGTGAACATACAAGGTGTTTTGACCGTGTATTTCAAGTGTCCGTATCACACACGCTTCAGTTTTAATCTATACATTTATTTTAATCTATATGTGTGTAACATGTAACATAACCAATGCTTCAAGTCCATTTTCTTTCATTTTTCTTACGTAACCAGAGAAATTGTATGTTGGGCTCCAAGCACTGCCAAAACAAGTGACTTACACTCAAGGCTTTGCCTGAAGACATCTGTGTAGACACAAGTGGAGAACTGGGGCTGTTGCTCTGCTAAAGTGGGTTGTGTAGACAGCGTGCAAGCCTGACCTAAACCTGCTCTACTAAGACTTAAAGATAAACATATAAACAGGGCTCGCTATGGTCTCTTCAGAGGTCCTATGGGAGTTTTGACAAGGTTTGGGCTTACTAAGGAGTTCAGTATGAGCTGGTAACCCTACACCAACAGTGGAGCCCTTGGCTGGGGACAAACCCCCCCTCTTCAAACAGGGTGTTTGATGCTGATGACAGGGCAGTGATGGCTGGATTTTGGCCCGTCCTTGGGCTCTGTCTTCTTTTTTTTTTGAGAGGAACCCCTGGGCAGGATCAACAATGGATTTTCATCTCTTCTCTTTCACGGGAGCGTTACCACCCCTACATTGGTGTTAGTTCATCTTTTACTTTTTTGATATGCTTCATAAAAATAAACAAAACATAAAATATTTTTCTAGCTCTGACCCCTGGCTCGGAGACTGAAGCTGCTTCAGGTTAGGCTAAAGAGGATGAACTGATCCAGAACTAGATTTTAACTGAAATAGTCTGCTTCCTTTCTGACTAGTCTGCTCCGGGTCAGACAACTGGAGACTACTCAGTTTTGTTTGGCGTTTTTTCCAGCTTCACAAAGACAATTGTGAAATGGAGGAGCCACAGGGCTAAGCATGAAGGAGCCAGGGACACAGCCATATCCACAAGAATGTGCAAATACACAGAAACAGTGCAGAAAAAGTAAAATGTCTCCAAAGTAATAGTTTTTTGGTATATAAAAATTAGTCCAAGATCTAAATATAACAACTATAAATGCCATAGGGAAAGAGGATTTTCCTATGATGATGACTATAGTACAAGGTCAGCACTAAGACGTTGAGACTTGGTTTGGAAGTTAGAGTGAAGCAACAGTAGAGCTGGCATACTGGCAGACAGTTTGCACAGTTACAGCAGTTACTCTTCCATCTCCTAGAGCCCCCCCCCCCGTACCCCAGCTTGCATTTCCCCCTAACAAACCCCTCCTCTCACGCGCTGAGAGGTCAGATGTCAGAGGTCCCCCGTCTGATTGTGATGGTAATGTCACGACTGCAGGGAGAGGGGTGGGGCTGCTCTGCAGGGGAGAATGTCTTTAGAAGCTGGAATTGGTGGAGAGGGTGATGAAGAGGAGGAGAGATTGGTCCCGTCCAGCAAGAATGTCATGTCATATTTCCTGTAATCCCTCGTCCCTCACTCTGAAAACACCGCACTCACTCCTAATGCACGATCCCTGTTGCCTTAGCAACCTCACAGACAACCAAGCAAGCCTGACACCCAACCAATCACCCCTCCCCCTTACACCCACCCTTGGTCCCCATGGCTATTTGTCATGGCTTGGCTGGTTTTATTTAGAGGCAAATTAACTATGTCTGGAATCTAGGGTATCACAAAAAAATGAAACATGAATGTGGTACAAAGAAGTCTTTGAAAGGACTGAGGAAGAAAGTTGCTTTTAGAGCTAAAAAAAAAAACCCAAAAAAACTACAACACAGGCCGACAGTCAATTTCTTCCCGATGTGCTCTGTATTGTGGGCTTTTGACTGCTGATGAATGCCATAGAGCTACAGTCTTAACAGGCTGCTGTTCTCTGGAGACCAATCGTGACTCTTTGGACAGGGAATAACTTACAACTCATTCTAGGCAGTATTGTGTATCCAAGTGTATCCAAGTTGCACTACAGAAACTACAATACAAGGTAATTGGATTAATGGTGTGTACAGCTATGATAATTAAGATTATTAGTTATTTTTCTTTTGTGTGCTGTTAGTTCATATGTGTGCACATGTGTGTTGCTGTTGGTGTGTAAGCCTGATGATAGCAGTAACGTCTCATAAATTATTTGTCCTCCTTTACAAATGCACAGTGAACCGAGAAGCCAAAACACACATTCTTTTGTCTAGACTTGACTCATTGCCAACATGCTACTCCCATAACAAACAAATCTGAGTGCTATCAGTGCAGAGACTGGAAGAGACATGCAACTTTGTCCTAGTGCACCTGAGAGTCTCCTAATCAGGCTCTTTACAACCTTGTGGATTCTACTGCTTGTGTTGAATCCACAGAGCAGGGCAGGAAAAATGTCTTGGCCTGGGCCCAGCCTTATGTGTGGCGGATGTATGAGGCAGGTGCTGGCTGCTGTTGTGCAATGGGCCCCTGAGTCATATTTAGTGAGTGTCGACTTCTGACCTTTGAGGAAGAGAGTGCAGCAGATGAGGAGGAGGTCTTTGAGTGCAGCGGAGGGAATGGCCAGAGTGGGTAATCTCTCCATGTCAACACATATAAAGGTTTTCGCCAGCTGCTGCCCCGGCACCATGCATCTGTCCACATCTGTCAGTGCACCTCTGGGTGTCTGGCATTTACCTCTACTGCCAGATTTTAAGCCAAAACAACTGTGCCGTGTTGCTCATGGGACTAGTTCTGCAACCAACCCCCCCGCACACACAGACACTCACACACAGGCTATTTTTCTTTACTTAAGAGATGTGATCATCCTTCACAAAACACATGCATTAACAGTTCCTCTTAACACACTTTCAAGACTGTTATGCAATGGCACCACTGCAACAATGCAAAAACATGCAACAATCACTGCACACCCAAACAACGAAAAGAAACTTACAATTAGAGTCAGCGTCTGAGGAAAGATGTATAAAAGGGAAGATCCATTGAGGATTATACATTAGGAGGAAAGACATGGCAATTTTTATGAACAAGAGTTTAGGGAGCAAATGATATCATAAAACATTTCCGTCGTTTGATATATGACATTTCAACAGTGTGTTGTGATCTCTCAAGTTGTTCTGCATCCTGTGTGAGGATCCTCTGACTAAAACCATTTGATTTATGTAAGTGAGTTCTGTCACCTATACTTTTGTAACACAATGCCAGTTTTCCTGCTTTCTGGGTCACTGAAGCAGGGTAACCTGAGCTCATCCTCTCCCTTACAATAGCCGCCTCTCTGCCAGAGGTCAGAGGGTGACTCACCTGTGAACAAAGAGGCTGTAATCTCTGACATGGTTCATACACACAGTCATGCTTCACAAGGCAGCAACTAACTACCATAAGGGAGTCTTCCCATCTCAGGGGGCATTTCCAAAGACAAATACAGACAAAGCGCAACAACAGAACTTTTGTCTTGGGGTATGATTTCAACTTATGTGCAGGATGAGAAGAGCTAACCGATGTTTCACAAATTCTTTCAAACCTGAGGTTACTAGAAAGAAATAAAATCTTTTGGAAACTCTTTCAACAGTATCTCTTTCTCTCACCACAGCCATATTTCCCTCACCCCCTCCTTCCACAAGCAAGCAAGAATCAGTTCTATTCCTTTATGAGAGTCCACACTGACACCATACTGCCAACAGGACCCCCCCCCCAATCTCCTTCCAACAGCCTCTTCTGCTCTGCTCTCCTCAGCTTGGCTCTCCTTTTCTCAGCAAAGAGCCAGATTGGGGGTTGGGGAGTGTTTTGTGGCCCAAATAAAAGAGCTAAAGTAGTCAGAACTCCTTTGTATAAAAGTGTTGGAGGGGGGGGCAGTGACCCAAACAGCCAGTCTTTCAGGCCTGGGCTTACACGGACCAACAGGCCTGGGCTGTAGCCTGGCAACAGTAACCCATGGTGAGAGGGAGCCGGAGTGAGAGAAAGGGGGTGATGAGAGACAAGGTTTCATGAGGACAGTTGGAGCACTTTAGAGATCCCCACCATATGCAGGTAGCACTGAGCACTGCACGGGGCCAATTCACTCTGGTAATTAAGTACGATCATGTCTACAAGGATGCATGTTTCACGGTTTAAAGTGCAAAGTTTGTTTCAACAATTGTTCTTAGACACACAATGGAGGTATTGAAATCTCCAGAAGGAGGTTTCCAGAGCACCCCATGAGCATGAATATTAAACATGTGAATACAAGGACTTTTAACTTTCTCCTGAGAAAAAACAGAAAAGACACCGACTATAAGGCTAGGAAGGCTGTCAGTGCATCCATCTCACCTCCAGTCTCCCCCTGAACACTCAGATCTACATTTATAAGGTTATAAATCAAGAATGGAAATGTAGGGAATTTCCTTTGCAGTGGAGACTGCACAGATCTGCTACACCAAGAGAATAAAAATATGCTGTTATACTGCTATGAAAAAGGGTGGACAAAAGCTTGCCATTTATACACTTGTGGTTCATAAACTATCTTAACAAATTTACCTCAAGTTTCAACAGATCTTTGGAAGAGTACACCCCGACATTTTTTAAATATCAACGTGCTTGCCCACAACCACATTGTATGAATCCCAGGGTCGAGGCCTTTTAAAGCACTCTCCATTGAACTCAACCACAAAATCCCCACCCAAGCACCTAAACTGAACCAGATTTCTGTAAAACTTTGAAATTTAAAAGACTCTATCCCGATTCTAGCATGAAAGATCAACTACCAAGCCTTGCCCAATGTTTTCTTTCAAGTTAGCCTCAACAAAAAGAAATAACGTGACAAAAGATATCTTAGACCTCTTAATGGTCTATGTTGCTATTCATTTCACAGCAAACATTAGCTGCACAATGAATGTGGATTACATAGAAATACAACATCTGATAAACTACACTCCAGTTTTATAATGTTGACAGAAACTGGTGCACAGATTGACCGAGACCAGCACATACTCTCACATGCTTATAGTCTTGAATGAATGAAATTTGTTTATTTGACACTGGCAAAGGTTCTCAGAGATAAGCTAAGGGGAATGCCAGGAAAATAGCCAAAGAATGTCTATTATCTCAATTGCTGTCACCAAAAGAAGTACTTGAGATGTTAAAAAAGAGTTGGGGCCAGTCATACCTAAATGAAACATCATCTAAAGCTAAAACTATTTATAATAATGTTACAATTTAGTTTCATTTACTTTGGCAAAGTTTTTTACATCCTAAAGCCTCTGATCAATCTTAGATCAGGAAAAGGTAAACACTGGCAAAATACTGCCTGGTTAAAATCAAGATGTCTGTGGAAAGTGTGCTTAGTGGAAAAGTGAATGCCTTTTCCTGAATCATTTAACGATGGACCCATCCCTTCCTCTTCTAAAAGGGAGGGAGAGACTTGAGAAATTTTGCTGGCGGACCTCAACTATTCCAATCAGGCCTGCCTGAATGTCTGTTCAAAAGTCATCGTCTCCCGGATAAGAACAAACAGCCAGGGAATGAGACTTCAGAGGCAGGCTTATCCCTACATAAGCATGTGGTTCAGACATACATTGAGTCCCAAAAGAATAATATTGCTCAAATCCCAACTGGAGGTTCCTTTGCCAACTCACAATAATGGAAAAACTGACATTAAGTACCACACAGGGTTTGTCTTCTGATGTTTTGTGCGAGTGAGCACATCATTTTTCATTTTATGATACTTGTATATAAAGGATGAAGCAATTTTAGCATAATGAAATAAAATGAGAGTTGAGACCGGGATGCACCAAGTAAGCAGCTTAAGCTTCTCTGATAAGACAGGATGTGCGTAGCAGGGAGGTCATATGGCACCACTTCCTGTGATGGGGCCTGGGAACCACAGCTCCCAGTCTCCAGTCATGACCCAAAGAGAAGAAGGGACAACAAACCCAAATATTCCTCCCTATGATGGTGTAACCTCTTGGTCAGATAGTACTCATCTCCTCATGGATATGACCACTGTCCTCCCATTAAGTAATTTGAAACCACTGGGACTACAATGCATCAGCTTTCCTGGACAATGACATGACAATGGCTCCATCTGTCTGCCAGGACAACATGAGTGATATGGGCTATATGCCGCACAAAATTGCAGGGTAACTAATTGCAAATCAAACAAGTCATTCTAAACATCCCATTTTCAATGAGACTATGCCGACAGCATTGTTAAAGGCATTCCTGAAGGGGCTACCGGGGTGAATGGAAGGGAGGTATGGACAATAACCTGAAAGCACCAGAGGGACAGGAGGAATCTTACTAAGCATTCCTTTCTAATCCACCATAAAGATGCCAAAGAAAACACTAGCCCTGAGGTGCTCTGAACTAAGCTAACAATATAATCTGTCTCTATGTGCCTTGGCATGTTGGTATATTTCCACTTCATAGTGAATGATGCTCCTCAGAAATATATTTTCATCTGTTACAAAGAAAAAGATAAAAGATAAAATTGATAAAAGACTAAAATTCATATGTAGTTGCCTAATTTCCTATTTGTTTAGGCTGTAATCTCTTCTGAGAAAATTCATTCTTTCTCATTGAAGACAGGAGAAAGAGTATGTGTCCTCTCTACTGACACCCCCCCCCCAAAAAAAAAGTGAAGTAAGGTGGGCAGATATAAAGTTTCTACTAGAGAAACAGCTCTCTACCCTGTCTGGGCAGCCTGCTCCCTATCAAAGTCAAAGATGTCCTCTTTCATCATGTTCTAAGAGGCTGGGAGTTGCTACAAGGTCATAACAAAACACTCACAATTTATATAATACGCTGCTACTGAGGCCAAGGGCAAAGCATTTATAAAATAAAGAGGCAGAGTGTATCCAGCCATCGACCTCACATTTATTTCCTTTCAGTTTAGAAGATCTGAGTGGAAAGAGTTCCTCATGATCTGTGACCAACCACTGTGTTGAGAGACAGAGGCAGAGGATGAGCCACCAGGGCTTGGACAACATGCAGGGAGAGGATGAGTGGACCTGGTTGCCGCCGCACTGTGAGAGAAGCAACATGTGCTAGAGGGGCTGCGAGCTACCGGCTTCATTCCTCCACGAGCTTGTCTCTCACAGTATGGGGGCAGCTGACTGCTCAATGGCAGCACCTGGCCCTATGCTTCCCCTTTGTCAAGATCTGACTTCACTGGATTACCATCACAACATCCACCAGCTGTCCCCTACACAGCCAGCCCCCCCACCCATCCACCCCCCTGCTTCCTACCCAGTGCTCCCCAACCCATTCCCTACCCCCAGTTGGATCCCTCCAGCTGGATCCTCTCTGAATGACACCCTCTCAATCTGCCTAATTATCTCTCCTCTAGCCATGCCGCTGTGGCCCTCTCTAGGCGGCACATTCGGCTCACGGGGCCAAAGAGCTGAGGGGCCAAAAGCACTTCAACAGGACTTCCTGACTGCTCACCTAGAAGCTCTCTGTGATACTATCAACCCTTCACTGTCAAGTTCAAAACCCTAGGCCAAAGTATGATCATAGAAAGAATACTTCAAAATTTCTTATTGTGTATCAAGTAGAACACTGTGTCAAAAAGCCTCAAATTACAAGATAGTATTTTTTTTTTCTTAATCAATGCAAGTAGTGAACTATAACTCTTTGCAGAGAGGGTGTTTCTGAATAACTTTATCTCCTGAATAGATAAGCAAAACTACAAAATCCAACTGACAAGTTGTATTTATCTGCAGGCCTCAAACAAAATCTGGTTTGCTAAAAACCACTCTCCCACCAGTGCAAACAAACATGTACGCAGACAAAGAGGCATGTTTAAGTACACGTCACACAGTTATGAAATTCTTTTGCGTCAATAGGAATCATCTTCAAACTGTTGCAGGTAACATCGAATGCAAGTTAGTACCTAGGTTGGGATCGTGGTCATGGAGCCTGGTTCGAATTCTCAACTCTTTCAGACTTAAAGCATTGACCGATTTTAACTGGGTCACTGGAAAAGATGAAATGGGTATCAGAAAGTTTGTTCACTCGAACAGTTTCCTGAGGATTACTACTGTAATCCCCTATCAGCAACTCTGAACTGCAACTTTTACTAAATCACCTGCGGAGGAAGCCAGTGCACCCAGAGACTCAAGAGAAACTAACAAGTTGCAGAACAATGCGAGAACTTTGAAATGTTTTACGCGTTAATGCTTTTGTGTGGTATCATAGTTGTGTTTGCCAACAAGACAGAGGATCTGTGGCGGTAACCATGGTATCAACCACAGTATTACTGTCATTTGAGAAGCTACTTGCCATAAGCTATTTGCAATAAGAAAATTAAATAAAACAGTGGCTGGACAACAAGTGGGAGCAGATAACCATTCTCTACACAGAACAATGTGTGTGGATCTGTGGAGCTGCAGAAATTCCATTCAAGGTTGTTTTCTTTAAGCAGATCCCAAAATTCCTGTCAAATGCTGAAACATGTATCTGTATCTGCATTTTCTCTCTGTCTTTCTATTCAGTGCTGGCCTCATTTTGCTGTGTCCTTTATTCTCTCCCTCTCTGCGCTCTGTTCTGATGGTGCCAGGTTACTGCCAGGTATCTAATGAAAGAAAGGATCTTTTCTGCTGTTTTGGATCTCCTGTTTCTGTGGGCTCCCAGGGGAAGGGGTGGGGTGGCTCCACGACTCACTTCTGTCTAGGACTGGTCTGACCACTCTCAAGTGGCCATGCTCTGCTACACTGCTCTGTCCTGCTATAGGACTCTTTCTATACTATGTGGTATGACATTTGTCCCCTTCTATTAGAAAAACCTTCCCTTTGCATGTTAGGTGCTTCTTTTTCTTGGTCAACATAGTGATTACAAATGCCCAACTCCTATGCACCCAGCACACATATACATACATGTACAAAGCACAAAGGGCTGGAGAAAGACAAAGGATGAATGAATGAAAGAATGACCTTCCAGAAAAAAAAAATATCTCTGTGATATGATGACATTAAATCTGGTGATTAATGTATACACTAAGATAAAACCTAAGATTACTGCAATAATTTTCACAGGTAGAAGGAAAGGGATATTTCTGTGTGGTTGGGTTAATAAATGATATACCCAGATAAATAATATCAGGTATGCTGAAAAAAGGATCTAGCTGCATAAAATAACACATATACTCATTTAGTGACACTCAGCTCATCTTGGCTCCAGCTAATGATTAAAAAAATGTGGGCAGTAGTTACTTGGTCCACATACAGTCTGGTAACATATTATACACACAGTGTATAATGGGTACACTTGGCTGTATATTAATTTCATATATAAATATTTTTGGTTTCTTTGCATGTGAAAAGTGCATTTGTGGTATTGGCTAAACTGCAATAGGGTAAACTACTATCCCACTCCAAAAAAATAAACATACCGTTTTGGAGGGAAGCAGCTGGCTACCGAGGAGTTTTTTGTTCTACCAATTACACTGTCTCTTCCACCTGAAACACTCATGCATGTTTCCTAAGCCAAAGGGTTTTTTTTTTTCAAAGGACAAATGACCCCCAGGCAAGACACTGTAGGCTATTTAACTTGACTATTGTAATAGGTTACCACACACCCCCCCCGCCTTATGAATTTGAAAAACAAAAGCCTTATCTTTGCTAAAAGATGTGAGGGCTTAAAAAATGCCGAAAGCAGGCGGGAAAACGAAGACAGTTCATCAAAGGTTTTTAAAACTCTCCGCTGAAACTCATATTGCTATAAAAAGGTAATCTGTACAACTAGGAAAAATATAACACATTGAAAATAACAATGAAAAAATAAAGAAGATGGGAGAAAAAAACAAAGGAAAGCTTTACTCATGCTATGTGCACCACAGTGCTGTGATTTATGTCTGACAAAGCTCCTTACAGGTGCAGGAGATGAGTGTGGTTGCCAAACATGTTGAAGCTTGCTGACGCTCATCAGTGCAGGCCTAATCAATTTGTCCCATCTTTCACCACTTTTACGTGACTGTTGTGAATTAACAGCTGAACAACGAAGGAATATTCGTACCATTGTTTAACACTGAGTATCTGACTAGAAATCAATCTTTCCCCTGAACCTTTGAAGAGCGAATGGAAAAATAGCAGCCTGTGTAAATCAATTTACACACAAGGCCTTCACTTTTGGTTTGAACGCCTTTCAAACACTGCGTAAACTCAAATTAGAGGCTTTGCCGAAAGGAAACTTTAGCCCACAAGTCTTTTCCCCGTACATCTTTACATTATATTCCACTTACATGCATCGAGAGGGTGAATCTAAGCATGTCCCTCCATTTTCACAAGGTCTGTAATTATCCACGCAACGGAACCCTGTGGAAATTGGAGAAATTGGTTAGAAAAATCACACATTTGACAAACTATTCGATGTTGTCCACTTTAACCCTTAGAGGAACATATATGCCTACAGGCAATAGTAGTGGCCCATTGAAATAGTATAGGTATGGTAGATTTTTTTAATGAACTTTCTGTGAAACATCATGGAGACAATCCACTATATAGAACTCCTTTAAAGTCACTGATATACATTTCAGGCATATCCTTCTAGATAGCAGACCTTCGCCACTTGTGGCATCTTGCAGACACACCCGCATGTTTGTTGTTTACTTTGTCAAAAAAGCAGATAAAACTTTGTCTTTCCTCGATGGAGATACAGGCAGACTGAGATCGTTTCTGCTCGGAAACAAGTACATCTTAGAGACATTAATTTATCCGGCAATCGTTGCTCAACCGCTTCGAGAGAATTTTTTTTAAAAACCTGAAGTTGATTAAAAGTCCTTTGTTCAGGAAGAATGGGGGGGGGGTTCAGCTCATCACCCCCTGCTTTAGGTTAAACTAATTTTCACCTTACCCCGCACTCCCTCCCTCCACGTAGCCCACAACAGATGCAGTTTTGAAGACTCGTTTAGGTTGAGAGATACTGCTCCACACTGCTCTGTCAAACTTTTGCAGCGCTGCTGATGTTACAGCGGCTACTTCTACGCTTCGGCTTTTGTAAAAACTTGGTGGAGCAGCAGCGCTCATAGTGTCATCAGACTTTTTCCCACAGACGAAATTCGACCGAAGCAGAAAGATCCATTGAAAATAAATAAATAAACAAATAAATAAACATCTGGGTCCCCAGAGCAGCAATGTTAGATTTATTTACAAAAGCAGCTGCGTGTGTGAGTTTGCGTGCGTTAGATATTTTGACACGTGATGCGTGTAAACTTCTTCGGTGTCTGTTACTATTATCTGTTGCGGTTTCATTATTCAGAAAGACTCTGGGAAACTTTGAAAATCATCCACTGTCACGCTGTGTGTAACTCAAACTACTAAGTGGAAAAAAAACAAACAAACAGGAATCATATATAAACACGTCTATTTGGCACAAAACTTGCAAGCGGTGGTTTAGATAGTCAGGGATAGCCCTCGTTTTTATTAGAACCGGGATGGTTGATGGGCTGTCCGGACATGTCCAGTCAACCTATGGCTTTACGGCTCACTTATATGCTGCGAACGCTAAACGTGATATAAATAAATCTTACCTTCACAAATATGCATAAAAAATAAAAATGACAAAATAATCCATGGAATATTCCCTTCCATTTCGGTGGAAAAGTTTCCAGAGTTTCAAGTCGGGGTTTTTAGTAGAAATACATCCTTTGTTAAGTTCACATAAAAATAAAGGCTCCAAAGTCGATGGGGGATTTTTCATAAAATCAGCCGGGGGGGAAAAAAAAAAAAAACCGCAGCGATAGGTCCCAGTCCTGTATTATCCTCCGCAGCTCGGCCACGGCTGCTGTCGGTTCTCGGGTAACCTCCTGAAACTTCTGAAAAACTTTTCCTTCCCGATCTGTCCCAGCGTCTGATATCCCCGCCTCCTCCGCCCCCCCACCCCCGGCCCATCCCCTCCCTCTCCCCGCTCCGCAGTAGATCGTTCTTGCGCCGAGCTTCCCAGTGTCGGGTCCCGCAGGGGAACCTAAACGCAACCCACCCCCCACACCGGAGCCCACCAACCACAGACGCACCACAATAACTGAGCTGGGTAGAAATTGAGAGAATGGAGGAAGGAAAATGTCCTGATCAGAGCTCCAGACGTTTGAGGCAGCGATGCAGCTCTGGACATAATCTGCCAGCAGAAATGGGCACTTTTGCTGAGACACTAATTTCAACGCAGTTTTTTTTTTTTTATCATAACCAAACTGCCACGGCTGATTTGATGTGGAATAAAACACATCTCTCCTTGATCCTTGTTCCTGAATCTACACTGAATCTACAGTTGAATTCTGTGGGTTGTTTTAGAGCCATGTGGCTACAAATCAAATACAGAAACTCGGTCCTGGGAGGGTGAAAACATTGTTCTCAAATACCTTAGAAAACCCCCCAAATCCACTGTTATCTGAGTTAATTCATGATTGATGATTCCGTAGAAGACCCGTTTTGATATAAACACACGGACTCTGGAAGTTGGAGCAATCTTTAAATCATATAGGCAATAAAACAAAAGGTTTTATAAACCAAACTAGGGAGCTGTTCTGTCACATGCTTTTAATGCAGTGAAACAAAGATAATCAGTTCAAATCAAATATTTGTTTGGAATCTAAAAACATTAACAAAAGTTCAATCTATGTCTTCAAAAAAAGTGGCTTCTGTATTATTATAACGGACTGGAATTTGTCTAATCCTGTGCGAACTTACTTTTTTGTTTGTGTTATAGTTGATGAATTGCAGATAAGAGTGTGATTTGTGTTTACATGGAGGCAGAGACGCAGACAGCATTCCTATTATCCCCATGGCTCATGTACTGAGCTGTGCTCCTGCTCTCTCAGCCTGCATCTCCTCAGCCCATGGCAGTGGACTCGTTTTCTGCAGCCAGTGTATAGTGCCTCAGTTGTTCTGCAGCACAGAGTGGAGCCGGTTGCTTACAGAGACAATAGTCTTGATTTGAATCATAAAAGGAGTCCGGCATTATGACACAGTTTCTCTCGGCAGGGGAGGGTAGCACACTAATATTCAAGCGCACTGCTCTTACACCACCGTCTCACCCTTCTTCATCACACTATTCCTGGTCCCGGCCTTGAATAAATTACAGGCATGGGTAGGGCCATGAATGTAACAGGCTGGTTCGGAGTGAAGTTCGTTAGTGCGCGTGACGTAATCCATAGGGGTCAGTGAAAAGAGCTTGTTAGGCCTCACAGACACCTGCTTCATTTGGCACCCACAGTGTGATGAAGATTGGTCAATGCAAAGTTTTCAATGGCTCGATTTAGCTTTTTGTGCACAATTACATGATTACTTAGTCCTGTATTATTAATTAGCCATATTATTACTGCAGCTGATTGAAAATCCACTTTCGAAACCTCGTTTGTATCCAATTGAGATACTGACTGCGTCTCCAGCTGCAAGTGAAAACAAGATAGAGACAAGGAAGCAGGTGTTGTAGAGTTTCTGTGTATTACAAATAGGTGTAATAAGCTGATTTTGGTGTTTCCATCTGGAGGTAAAATATGTCCTCCCCTGGGGACGTAGTAGACGCACGCCCAGCTCAGTCTGGCAGGTGCTGGCAGTATTTTGACTGGCTTCCACTCAGGGGAGGTCTGAGGGTGAGATTTCTCAGTGTGCTCAGGGACAGACAGTTGTATTTACAGCATGCTTCTATCTGGGCACTCGAAGTCTACAAATGCCTCACGTGCCTCATGCCTCTGAAAAACTGAAGGTCCCGATCATTCCACAGAAAACATCTGCTGGCATCTTCACGTCTAACAATGTTATCACAACACAGTATCATATGTAGAGGCTGTTATCAATCAACATATTATTGTGACAAAGTTCTTCACAGAAGAATGCATTAACTACCCAAGCATGGATTTTAGATAGACTTTGAAAGAGTGCTGCTGATAGGCCCACAAGACTTCCAATTTCTTCTTCAATCACAAGCCAAAATGCTTTGTTTGAGAGGATTAAACCCTATGCTGTTAGACTCCAGAAAATAAAGACCAAATGAAAGAATTCCAGTTTGTCCTCTTTCCCTCTGATCTCATGAGTGGAGGTGGCTGCTCCAGCCCTTCCCTCTGGAAATACAACCTCTCCTCGATTGTTTCAGAAATGAAGGAGAACAGTGAACTAAATCTCGTCAGACCAAGAGGAGGGACCTCTGCTTCCTTTTTTGGACATGTTTTGTACTATTATGTGTAATGTGTAATTTTAATGTATTCTTAATCATGTAACATTTTTGTTTCATTATCTCTTCTGTTGCCTGCCCTCTTTTCACTCTCTCTTTCTCTACACACACACACACACACACACACACACGCACACACACACACACGCACACACACGCACACACACACACACACACACACACAAACAGAGCAAATAAGTAAGTGTTTTGTCTGTATTTCAAAGTGTGAGAGTAGAAGCCCTTGCGGCAGAATTCTCGCACAGGACTCAGGGGGAAACTCCAATCACACAAACAAAGATGTGACAGGTCAGGATTTATAACTCTGCTCTCTGTTGGAAAGAGAGTGACACTCCCGCTTTGAACAGTTGTTAGCATTGCTCACGGTTAATAGATGTAAAAAATGAGGAAATCCGGCGACCTTAGTGTACACATTTAATCTAGACTCTGCCTTCCTAGGAGCACCTTTCTGCTTTTGTATACCCAGCTGTACAAAGTACTCTGTAATTCCTCCCATTGAGCATTTGATACCTTGGGATAACATGCGCTATTGTGGCACACATTCCTAACAGAGCGGCTTTTATACAGAACTGCATGTGAATGATACTGTCCGATTGCAGTGTCAAGAGTGAAAACTAACCAAAGTGAAGACCACCCATGGATGAGCCTGGGTAACGCAGGCTTGCTTTGCATTCACACAGCAGGGGAGCGTGTCCATACACTGAAGAGGTGACTTCAGCCAATATAACATAAAATTTCTCCAAAAATTTGAGTTTGCGTGCCATGTTACAGAGAGCCAAAGCTCATGATTTCGATGGAGCAGCAAATTAAAATATTTCTCATCACACCCTGCATGCTGAGTTGTCTCTGTCATAGCAATGGTACAGTGTCGAGTGGAGTTGCTAATAAGAGCCTACATATATAGCGTGGTCAGCCAGCTCCCTCCTTTCATGTTCAGTGGCCTTTCAGTGCTAGCACGCTCCGTGTGATAGGGGTGCTAACAGGCAGTATGTGTGGACACAGTGGACGTGATGACTTTACCACCCAGGCCAGACTGATTTATGTGGGAAAAGCCCTAAGAGCACCCACAGAGAGTGTGGAGAGGATTAGAAGCCCCTCTACAAAACCGGTCACGGCCAATCAGCGGCGGAGACCCCCTACATTCAGACATCAGGGCCAATTGCAGCAGTATTCAAGTTGATGATCCCGCGGCTTCAAAACTGTATGATCTCTCGTACTTTATGATCACTCAGGGTCTGTAGGTAAGCCCTTCAGCTTCAAGTGGAGTGGGCTTCTGAGGTTGGAAGAGATAGCATGCACACCCCTGATACTGTCTCTATCATACACACATGTAGACACATGTACACACACACAAACACACACACACATACACACACAACTGTATCTCAAAGTGATAAGATAACTTATCTTTGTTTTTGCTGTCTTCTGGGGAGTTGGAATCTCCAATTAGGAAAGGAACACCTCTGATCTTCCCAGGATCCTGCGCTTTTATTTGTTCACCCCCTTCCCACAGTGGTGTCAGTTTTTTTTTAAGATAATACACAGCGAAGAAAGAGCAAAAATATTCCCATTGTGTCTGTGCCCATGTAGGTTTTTATCTCCTACATTTTAAATACTAACTAAATGTAGCGAGGAAGCAGTTGGATTAATTATATTGTGATATTTTTTTGAGAAGTGTTTATCTGTGTAATAACACTCATGCAATTGCCACTGTCTTGTCCAGAAGTCTGAATACACCGTGTAACAAGATCTCTCTCTCTCTCCCCCTCAATATAACGTAGTAATTTGTCATAGTTCTCATTGAAAAAGAGGTTGCTGCTCGTGTTGTGTGTGTATTCATACTTTCTGTATCCTCTTTTCTTCTTTTCCTTCCACCCACTCTGACAAATACTCACACATACCCACACATACCCACACACACACACACACACACACACACACACACACACACACACACAGACACACCCACACAGTGACTTAGAGTCTGGAGCTTTTTGCCTAAAGTAAACACATGTGAATGATGGATCTTTCTTTGGATTGTGGGAAAAAGTGTTTGACTTTCACACAAGCTCTCTAAACGGCTATTAAATCCTGTATGTGTACACACGTCTTGTTCCTGCAGAGGACAGGGACAGAGAGAAGGAAGGAAATAGAATTTTTACCTATGAGAATCTTTTCTTTTTCTGTACCTCTTTTCACTGTCCTTTTTTTCTTGTTAAACTATTGTCCCAGAAGACAGTGGGACAAAGAGACCTTAATAATATTCTTCTCTTCAAGATCGGGATCCTCGAGAGGGGAGAATATTTGTCCCTTCCCTTCGAGATATAAATCTACAGAGGGGTGGACAGTAGACTGAGAACCTAGTGGAAGGTCTGGACGCATTTGCATTCACGGAGCAGTGAGAATGGAGGGCAGAGAGTGCAATAGACATCTCTGTGCAGGAATGTATTACAGACAGAGCTTGAGACTGGCCAGCTGGAGGAATTCAGAAAGCTATGACACTGTTTCCGTGTGAAATAGCTACTTAAGACCACTGTGAACAGCTGCTGGACAGTGGCCCCCCCCCACCTCCTCTCTCCCGCCATGGGGCTGTAAATCTTGAAGGAGAACGAAGGTGCTGGCGACTTGCTGAAAGGGATCCAGAGAAGATCCTGGGGTTTAGAGCAAAAGGTCAGGCCTGTGTTAGCAGGCCCTGGTGCCGGGACTTTGGGCTGATACCCACTGATGACTTGACATACACATTTGAGACTAGAGCTCCATCCACCCTGGGGATGCGATGGATCTCCACTCTGTTGGCAGGATTAATTGATCTGGTGTAAAAAAAGGGCACCGAAGGCCTGTTGCAACAAGAGGGCTTATCTAAACGAAAGGCAGGGGGTCATTTAAGCTATTTGGCAAGAACACGTTCAGATCCGTGTAATCTGACAAATAAAGCAGAAATTAACCTGAGGTTGTCTGCAGAATTATTGCGATGACAGCCTTGAAAAGTGTTTCGAGCAGCATATGCTCCACTAAAAATGTCAAATAAAAGACATATTGAGAAAAATGACTGAATTATAACTGCGACTGATCCCACATTTGCCTCTGAAAACCAGAGGAGAAAGACGTGGAGGGGTCCCGAGCTCTCTGTTCATCCTCTGTCCCTCCTGAGTCAATTGTTGGGGAAGCATGGTGTCAACCCTGCGCCATCAATCACCCCCTTTCAGAGGAGGGCAGACAAGGCGGGGACCCGCCCCCCAGGACAGGGGGGTGGAAGTTCTCATGCCCTCCCCGCCTCCTGAAGCCCCGCGCCCCTACAGACAGAACTCCGACAGCTGGTCTGGCCATTAGGGGTAGGCCGAGACCTGAGGGCCCCTGCACAACGGCAACAGCTGCCAGCCCACTGCCCCCAACTGCCCCACCACCACAGCTCTATAAAATCTGTATCAGAACAGCAATTTATTGTCATTCCCTTACATTCCTTCACAAAGATGAGCACATTGCACATCATAATCAATTATTTTCACTTGAGAACAGAATACTCTGGTGAATATCTGTAAAATTCATGTCTGCAGTTTTCTGCAGCATGTGGTTTTGCAAATGTTATTCATTTAGGGAAACGTCATTCATTTTTGCCTGCACTTGACTAGCAATTATGTAATTTTTCTACTCAGTGGGTGGCTGAGTTGTTTTGATGTCATATTTCAGTGCTCTTCCCAGAGCTGAAAATGACAGCCTACTAATGAAAACAATGCTTAATGACCTTGTGATTTGTATAAATTACAATATTCTTTAATGGCACAAAACTTGCCATTAAAGCCATCTACCATCTGGAAATTAAAAAAAAAAAAAATCCTTCCTAAATTAAGAAGGATCCACTGCAGGAATAAGTGTTTATTTATTTATTACAGTCATCTGGTGCTTTAATCTATCCATCCTTGATCTATAACCACTTATCCTTTGCTGGTTGATGGGGGTTGGAGCCTATCCCAGTTGAAACTGGAAGTTGATATTTCTGAAACCTTGTGTGATTTTATTGCGTGTATTTTCAACTACTTTTGAAGAGTGTTAAACTCTTACTTCTGCATGGTATTAAAGTTTCAGTCTCAAGTTAATATCCACCGGTGATAATAATGACCTCATTAAAACTAAACCTAGCTCTATGTAACATACTTGTCAACTGGTTAATTTATATGCTTTGATTTGTCATGCAAGCTCCTTCAGCAAAGTTCAGTTAATTTTGGTCCAACAATGGAGTCAACACAGTCTATTATTTTACCCGGCTGTGCCTGTATTTACAAAACAAATATGTGTGTGTCTATGTGATTTCAGATTGAGCTTTCATTTGAAGATTGCTGTTTGCAAATGTGTGCTGATTGAGATAAATGCATGAGTGACCTCAGTTTTCTGTGTGAATGCGTGTGTTCTGCTGAGTGAGAGACAGAGAAGAGACTAAAGCGTTAGAGAAGATTACGCCACACTCCCTCAGGGTTCTTGTTACTCATGCACTACTGGCGGCTGAGCGGTTCCCACACTTACACACTGAGGTGAGATAGGCTGCACCCATGGCCCCACCTGTGCCTCTGCATGTCCCAGCAGAGCCCTCCTGAGCTAGGATCTTCCAAAAGAAAAAGAACAGGGAGAAAACACTAAACCTGGCTAGTGCGTAATCAAACAGACAAACAGCCAGTGAGTAACAATTCCAGTGCATCGCTAAGGTATAATTACTACTAAAGCAACCAAGAATGGGATAATTAGCCTGTACCTGCGTACCCCCCTAACACCTCCTGCCTCATCTACGCATACACCCGCAAATAGTTTGAAACAACGGCTTTTTCTCACAGTCTCATGAATTTCCATCTACATCAGTGATAGCACAGACAGCAGTTTTCGATTCTTCTAAAGTCTTAGAAGACAACAATTGGCTATGGTTGTTGATGTGTTTTTGCTTGGTCGACCCATCTGTTTTTTGATGCTTCTATGATATTATGGCTTTGTTGGTGGACAGTGGGTCAGTGTGAGTGTCTGGCATTTGAGTGTCTGGCATTAATCTTTCCAGTACTGCCCAATGAGAGCCTGATTCCTTGCCAAAATCAACAGGCCTGCTTGCTTTGTCAGCCAAGCAGTCTCTGATCGCAAAATCTGTCATGGAAGCTCCCAGTCTTTTTGTCCAAGCCCACTGAAGCGGATTGAGATTACATGTGTGGTTATTACCCCCACCATTCTCCTCTTCAACACACTAGATTGGCCGTAGAAGGCAGGAGCAGAAAAAGATTCAGTCAAAGATGTTATCGTACACAGACACGCCACAGCACCTGTTGGACCTCATTAAAAGTGGCTGATGATGCTCTGTGGTCAGCATAGGGAGTGAAAGCAAGGATCAATCTAAGAAAAAAGGGTGAATTTGGGAAATGGTGGGTTTACTGGAAACAAATTGTAAGGTACATGCTACAAGGCAATTGTCCGCCTAGGGGAACACCTTTGTGATAAGGAGGGCAGTAATGGGATGAGACAGGGTGGGGCTAGAATCAAGCATTTGGGGTCAATATGGTCTAAGTGATCTATGCCTGAGGGCTGACTATCCTGCTTTAAAAAAGGAAACTCTTAAAGCATTCCTGACAACTCTTTGCACACTTAGCGGAAACTACGCTAATAGATTATCTTTCATGAAAGGGCCCTCTTGGTTGGTATGTAGATAATTCAAATTTCATTGTTTGTTTGCTTTTTTTCATATACAGCATTGACATGAAACATGGGCCACAGCCCGGCTTACTGTTATCCTGTTGCTATTTTTATGTTGCTCTTTAGAGATGGATTGCATGGGTCAAGTGTATGTTTGAAGCAAGTAGTAACCTTTTTCAGAAGGCTTGATTGCGCTGTAGAGTGGATGGAAGGGGTGGCTGACAACAGCAGACATTCCACACACCACACCACCCAGGGGCATGGGAGAGAGGAGGACTTGCAGTAATTCCACTTTTATTAAAACATATTGAAGAAAAACATCATTCTGGTCAATGCAGGAGGAGGAAAAAAATCATCAGGACTGCAGGATCTAACCTCCCTCTCACTATCTGGAGGCTTGTGCCTCTAAGCTTCCATGAATGTATCATTTTTTCCAGTGCTCCGCTTCCTATTTTTCTTCCTTTCTTCTCATCTTCCTTCTCCACCTCCGTCTACTGTTGTTCAAACAGCTGTCCAGCCATCCCATCTCAACCCACTCCTTTAATCTCTCTGACTTCATTTCTTCTATCCCGCCCATCCCCTCACCCCCACTCTATCAATCTCTTTTTCCGCTGTTTCCTCTCTCATGACTTACTATCTATGTTCATCCACCTTATGTGAACCCCTTACAACTGCATGACCCACAGCTCTGTCTGGAAACTCTGTGATTCTCCTTCCTTACTGCTTATCTTGTCCTATATTTTGCCTGGTGTCCTGGAGCTTAAGGTAAAAGTTGTGTTCCTGGGTGGATCCCAGTCTGTGTAGTGCTAATATCTCCTGAATGGCCACTACACCATTATTGAGGCTGAGCAATTGTCTGGGCAATTTTACAACCATGCCTCTGGCAGAACTGACCCCAGTGACCTGGTCACTGTCTCCCCAGCAACTAATGAAGGGAGGGTGATAATGCAGAGAGAGGAGGTTTCACCTCAGGATGGTGTGACTACTGAGCCAAGAGGGCAGACACCATCAGCCTGCCACAAATAACTGACATGTTCAATTTCTCCATCCCTGCTGTTCAGTTATATTAATCTTCCAGTATTCACCGCCTGCGTATGTGCCCCCTGGTGCTTTTAAGCCAGCTGGCAATTCCAAAGGAATGCTTAAAATATGAAGTCAGGAATGCATAATGCATTGATACGATGTACTGGATTATCTGGCATCCTGGCAAAAGTTTGTCTTAGCTTCAGCCATATTCCCAGGATTCTGTGGAGGAGAAAGGCAATCCAGACAATCCAGACATTCCTAGATTCTGTAGTGTTCCGTCCTACTCTCTAATTTAAGAGCAGCTGTCAGGCCCTGCAAAACCTCAAGCATCAAAGCTCGGTAAGGAGTTGGAGGCCGGGTGTGTGAGGACAACTGATGCCCCCTATCTCAGTTTCCAAGGTTGTGGCACTGACTCTCAACAGAACACCTGTAGCAGGTAGAATGGAAGCTAGATTACAGGATAGGGGACAGGCAGTCCCCAGCAGTAAAAACAGACATCATTTAACTGATGCTCCTTGCAAGAGAAATGCACCTTTGTGCACCATCAGCTAAGACCTGGTCAATACTCATGTGTATTTTTTGAAAGTACATCTCAAGTCTTTACACTATGGAAACACTGGGGGGTATTTGTGGAAATAACATTTACAAAATTTAAGTTTTTGTTTATTTTGGCATTTATATGTTGAACCTTTGATTTACAAACCATGTTTTCAAATCTATCATCATTATTGAAGGCATGGCCAGAGTTTCTCAGAACAGGATCAGAGAGTGTTGGAAACACCGGCTGGCAACGTTTCTCTCATGTATATTTTGATCTTCTCTGTGGTTCTCACATTGGCAAGTAAAAGCCAAGGTGTCTGACTGAGGCAGACACCAGCAGATTCGAGGAGAAAAAACAGGCTGGAAATCATCTGTTACTTGATTCATTCATTATTCCTTAAGTCAAAGAAAAGAGTGAAGATTGCATGAGATCCCATTTCTGGGAGGCTTCTCACAGTGATCATGGCTTCCTCTTGGCATAGGAAGCTATGCTTAATTTTAGAATAAATAAAAAAAATCATATTGGTGTGTATCTTTAGTGCTCATTACATGTTCTGCTTGTATGAGAAAGTTAGATTTAAGATGTAAGTATTTTTGAAATTAAACTATATAGTCTGACTTAAAACTTTTCATTTAAGATCAAGATGTGGTACTGTGTTTGGAGCAACCCTGACTATTAAGGTGTGCTTATGGGCTAAGTTTCTCACACTATGGGGAACATGTTGAGACACAACATCCCTGGGGGATCCCAGATGTGGTCCACATTCTGCTATGTACTAACCCCTAATTACACTATTGGCTCCGTTATGGGACGTAATTACCAGGAATCGTGGATACCAATTGATTTATTTTCCCTCTCCTGTCGCCAGTGTGCATATGATACACACTCAGACATGCTACAATAACATGCTGAATATAAAAAATCAGCAAAGACTGTTTCTCTCACACAACACAAAATTTTGTCTTGTCACAGGTGACTAAAGTAGTAATTTTTTTGCTTTGCTATTCAATTATCCTTCATACATGTTTCTTTTGCTGTTTTCAAATCAGTAACATTGAATTGCCCCTCAGTCCTTGCTGGGTTCTTGTAACTTAAAAATTTTATTTGAGCCTTTGTGAAAATATGGGACACAGACTTCTTCCTGCTTAGCAATGGGCTTTGGAGGTGGATTTCACATATATGAGAAAGGCCATCTTGGGGGTCTCCTTGACCTGCACTCACATGGAAGTGCTGTTTCGACAGCTTGTTCTAATTCCCCTGTCTCTCCAAGCTCCTGTAGGACAAACAGGGAGGAGGAAGCAGTGGAGCCCCACATTGCTACAATAAGAGCAGCCTCTGGGGCAAAAGGAGGAAGAGGGTCAATGCAATCACAGTGGGGCTTGAGGCATAGGAGTGAGGGGGTCGCAAACAACAGAAATGGGTAGCCCACGCCCTCATATTCTAGGGAACTTCTCCCCTTCACATGGAGTCTGCTCGTTTTGTGGTTTTATGCAAACTGGCCCTCATTCCCAGACTGTTTGAAGTTCTTCTGAAACCTTAGTCATTGGTTAAGGTCTCATTCCTCAGAGGGTTGGGAGAAGGGTTCTACTCTCAACTTTAATTTTTCCATGTGTAATGATGGACCCAGTGACAGTGTGTAGGAATGGTCCAGATAAGGCAGTGAGAAATAAAACACAAAAAACACACCAGACAATAAATAAAATTGTGTATAAACACTGAAAGGAATTTCTGAATCTGTTACAGTTCCTTTACAAAACAAATCATATTTCAAAACCCACAATTAGGCACCACCTCCCCTGTGGTTTCTGAAATCAAGGCTAAATGAATGTGGGGCACTATTTAAATCTGACACTCAGTAAGGAGACATCAAAGGAAAGCAAAATGTGGCGAGACCTTAGGAATCCTTTTCGTTTACTTGGAGTCAGAAATTCCCTCCTGCGACAACACTGAATGGGGCCCAAGTGACTAATGCCTGGATTTCCTTTTCAGCACAGCCCTCGCAAATTACATTTTCCATCTTGTCATGTCTTGGGCAAAGGAGCATTGAGTGGATAGTTGAATTTAGGGAGTGATAATAAATGATGCAGGATTAAAGTAATTGGGCCTGGTGTTTGCAATGCTGCAAGTATAATGAATTACAAGTAATGTTTTTCTTTTGGGAAATGCTATTGAAATGGATGACTCAAAATTAAAACCGGTTGTTATAAAGCCAAGTATGGTTTCCAGATTTTAAACCATGCGAGATTTGAAAGGGGTTAGGTCTAACCTTGACTGAGCTGAGTGAATTCCTTGAACAGGTGGAGGTTTCCTTTGTCACACACTTTGGATTTAAAGTTATTTGGATGTTTGGTCTTCTCTACACTAGTAGGGCTCACACAAGATCCACACCACTGCTTTAACAGGGCTTAAATGTGTTTCATCTCTCTGCCCTGATGGGGGCTGTGGCCCAAACGCTAGCACGTTCAAAGCAACAAGAACTCCTAAAGGGACAGGCATTCAGGGCATACAATCCTCCTGATGATAGAAACACATGCTCTGTGTGGGCCATTGGCTGGCTTTATAGCCCTAAGTGACTCAGCCTGGCACCCTGAGCCTTCTAATATTTTCCACCATTCAGTCGCATCCATTTTACTCTGTCCTCCCTATCATCTCTATCAGACCCTAACAAGACTTTCTTTTTACACTCCTTTCTTTACCAAACATGTCACTGCCAGACCACTATGTGCAAGTTTTAGTAACCCCTTATGTTTGACTAAATTAAGTTTCTGAGTGTGTCTCATCTTACTTTTGCTGGTCCACATGCAGATGGTAAGCTTTGTGTATTTGTTTATGCTGCTGGGCTATGGGACTCTGTGTGGGAAAAGCCTCTCTCCATGGTTGGGATCGATGAAGGAGAGATAAGAAAACTCGGTGGCCTTGGTAGAGCATGCATGAAAATCCTTTTCTTGTGTGAGAACTTCCCTTTTGTAATTTCTCCATAATATACGCAGCAGCAATGTCAACCTGGGGATTTTTCTCTGTGCTTCAACAAAAAATAAACCTAAAAAAAAAAACCCCAAAAAACTTGGGTTAGGAAATACATCACCTAAAATTTGAAAATGATCTCATTTTGTAAACAACCTCATAATAGATAGATAACTGGTGTGGTTGTGTGTCAGTGTGACATACAGTGATTTAGCAGCTGCTATATTTTAGCCATCTGCAAAACAACAGATGTGGCCAGTGCAGTCCAAAAATGCAATACAACTACTACAAACAGCTTATGTGGTGTAATCACAGTCTTGAGAAAACCAAACAATTGTGCTCTGGGTTCCAAAAGTCTAATATCTACTATTTGAATCTTCCCATTCTTAAAAAGGACATAGCTGTGTAACAACACTCTGGTGGAGGATTCTCATTCAGCTACTTCTCTGTCAGCTACTTTATCAAAGGGGGTAAGTTGTATAAAACTTGCCATTGATACTTTACAGAGAAAAAAAGTTTGATGGTAGTTCTATGTTTTGCTGATTATTCTAAGAAATGTTTGTGGCACAATACAAGAATTAAACTAATAATTAAAAAAAAGATAAGGAAAATCTAAGTAACTACTGGGTACTTTAAAAAATAAAATCACTTGGCCTAAAAACGGCAGACTGTTTCCCTGCTTTGAAATTAAAATAAAAAACCTTCACCAGGCTCTATTGTTTTATGGAGAAGTCTGAAACAAAGGTATTACTCTGCATTGATAACAAAAAGCCCATTTGTTTTTTTTTAATGTAAAATTGTATTGAATGTAAATCAACACAGACTACTTATTCAAAACAAGGGAAACTTTAAATGTGCTATGTCAGATTTCATCAATGAATAAATTACCTTAAGATTTTGAGACCAAAAATTTACATTTCTGCAGTTCGCCATTTTCTCATTCCTTATCTCCCATTTTAAAATTGTGTGTCCACACCAAAAAAATCCTGGAATTTTTGTGTGTCCCTGTATTTCTTGATCTTTCCCATCAGCAACGGTGTTTACTGAGGGAATCAAGGGTAGAGATAGGAGGATGTGGGTGAATAAGGACTGTCTGTCAAACACATAACACTTCGAGGACAAGGGCTCAGACAGAGAAGGCACCCTAACCTCCTCCTCTTCCTCTTCCTTGAAGTCATTATTTTGATTGTAAATCCTTCATACTTATGATGTGTCAGCCCTGAGTGCAAAGGAGTCTCTGGGAACCCAACGGCAGATGTAAGGATAAGACAGCAACCTGTCCATACGTGATTTTCCATCCACATCTTCCAGTGAAACTCATCAAGCTGGTCTTTATCTCTCAGTTATCACACACAATACCCTGTGCTTGCTGCTGTCAAGTTGTTATAAGATTTGGGAGTCTTAACTGTACAAGTCTCAGATATCATCCCTGCATGCAGTGAAGCCTGCTGAATAATGTCTCTGGGAACTGGTGTTCAACCTTGACTCTTCCCCGCTATCTGTATCACGCTGTAATGAAGGCCTTCTCTCTCTGCCCGAAAGCAAATATATATCACCTTTAACAGGCACACATTCCACTGCTAACACCATGGGAAAACACGAACTATGAGCAGGACATTGTTTCCAGAGTGTAGGGACAGATTGAAAAAAGAAAAAAAGCCAGAAAGAAAGAAAGAAAGAAAAAGAAAGACAGAAAGGCAGGGGGTTGGTGAGGGAGCTGAGCCAGAGAGAGAGAGAAAAAAAAATAGATTGTAAAACACCACAGGCTAAAACTACAGAAAAGGTCACAAATGAAAAAGAGAGATTCTTTCTTAAGTCTGTTTTAAATCATTACAGATACAAGCTGACTTTAAGAAGTCATAAAGTCAGCATATGCACAGCGAGTGTGTCAGCCTCTGTTCTGATCCTCCTTTGTGGCCGCCGAAGCGACCCTGTGTGTGGTCTGAGTGGTTCGCGTCTTCGAGGAGCGAGCAGATCTCTCAGACACTTCAAACTGCAGTCTCTCTCACACACACAGCAACTGATGAGCGCAGAGCGGAGAGGGAGAGGTCCAATAAACAACGACTGTTTGATCCAGCCGCAGCCCAGCAGCCTGCCAAGTTCCCTTTGTCTTGGAGAGGACACCACAGCCGTCACACAGACTGCCGTCTACCCACTGCTCTTAGCTGCGGCAAGGGGCATCATTCACATGTGGCTGTGCCAGTAGAGTCAGAAAGAGAGAGACAGAGAGAGACAAAGAAGTGGCTTGAAAATGGAGAGAAATGCAACAATCTGCATGTGCGTTGCTTCACCGATCGCCTGTGTTCTTGTTTGTTTCCATCACCCAGTGTTCTATAAACAGCTGCAATGGGCTATTGTGCAACATGCAGGTGATGAGGTGGCAATGCTTCTTCAGAGCTGTGATTAATTCAGCCCAATGCTGCTGGGGAGACACTGGGGGACCAAGTTTGCAAATCCTTGCGAAATACATAAAGGGAGAGAGCCAAATCCATTAAATTTGATATTGTAGATAAGTGGAACCAGAATATTGAGCTATTGTTCTTTTAGACAGTGATCCCTTCTAACTACTGAACTTTTTTCAAAAAACAATGAGATCCCCCTGTAATATCTGCAGGGGAATGTATGTTCTAAAGAAAACAGACATTTTTTAACAATGCTGGTAACAAAAATAATAACATGTTGTTCAAAAAAAGAACTGTGCTCCAGAGTTTCTCTCTATTTTCCCTATTACTAATAAACCCGGGTTGTATCAATGTCCAGTTTCATTTTTGGGGGGTCTAGGCTTTCATCCATCAGGAATATGAGTTGTGAATTCCAATAACCAGGCCAAAGAATTCCCCTCACCTGACCCTGATATAAGTCACAATAGCTGTCAGCAAGCCAAACTGTCACATTCTATAATGAAAATAGGATTTCGAGGCGGATAAATGCTTGTGTTCTATGCCCCCTGGCCCGGAGAGGGTTGGAGAGGCTTCAGCTGAGTGGCGGAACAGTGCTTATCTTAATGAAATACCATTTTTAGAGTCGATCTCCTAAGTTGGGTTTTGTGTGTGATAGATCCCTGTGTTCCTCTTTAGACAGGAGGAAACTCTGAACAGGGCCCTGGATCAGGCGCAACCAGCACGACTATTTCCCACAGTTGAGGCTCAGGCATCAACAGCCAGATATCTGACACTAATCACCCATTAAAAGTATAATGCCGTTCTGCACCACACTAGAGAGAGAGCGACAGTGACAGCTGCTGCTACTACGTCCAACTGAGAGATTCTAAGAACACAGACTTCTCTGGAAGACTGGTGAATTGTACTTTGTTCTTTTTCTCATTGCAAAGCTGTAGTGCTGCTTTGTTGTTCCGGGGTTTGAGTGAATGAGACTGTGAACAAGTGTAATTGAGGAGAGAAAAAGGAGGGTATGAGACAAGAGGATTTCTGAATGAAATAAATCATAGTGAGAATGAATCGGTCATCCAAAAAATGATGCAGGAAAAAGAAGTGAGAATGATCCTCAGATCAAAGCTTATTACTGTGTATTCATTCAAGTATCAGTTTTCTTCAGAACCTTTCATTCCTTGTTTCACTTCTGTCCCTCAGTAGAATCCTTTTTCCTTTAGTGACCTTCTCGAGGCCTGATGTTATGCTGGCCTGTGCTTTCGTCACAGATTGGCGTTGGGTTTAACAGCATGCCAAAGAAAGTGCCGTTCCACGGGCGTCCGCAAGAGAGGATGAATGTTAAGCCAAAGAGAGCGGTTTCAGGGCAATTTTAATGCAGCACCTGTCAGGGCTCAGCTCAGGCCCAGGATTCTGCAGGACCCAGCTTGTGCAGCTGTGGGTCCAATCTGTAGCTCAGCCAGGAACACAGGCTTGAAACCCATTCTATCCATCCCACTGGCTCCCGATCATACACCACACATAACAATGGAGTTCCTCTGTGGATGCTCTGACCTCAGCAGGCCTGTAATCTAATGATATGGAATATGTCTCTGGTGATCTAGTAGGTCCAAGAATGCAACTTGCACAAGAATGCTTGGTTTCAAAACAGGCTTACGGAGTTGTACTTTGAGAGTGTGCAAGTGTGCAACCAGCAGAACATGTGTCAAAACATTCACAAGTTGTAAACTGTATCTGAGCTTCTTGTTGGTTTTGTTTCTATCATAACCTTCCTTTATCTCTTTATATGCTAAACATTAGGAGATCAAAAATTTAAAAAAAGGGAGAGGCAAGGAGAGAGAAGAAGCAAAACAAAGCAAAACAAAACAAAACATAAAGTTAATTTTAAATTTCAAATGATAACCTAGGACTAAATGATTCAGACAATCAGTCTAATTTAGATTCGTAAATATCTCAATTTAAATGTCCACTCAAAACATACCAGGGGATTTTCCTGCTCTTTTGAATGGAAAAATGCATGGCCCTCAGCACCTCTCTGTCAGAACACTGGTCTCTTGAGATAGGGAATATTAAAGAGGCTAATGTGACTTGAGGGCTCTGGGCTGTCCTTGCAGAGCTGCCTGCTTGTGAATGTCCATTTATAACCAGATTGGTCTAAATAAGCAGAGGAAGCAAGAGCTGCACTTTCCCACAGTACTGCAGGAGGCCAACATGACTTCCCCTTTATAGTTCATGACTGCATGGAAACTGCACTCCCACTAAGAGCTCACAGAATGGGCAGACTGGTGGACCGTGGCAGCCCAGATAACACAACTTGACCAACACTGAATCTGATTAGCTAACTTGAAACCAACCATGCACACTGATAGTGGCAGTGCTGGAGAGAGTCATGGAAAGACTCAGTGCATCGGCCTGTGAATCAGATTCCCACCGCACAAGTAATAAATGCATCGGTATTTATTCTGTGGCCACATAATTAAGGTTTTTAGGGCCATGCGAAAAATAACATAGTTCCTTTATTTGATTTTCCAACACAGATGTTTATCATGAGTGGTCTCTGATGTGCATGTGTAAGTTTCTTCTTCGTCACACTGATAATCAGCTTCTCCTCAGGGTTAATAGTTTAACAATCAAACAACCTCAACAGATCCTTAGAATGCAAGTCTTGTGAACTTCATAGTTTGTTTTTAAGGAAGATTTTGGGAAGTTTACGTCTGGGGCGAGGCAATGACAGTGTCCGCCAACCTCACTTTGAAATCATGACCATTTTTGCTGCAGGTAACCAAATCTGCTCACCACCTGCTACCGCCCAGTTGAGCCACAGGTTTCTTCTCTACAACAAAAGCTGTGTGACGTCCACATCAGTCCAACTCACGTTCCCTGCTGAACATGACCCCTCTCAGACTCCTCATCTGTATGCCTGTCTCTTTGAACCCCCCTTTGTGCTTTTTATTCTGTGCGGCAGGTCCATTTTGTGGGTATCTTATTTCTTATGCTGCAGCTTGGGGCCTGTGGCTGGACTGTGACGTTTTCGTTCTGGTTTTTAAAACTTCTGTAGCCATACACTCTGGAGGTTGTGACCCTTGTATGTGTGTGAGTGACAGGAAAGAACGGAGTCTTTTAAGAGGATTTACTGTGAATTAGCACGCCGATTTGATGCTCTTTTTCATCGTGTTGTGTTCCGGCGAGAGCAGACTGCTCTGGTCCCTGTACAGATGGGCAGATTGCATTTCAGCCACTTTTTAAAAAGCCATGCACACAACGGATATATTTCAGTCATGTCATTGGTCAACTGTGACATCTGTCAGCTATATTCTTTTGAAGTTGGATTTAAAGAATATGTATGTTGAAAAACCTAATCTCACTGCATAATCTTTCACATTAATCTCCGCTGTTTACAAACTCATGGTATCCTAACTTCACAGATGGTAATTACTCACAAGTGTGTCAAGGGCATGTTGTCTGGCCACATCTGATATCCTCAAAGTACAATAGAAAGTGAAAAACAGCACCAAAGTAATCTTTCAAGTATTTTCACATTTTCTTCAAGTTCAGATTGGATAGAAGGGCACAATGGTTGTTGGTGAAGTGAGCCAGCTCTCCCTAATCAGTTTGGAGGGCAGCTGTGTAGCAAAGACTTGACAGTTACCATCCAGCTGGCTCAGACTCTGGGAACCAGCAAGAAAGGCTAAGATGCACTTTACTCCATTACAAGCCTATGCATGGTCTCTGTCCTTGTCTCTTATTTTCTTTTGCGCTCACTCTTCTCTCCTTCCCTTTCTCTTTCACACACACTAAAACACAGCAAGATCACACCAAATTGCTCTAAGGTTTTGACTTTTACCCCCTGGTTAAACTATAATCTGTGGTCCTGTTCCAGGCCTTCTTCCAGCATTTACAGCGTCATGTGGTTCAGGATTCCCACATTACAGAGAACTGCATGTGGTGTGGGCTGCATGTTCCGTTTCCTGCAGATTAACTTTGTATGCCTCCCTCTTTACTCTGACAGACTGAATCAATCTAATGTAAATAAGCATTCCTAACTTTCAACAAACCTATGGCCCCTGAAAACCAAAAGCCCCTCTTAGTTGAAAGTGAGAGAATTCCACCAGGGGATCCAAACTTCCCTCTTTCCCAGATCTCAGGCTTGCCTTCCCACAGATACCCCAGGCTCAATGGCTTTGACTTCCCACATTTGAGAGTGACTAAAAAAAGCATCTTTTAAATTGCAACCATAAGTTGTCTCTCTTTTCCTCCTCCCACACACACGCGGTTGAAGTCCTAATGGGAGTCCTAAATAATGGGAAAATACAATTCTCCAGTGGAAAAAAAATTGTCGTATTTCCTCTTTCACCTGTCATTCTCTCCATCAACAAAACAGTAACACCCTGAGAAAAGCCAGCAATGTTGTTCTGCGGCATGCATACTGAGTTGGAGCTTCCAGAGAGAAAACAAGTCGACTGGAGAAGGATGAAGAGAGAGCGAACGAAAGAGAGTATGGAGACTGGCTGACTGCACAAAGGGGTCAGAGGTCTGTTCCCTGAGGATATGAGTGTTTGACTCCTTCACAGAATGAAATAGACCCACTTAGTGAAATCACTTCCTGTCACTGTTTACAGGGTGGTAAGAACTTTGCATGGCACAGCAGGAGAGAAGAAACTGAACTTTGTGTATGTGGCTTGTGATATAGAGCTTGAATAAACATTTTACAGAGCTTGGCTGTCATTTTACAAGCAATTAGTCTTTTTGTGAAAATTTACTCTGTGGAGATATTTGTACAGATATACACAAGAGTAATTCTCTCAGCCTTGTGAATGTATATACAGTGCAAGCTTTATCTTGCTCAGAGTTTTTTTAGACTTGATGGTTTGGTGTGGAACCTGATCTCTGTGAGATAGGCTGACAGTTTATCCTTCACACTCATCCCAGCAGAGAGAGAGAGGGAATGGAGTGTGATAGGTGTGTTATTGTTGCACTTTCAGTGAAGCTATGCTGGCCCATTCACGGGGGCCTCCCTGATAAAGTTGACATCAGAAAGACTACACTACAACAGCAATCTTATCTCTCGTTCTGTGTAGTAGGCCCACATCAGGGTTCATGGAAGTGTGTACAAGCTTACATGCCAAAAGAGCAAGGGTCAGGCCAGGAAGCAGAATGTGCATCCCGAGTAGACGCTACAGATCACAGAGAAGGAGGATGAGGACTAAATGGTCAGCAACAAGGTCAACCTGCAGCTAGATAAGTCCTGGTAGTCTAAGAGTTACAGGTAAACAATTAAAAAAATAACATGCAGTGGTGGAATGCAACAAAGTACATTAACATAAATACTATATTCAGGTACAGGTATATTTCAATTGAGTAATTCTGTTTCATTCTTCTTTGTACTTCTGGTCATTTACAATTCAGAAACCAGTTTCTACTTTTTACACCACTGCATTTATCTGACAGCTTAGGTAACAGAATAGCTTAGGTTTCAGAATAAGAGTTTTCATAAAATGTTTTCATAAAATGTGATGCCCTGTTACAGACTAAAATACCAAGCAGCATATAAAGGAATTACTATTTCCTTTACAATGAGCTGCCACAACAGTAAAATGCTACTTGCACATGAATGCATCAGTAATAATTCAGTAATCTAATGGTATAACAATCAGAGGGGCATTTCTCTCAGAATTACTAAGTACTTTTAAGTACATTTTAGTAATAATACTTTTGTTCTTTTACATAAGTTATATTTTCAATGCAGGAGTTAGACTTGTAATAGAATATTATTATATTGCAGCATTACCGCATAAGTAAAGGTGGGCCACAAGTAGGCAATTACCAACCACAACACTAATGTGATGATTGAAATAATGCAAAGGAAAAACTGTTAAAACCTCAAGCAAGTGAGCAACAACATGCAGAAGACCACATAGGATATCTGAAAAAAGAGAGCAGGACAACATTAGGATGACATTGTGATATGTGTCCAGGGACTACAGGTGAAAATAGCCCTTTGGCTAAATTACATTTGCATTTACAGCAAATTAATTATCGAGAAGTGTCCCTATTCTCTTATGTAAACAAACACACACAAACATAAACACAATTTTTTCCTCTGCTAAATATATGTCATTTGCCTAATTTCATATTTTTCATGCTTTTTCATGCTATTTTTTGCTCAGAGCAGCTGAAATACCTGGTTGTAGTGCTTTGTACAGTCTGAACCTGCAATGGGCATAAAATAAAATAAAACCTAAATTGAATAGTATACAACATTATGACTAACTATATTATATCTCTGAGACTAATAAACTACATGTAATCATAAACAATTGGATGAGAAATAGAACATTTTTATTGTCCATTTATGCTCACTAGTCCAATTAGAAATATTCTGTCATCACTTGCAGCGATGACAGAACTGTCACCAGCCCCAGTTCACATCCTGTCACACACCACTGCTGCTCAAAGCCACTCGTCTCATCTGGCTGATTGTTTAAAAAACACACAACTCTATGAGGGTCTTAGTCTAACAGAAATATTTAATAAAGTCTGTCATGGTCCATAACTTGCAATCCAAATGGCCCCTTGTGACGCTTTCATCTTTGTATCTTATGACATAAATGCACTACTACACTGACACACAGTACATCATGGTAACACAAGATGCCAGAAGAGTAAAAGATGAGGCATAACGCATACTCCCTCATTTTATTTTTCTATTTTATGTTTATATTTCGTGTGTATCTTTTATTTTTGTGCGTCTGCGTCGGAAAAACTGTTAATGCAGCAGTATCTTCTTGAAACTGCGAATTATTGACAAAAATCAGAGAACAGCAAATAAATTCCTCAAGAAGAGTTACGTGACCTTGTTCAAAAGAATAATAGAGCTACAATAGTATTGGAAAAATAATGTCATCATCTCTAAAATGTGGGGCCACAAAGCATTGACATGTCCTTGAAACCAGTTAATATTAGCAGACAAATCAAAAGCTATTAATTACAAAAATAGAAGAGCTTTTACCACGACTATGTACTTTTCTCATGCTTAAGCCTTTCACATTCCTTAATATATGCGTGCATGTGTGTGTGTGTGTGTGTGTGTGTGTGTGAGACAGGGAGAATTTTCATTTCACACCCGCATTCAGAAAAAGAAAGTCTGAACAGAAACTCAGGTTATAACCCCACTCTTGGCCCTCTGCAGCAGGGTTGTGAGAGAGAAAGTTTCTCTCCTCGGGGTCTCTCCCACGCCATCTCCCCATTCCCCCTTTCCCTTCTCTCTATATGAGAATGTCCATAAATCATAGCCGCATCCAGGTTCAACCAGTACTGAGCAAGAAACCCACTCTGTTACACCAACAGGGTTAGGCGCGGTGGTGCTGCAGAACAGATACAACTTATTCAATAGGGTAAAGATATGAACGTTGAGTCATAGCAGCAGTGGTGCTTTGGGGTAAGGTGCAAAAGTGCCAAATGCAATGATTGTTCAGGCTGCAGTCACACACTCAGGCATGCAGACGCACTCACACCCCCCTTCTTTTTCTCCCTGACTCTAAGGCCAAAAACAACTATACGCGTCCCTCTCTTGGGCTTCATTAGATGGAAAAACATAAAAGATAAATAAATGAACTAACCCCAAAATTGTTGTGCTTGCGTGGGAGAGTTCAAAATGCCCCAAAATAGTCATTCGTAAGGTCATAAGAATGAAGATCTGCATCTTTTCACCATAAAAGGGCCTGTTCTCTGTACCCAATTCCCTGCCGAAACCCTCCACCACATTCACCACAGTGACCAGTCTGCTGTCACATGGTAAAGACTGTTGTGGCTTCCGCACATTTTCTACTTTCTTTTGTTCCGTGGCGTTCTCTCTCGTGTGTGCGTGTGCAAAACACGCCAGATTTGAGGGGCCGTCTGTTTTTCTTCCGCTTACTCAAAGTGTGTATCTGCATTCAGTACATATGATCCTGGGTTCCACTGGATGAGGTGGCTAATGGTGGACTATTTATGATGAAGCATGCCCCTATTTCTGCATGCACACACTGTATAACAAACATGCAAACACAAACAGTTAGGTAAATGGACAAACAGCCACAGATTACGCATGACAACAGTTTCTTAATAATGAAAGTGCATCTTTGAGGAGATATCCGAGAAATCATTTCACTCAGTATAAGCAAAAGTGACAGGCACTCCGCACATACCAGACAATAGAATTACTCATTGACACAAAAAACAAGTGCACACTGATCAAGTCCAGACATCCCTTGATTTCGTCAGTTTCATTCTTGCCGTCAGTACTCTTTTTTGAGGTTTTCATACACCATTTTTTTTAAATGTGTATTTGCATTTGTGTGTGTTTTTGTCTGTGCATGTCTATACAGCGTTTGTGTGCCAGTCAGTCACTCAATACTTCTATGATGTCAACGCTGTTGCAAACATCATCAGCCCACTATGATTACTGTGTTTATTGGTCACCGGCCAACAGATGGATCCAAGTGACACAAAGCATATACAGTTAGACTCAACTAAAATACTTGTACGGCTCAAGGGATGCAGTAGGGAGCCCGTAGGGATAATCCTGTGTTTCTAGGCCCACTGACCTCCAGACATTTAGTAGTGTTGGCACGTAGCTGGAGTTGTCAGCCGAGCATCTATGGGAGATCTGTGTTCAATTTGCAAAAGCGGACCTTGCCAGAATACAGAAAGAGAATGAGGGAGACAGAGGGACTGGGGAAAATAAAGCCAGCACTTTTGTCCGTGTGTTTAAGTGCCAAACAGACCTACGTTTCTGAAATCTGTTGCGAATGATAGGACCGTGGCTGGAAATCTCTGAGATATCTCTATGTGACGGACAGCCATCTTGAGCCTTCAAGTGGTTCTGTGTGAAAGAGTTGTGCAAGTGCTTGTATGTTTCGTTATGTGGGTATGTGCGAGGGTGTGTGTGTGTGCGTGTGTAGGGGGGGAGTTAATGTGAAACTGAGTAGTTAATAGACTGTGTATGTCTGCAGATTACTCTGCCACAGGCTTGGGAGAATCCTCAGCAGATTCTATCCAAATGAGAAAAACCCATCACGAACAGCTATAGTACCCAGTCATAGAGAGTTTCGTGTCACAAAACCATACACAGTACACAACTAATACACACTGTTGGTATCAATGTAGAAATAGTTTTTTTTAATCTCGGTTTGTATGTCCAGACATGTGCAAGCAGGTGTGTACAGTTGGTAAGGTGAGGGATGAGTGTGACAGGTAACAGTGATTTCTGTCAAGTTTTTCTGGTTCTACTCAGTGACTGGGACAGTCAAGCTGAGGCCTGCCCTCTTCCCTCCAGCCTGGGAACCAGAGCAGTGATGCCTGCTTGCCTAAGTGCGTGGCTGCTCTCGCCGAGAGCAGTTCCCATCCTACTCATCTGTTTATTATTTTCCTGTGAGGGCTTGTGTTGTAAGAGGAGAAAGGAGGGGGTATGGAGGTCAAGATGGAGGGAATATTCTCCCATGTTTCATTGACAATACCTCTAGAGACTGGGCTGATGGGTTTACGAACAAGAACAACTCATAAATATACCTTGAGGAAAATGGGAAAGATATGTTCTCCGTACCAGATCCTGGTAAAGACCCTGTTGGATTTTGGAAAACGTGATTTTGCAAGGGTGCCGGGACTGCTTCACTGGTCGGTTCACTTTATGTCAAGCAGAAAACACAGGAGGAAACTTACCTCAGGCCACAACAGAAAGAAAACAAAGCTACAAAAGGGAGGCACTGAAAAAAAAAAAAAAGCCACTTATACACTGTGCATAATAGACATGCAAGAATACGACAGCTTACATGTCCTCCCTGGTCACAAGCACATTTTGAATACCAGTTTGAACACCTAATTTTACATGATTGAGTAGACATAACTCAACTGCTGTTGTGAGGCATCACACTTCTAGCAGAGATGAATTTGTAAAACCCATAAAATGTTAAAATGTTCCTGTGACAGTCTCAAACACACATATGCATTTGTGTGTTTGCAGACTGTGTGTAAGAAGAATGGAGCTGGCTATGTAGCCAGTTCTCTCTCTCTCTCCATAAGGGTTTCTGGATGGAGTTCTAACATCAGCTGTGGGTTTTGTTTGCTGCAGAGAGTGGGCATTGGGTACACCTGACCTCTGACCTTCCCACAGCCTCAGGAGGAGAGACCTTTTTACTGAGAAAGGGAGGACCCTCTTGACGGTCCCACACGGTCCTCTCAAAGTCACATTCCAAAGGATGCTTTTCCCACCATGGACCAAACACATCACTCTGTTCTTCCCTGGAAAAAATCCAAGGAAGTGGGCGATCACATGAGTGGGGTCCTGCCCAGTACTCATGGCAGACCTGACCTTCAGCAAATGCCACAGTTAGGCCATTCTCTACAGGTCAGGGGAAATATGGAGAGGGCCTTGTCTGGCAGAAAGGTCTGGTCTCTCTTATCAGGCAGAGAAACATTTGGGTCTGATTTGATGACTACGCTCCAAGGCATGGTGTATGAGTATTATAACATTAATAAAATTGTATTTTATGTGTTAGAATATTATATAGCAAAATTCAAGTATTTGTAAATGTTGAATTTTTGGTGACTGTTTAAGAGAATGAGTATGAGAGAGTATGTAAATATCCGCTCTCAACTAAATTGCTTAGGGGTGATTACAAAAAAAGAAAATAATTAGACTTGTTCAATGTTCCCATTTCTGAAGACTTTGAATACAAAAATATTTGGTTTGAATTGGGAATTAAATCGTTTTGGTATTACTTACACACAGTCATGAATTCTTGATACAGAAACATGTAGAAGTTAATCCTTAATCAAAAACATTAATACATATATCACACCTGTAATTGCATTACAAAACAAGAGAGACATATTTTGTATGTATTTTCTTGCCATTATTTATATAAAGTAATTCCAAAACAGACAGAAATATACTACAGTAATTCATAGACTCTTTGAAAAAATTCAGCATTTTAAGTTAAATTTTATTAATCCTCATGACCATATTTTTCCTTTGCATTGGCCTGACCGATTTAATGAGTCATTGGCAGCCACTGTGAAATGACGAGTGACCAATTCCAGTTCTGCAGTAGTTCAGGGCAATGGTAGGACTCTTCATATTACCTAATGTGCATGTTTTCTAGGGTGGTTGGAAACCACAGCACCCAGAGGAAACCAAGGAGAACACAGGGAGAACATGGATCCTCCATACAGAAAGGCCCCAGTTGGGTTTCAACCCAGGAACTATATGCAATGCATGTACAGTACAGATATAAAAGCTATCCAACAATCAGTACAAATACGACATACTGTAGATAAATGGCAAGGCTAATCAATGTCTTCTAAAGTCCACTTCCACATCAAACCCACACCTTATATCATCTCTTATATTATCCACTCCTTCTGTCTCAGATCATTCAGTGATTCCAGAGGAGGCATTTCCTGTCTTAGCCACTTATTTTGTCTGGAAGTGTTAGAAAGTTTCAACTCTGTTATTTACTCCCCTTCGCTTCTTCTGTGAACTTGCTGTTATCTTCACCCTACGACTACAACACCCTGCAATCTGAAACCCAGACCCTCATGCTTTCTCTCAAAGTGCTTGTCTTAATTAATCTCATACTTTGATGAATGAACAGACCGGACCACCCAATAAATCATTTCTATTCTAAGAGTTCTGGAAAAAGTAGCCTATGTAAACACTCAAAATGGTCTGTAGATACTCTTCATGGAGTTTTGCTAGTGGTTGAGTTTTGCTAGTGGTGTGACTGAGTGATGTATTCATGAAAAAATAGACAGTGACTCACAGTTTACAAATCTTTTGCTGTACAGTGTTTTAAAAGATAAGAAATCATTGTTGACAAATACCTGCAACCAACTGTCAACCATATTTATATATTACAGTAGAAATAAGAGAGAACAATCACAATAAGAGATTAAAAAAAAAAGAATCAACAACATGCATTTCTAAAAGTAAGGCAAATTTCCTCGGAACTCTACAAACAATACAGTAAATCATAACCAAAAATGCATAAAATCAAATACTACGTCTCTTGTAAAATACAACAGTAGCCTGCACTCAAATATTACTGCAACATAAGCTTGAATTTTTGAGATGTATTATTAATTTTTATTGTAATATTTAAGATTGAAAAAAAACTTTTTTTTTAAATTTACTTTTTCAAACCCTACTCTACATTTCTAGAGTCACACCACATTGTACTATATACAGAGTAACATACAAACAAAACTGTAAAGCAAAAGGACAAATGTTCAGTATAGTCAGAGAACAAGCTTTGGGCTGTGTATACAGTGAAAAAAATTAATCTTTCTTCTTACGAGACCTAATGACAGCACGCAGGATGTGGACTGACATATCCATCTCTGGAACGTGCCCACATCTATATGACCACAGCCCATTGCCTGAAGAACAAGCATGTGTGCATAGGGTTGGCAGTCATATACCTTCCAACACTGAAAAGAACCTCTCTACAGGATGCAGAAGTGCTGGCCCAACTGGCACATAATGTACTTTACAGTGTAGTACTTCAAATGACACTGCCTTCAAAATGAACAAAAGAGTTTACCTCTGAATTTTGTATTTAATGTAGAAAAAATGTAGAGTGCAGTGTTTTTTCAAAAATGGCATCTAGAATTAGAAATTAGTTTTCAAACTAAAAATGTGCTTATAGCATGACAGACATTAATTTATTTGAGACCCAGGTTACATTTTTCAACAATTTAGTCTCGAATATTTGGAACAGTAAAAAAGTTAAACTGTGCACAACATATCCAACTTCGACATAAAAACTTTAACTTCTAAGGAATTGTTTTTTTGCTGAAGGGGAGTTAAAGCTGATTTACTTCCTGCGGTAGTTCTTGACTTGTTTTCTCCTCTTTTTCTTTGTTATTATCTTGATTTTGTGGCTGTGTTTGGATCTGAAGGTGAGCAGTGTAGTGTGCATCTATTTCTTTTGGGCAAGGAAACTGTAAAGTTGAACATATTCAGGATGTGACCACCTTGTATTCATCAGTAATCTTGCATAAGTCTTCTCCCTGGGGGATTCTCTTTACATTGCAACACTTCCCCTACAGCAACCGAAACCAGGCCATGCACAGGCAAGTAAAGTTAATGTATGCCAGGCCTCAGACACTTTTCCTCGGGGAGAGTTACGCACAATCTAGATGAATAGATTAGATAGGAGAAAGATGAAAGGAAAAAAAAATAAATCAAGGGCCAAGGTGAAAAGAAGAGTGCCAGAGAGAATAACGGTATGGTCTGATTGTCCTTCTATTACACATACATACACACACACAACCACACACACACACCCATAAACAAGTGTTAAAAGGAGGGAAGTAATAAAAACAGAAGTGAAAATGAATGGAGGGAAGAGGTAGAAATAAAATGTAATTTGTAATGTTAGGTAATAAGAGACAGAGTAAATGAGAGGGAGAGATGAAAAGTGAGAGGGAGAGCAGCCAAATGACAGAGGCGTGTTTGTGTTCTGATTAGGCTGAGCCAAATGGAGGCGGCTCACCAATGGAGATAACCAACAAAGACATCTCTTCACTGGGGACAAATCTATGGACATCTTTTCACGGTCAATAGACGGAGGCATTCCTTTGTTTTGTTGAAGGGGAGAAAATCGGCCCGGTGGATCCATGAATGCAGCACAAAGTTTACTGTTTGTCTGATCTTGAAAGAAGCAGATAATGGCTACTGGTTTTAGAGTCCTAGGGGCATGAAAGTGTGCGCAACAGCCATCTCCATGTTTCCCATGCTTAAATGAGCTACTACATGAATCCATGTTATGAACTGACATTTTGAATTTCTATTCACTCTCACCCTAGCTGCCAAGATATGATGCACTCAAGCTGAATAAATAATGATGTGGTCTCTTTGGGCTAACACAGGCTTCCTGGCATGGGTGTGCCTGCACCCTGTTTGGTTTCTCATCTTTATGGTTGGCGACAGTGAATAGATCAGATCCATGGCAGTGTTGATGGTGTCCACAGTGAGGTTTTCAATCTGGCAGGGAAATAAGGCTGGGATACTGCCAGGGTTGCCAGGCAAGGACAAACTTCAATAACGATAGACTCTCTGATGAGGTCACCGTCTATCACACAAAGCTCGACTGTCCCAGTCACTCTGTATATCTATCTATCTATCTATCTATCTATCTATCTATCTATCTATCTATCTATCTATCTATCTATCTATCTATCTATAAATCCATCTATCTACAACTCTCTCTTCTTGGCATCTCTGTTTTCTCTCTCTCTTCCTTGGTCATAAAAACATGCACAGAACAACTCACTAAACTCACCCACACACTGCCAGAGGTATAAGAGGAAAAACCCAGCCATCCTTGGGAAACAAATTAAAAGGGTCATCATCTCTTGGTTGAAAATATTCCTTCCTTGGTGTCGGTCACACCAGAAAGCAAAGTATCTTTATTTTTTCTGTGAATCAAAAATATAAATGCTTCTCCGCACTAGACTCCCAGACATCTAATTACAACATTCAAAGAGAGAAACAACTGATCCATGGTAAAAGAGGTTAGAAACCAAAGGAAAGATGATATGTTAGAGGAGGAAATGTGAGTGCACAGAATGGTGAGAAAAGCTCAAATTGTTTGTGGGCATGCCCACTTTACATGCGTTGTGTGTGCCACTGCAATGCCTATGTTGTTTTTTTCCTTGTGTGTTTAACAGTTTTTTTTTTTTTTGTTTGTTTGTTTTTTTGTTTTGCTTTTTGAACTGTCATACGCCTTGGCTTTTTTTGGCAGGAGTTTCAGGTTTTGACAAAAATCTGTGCATTGAAATCAGAGACTTTGCTTTCAGACTCCTTTTGTGGAATATTACACCTGTCTTACCTCATTGCCCACAATAAAAACAAGAGGATCATGTTACCCCAGCTCAGATTACATCATCTCTAAACCAGCACAATCACCCATCAACCTCTTGTTTGAGAATTATAATCCTTGTACACAGATTGAATCCTCTAATCACACAGCTTCACAGTCACTGGAACTGGTAATTTTGAGAGAGTGAACAGAGCGGAACACAACAATACGGTAGTGGGCAAACTGAGGCCCAGTCTGGAAATTCCTGCTGGATTGTTTATGTACTTGAAGAGCATTCGGAAAAGGGGACAACGCTAATGTTGTAACGATGATGACAATAGTCGTTCTGTGCCTATAAAACAATGTGCATGACTGGCCGGCGAGAGCAAGGATTCTTTTGATTTATGTTTTGACCTCCGAAAGATCCTCAATGACTTTGCAAACAAGCAGCTCTACTCCATGTGTGAATAAACAAGTGACCCACATTGGGTCTCTGAGAGGTCACTGCACAGCGGAGTTATGGAGATGGACGGTGGAGAGGGCAGACAGACAGTGAGCCTCAGAGAGACAGAGGGTGTATAAGAAGGAAAGAGAAAGGGAATTGGGGGGGGGGGTACAACTTGTGTATTTGTTTCTCCCCTGTGGCCTCTGTTGCCCTATTGGACCCAGCCACGAAAGACCTGCCACAGGGCAATTTGGGCTTCTCCTATTTTGACTATATAAAGATTTATAGCTCCTCTCAGATCCCAGATCAGCTTTATGGATAGTAATATGTCCCATGTGGCTGCATCTCCAGTCACATGTAGCCGTGTTAAATAGTGCCTGACTCCAATCTTGTTTTTCCAGCTTTCATGTGTCTTGTTATGCCGTGGATATATATCTGATCCACAGATGAAGTCATATGGTGATTTTGTTTAGTAGTCTGTGACACTTTTCAGAATTATTCAGAATGGAACTTCTAGCAAGGACACATAATAACAGAAACAGATAAGTGGAGCCTGATTTAGATCCATCCTGACCTGGGATCAGGCTGAAGCACCCTGTCTAGACATCTGTTCCACTTAATGCCAGCATCCCCTCTCTCTCTTTCTTTTGCTTCCTCTATTCATTTCACGCCTCCCCTCTCTTCGCATCCCTCTCACAATTTTCTGATTTCTGCAGCTCCCTTTTGTTGTTAATGTCTGTCTCCTCACGTCTATCTCACCCCTCACTGAGTCAGGCTTAGGTGTGGTTCTCTGGTAATGATGACAGTGGAAGGAGGATAAATATGGTAAAACGGCAGAACTTGCCAAGGCCCAGCAACAGAGGAGGCAGACAGATTGCATAGCATCCATCCTGCTAACATGCCAAGGATAAATACTGAAGTTATCCTTTTTCCTTCGCTCTACATATTCACCATCCAACAATGCAAGCGGCATGTTAGTCAGTACACAGAAAGGCTGCATGCAGGGAGAGCTAATGTATGTTTAGTGGCTTAGTAATTGTGACAGGGTTACAATTAAGAGAAGACCTAACCACGTCATGCTGCCCTCATTATATTGCAATTACATTCTTGATTGTGAAACAAAGGAACACAACAATGGTTTGATAAGACCTCTTGTTTAATGAGACTTTGCTGTAACTCCTATGTTCATTCAATTAGTAAACAGGTCTTCCATTCAGGCCTGGGCACCCCAATTCTCATTTTCCCAAATGCGCCACACCCCCACCCATTGCTGCCGCCCCCACCCCCCCGCCCTTAGCCTTCAACGTCCCACATTGGGTCCTGGCATACCCCTGAACATTCAGGACACACAGACTCCTCCCCCAACCTCCTTGGATCCCCTTACCCCCTTCCCCATCCACCCCCTGCACACACACCCATTTGATTGTGATTGACAACGTCTTTGTTCCATTGTGTGGAGCTGTCGTCTCTGATGAAGACACATACACAGAGCTGAGGCGCTGCACTCATTGTACATTGCACAGAAACTACAGGTCTGCGACCAGTTGCACTGTCCTCTGGTGATGAGATCAATGCATTCAGACCAGGTGAATGTAACTAGTCTGGACGTGGCAGGGTATGGCAGGATGGGCCGGGATGGAGTGTACACATTGGTCAACCCTGGCTAGGCTATCCAGGCCAGACCTCAGGCCTCTCCCTGTGTGGACCGGGAGGTGCCGGCACGATGGGCTGAGGGGGCCAGCTGGAGAGGGAGGCTCAGGGCTGTGCAATGCGTCTGAGGAGGCCGTCATTAGGGTTCACCCCTCCTCAGGGATGGGAACCAGGTCACATTCTCTCACACGGCACAAAGCAGGGTGTGTGTGTGTGAGGGGTGGGGGTTCAAGGGAGGGGTTTTGATGGGGAGCAGGCCATGACCTCTTTATATCCATCAACAGATCACTAACTTAGCCCATAGACATGCTCATACAACACATTCACACACAAACACGCATGCATGCAAACACATGCTAATGTGCGCGTATGTGCACAGGCATGTACACTCACAAAAATTAATATTTAAAAACAAATATGTGCTCTGCAAGAGGCCTTATGTGTGTATTTACCTGAATGTGGTTCAAGCAGCAGGTCTCTGTTAGCTAAGATACTGTTGTTAGATTAAAACTTCCTACAAAGCTTACTTCTGAGGAATATATATGTATCTTTCCAAATGAACCTTTTAATAATTATCAGCATAAAGTGAAATTGACTTTCGTAGTGTACAAATCCATAAACTAAACAAATGTTTTTATAAAACACACAATTGCTGGTGTCTGTATGCAATCTAAAGATTTTAACTAATCATTTCTATTGCACTTGTCTATCTCTTACCACTGAGGACACACATTCCTTCACACTACTGCTCCAACCCTGTCTGCGGCAGATCCTGTAAAATTCACAGGTTGGCTAGCAGGGGGAAAAAAAACAGGAAAATACTGCCCCCTCTTGTTATCCAAGCAGTCTTGCAGACAGAGAGAAAACCGTTGCAAAGTTCTGAGTTCTCAGGTTCTCATCAATAAGCATTGTTGGTTAAAAATAGACACATTTTGTTACCGATGTCATTAAAAAAATACCTTTGAGAGTAAATCAGAATTCTTTTTATTTCTAGATCAAGTTGCTGGATTAAAAATATCTCACCCATCCCTTCAAAAACCTTTAAAAACCAAAAACATTCAGTTTATCAAGAGATTAAAAATATGATTCAACAGCAGTTATGACCATGAGAACACTATGTTAATGCAAACATGAAATTAAGGGCACAACACAATAAAAGCAGATATAATCTTTCTGACTCTGTCTTACATGTTATAACTCTGGTGAGCCTGAGTGAAAAGTTATCTAGGCTACAAGTTATAGCATTATTATTTCTCTATATCTTATTGTTTCTCTCTGTAACTGAGTTCATGTTTTGTGCTTTGTTGTCTGTCCATGAGACTTGTACCTCCTGTTCATTATGAGTATTCTCTTTCAAAAAAAATAGACATCTAACCACCTACGCTATATCTGTTCAGATCCTGCCTTATAGCAATGACTAAAGCATGGCCTGCTCTTCATAATATGTATGTACAATAATCCAATGTGTGTTTTGTTTGTACTTCTGTGTTTTGTGTATGCATGTTTCTGTGAGAGTACATGAGGTCATCCTGCATACAACATCTCTGTGACAAACTTGTGCAATTGTGCATGTTGTCTGGCAAAGCTTATCATGGCAGCGTCTTAGGACTAAAAGGCACTCTCTCTCACCAGGTTACTGGTTCTAGTCTACCTGCTTAGCCCAAAATACCTCAGGAAAAAGGCAGTGAGGAACTGGTTGGGGGTCAACACACTGGGAGGTTAAGGGTAAAAGGGCAGGACCGGACACCCCCTTCAGTTAGGTGAGATTGTACGTCTACGTAGGCAGCTACATGTCAGGCACTTCAGAATGCTCATGGTTATATGCATGAGAGGACCGAAATTGAAGAGTAGGTTGTAGAAGGTGTTGACAGACAGGCCTCCAGTCTCATCTGCATACTTTAAGGCCACAATGGGTGTGTAGAGGTTGTTGGTCAGATTCCTAAAGCGAGGGCTGCTTGACTCAATAACCTTTTTAGTGCACTGAAAAAGGAAAAACAAAATGGGGTTTTGACTGATTCCATTACTTTATAGGCTGGTTTAGAGTGTGTATCAGTAAGTTATCTGAAAAACAAAGCAAGTATTCTTGAGGAGGTTCAGTAAAATGTGAGTTGGAAAACTGTCCCCTTACTTTGGCAATGTCCTCTGGTGTCTGGCCCATGGCTTCAAAAATATCTATGGACGATGGTAGGTAAACATCTTTAAAATAACGAACTGTGTCTGCATCTACTCCAGGATACTCCATCTTGGCCACATCCTCCATCATCTTTGTCTCAAACTCAGTGTGTACTGGGCCAGGCTCAATCATGGACAACCTGAGGGGAATCAGATACAGAAAGGCCTGTGAGGGGGAGCGTGTACAGTGCAAAGTAAAGACAGATGTAAGGGAAGAACAGAGAAAAGAGGGTAATCTACCGGATATTGAACTTCATCAGTTGCACGGCCATACTCTCACAGAATCCTTCCATGGCAAACTTGGAGGCAGTGTAAACGTCATTGAATACCACTCCTGATCCAGGAACAAAACAGGGAGATAATTATCAGTTATCAGCAGACTTTACTGAAGGTATTTACACAAGACCTAGGGTACTTTAATCACCCAAGTAAAAGATAGCAGTCAGAGAGGACAATACAAGTGCCAGTGAGAATATGAAAGTCATTTTAGCTTACTTGGATGTGATTTACAACTTATCAGATGCTCTAACTTGTTCAGGTTAACCCCACCCATCAGGCACTTCAAACAAATTAGAACGAACACTAAACATTCTTTTCAACTGCTTTCTATTCGACCAAAGTCCTACCAGCAGTCCTTTATTGGAAATGTAAGACACAGAGCGACAGACAGTGAATAAAATAAGTTATGCCTTTGATTACTGCAACATTTTCAGATTTCACCTTAAAAACACTCTGAATGATCTTTGCATTTTACTCAAATTTCTGACTTCATTAGGTTCAATCTATCCTTAAGCGTGGAACACATCGCATGATTTACAGCTCAGTGTGAATGTTGTTAAACAATTCAGGCTCTGCACTGCTGTGTCCAACGAAAATTTCAAGTCACCACATATAATTCTCAAATGTTTTCTCCTAATCTGCAGAAATTTGAAATGTCATTCTCCTGCTTTTCAACTGAGCCTTAGTGCAACTAAATATACCCAAGTATTTTCATGACTGCTAATGGACAAATTGTGAGGCTACAGTTTTCTTAACTGGTTTACAATATCTGATTGTAGTACTCTGATGTACAACTGCAAAACCGGTCTTTGAAAACATCCAAGGTGGTTGGAATATTAAGTATCTTTTCCTGTATTCTTGGATCAAAACTTAACCGCATTACAAGTTTCAACATGTATAGCTAATCACACACGGATCCTACCCTGAAGACCCATGACACTGCTCATGACTACGATGTGTCCTGAACGCCTCTTCTTCATGTCTGGCATGACTTCTTTGATCATGCGAACAACACCAAAGAAGTTGGTCTCGAACACTCTCTTCATCTCCTCAATGCTGATGCTCTCCACAGGTCCGAGCAAGCCCACACCTGCGTTGTTGACTGACAGGAAATAAACAGACATGCAGATGACTCACTGCTTTTATCTCTGACAATACAGTTATTACAGTTTCTAAACTGTTAGAATGTTGTTGACTTAATACGAACTGATAGCTGTACAGCGTGCGCCTTTCACATGGTCTTTCTACATAAGATAAGATTTAGATTAGAGATGGTGTTACTTGGCATTGCCACCAGATGTCAGTGTGGGACAACAACAGGGAGATGTGATGTAACACGTCTTCCTGTTAAATGGCCTCTGGGTCTTGAGTAATTAGGTGAAGGGGAATGCAATGTTGGATTTAGAGTAAGATGTTACGGATTTATAAATAGAACCTCTATCCAGACTATAGGTTTCAATAGAAGAACTGAAAGACTCACCTATACATGAATTATTAATCTAGACATGTATATTTTATAACCCCTGTTGCAGGCAACAGTCATAAAAGGTTTTAAGGATTTTTTTAGAGTGATTAATCACTACCATGGACCCACTGGGTTGTAGGGATTTTGCTTAGTGTTCTGGGTTTAAAAGTACATGTTCTGCTTTTATTTTCAGCTGTACGGACCGATGCAAATGTTCTGTGCATCAGCTGCTCTAAAAAAGAAACAAAACACTTTTACATACAGTACATATATTTTTATCTACACAGGGGGTAGATCAAAAGCCATGTAATTCAAATCTTGGGGCAGGGTCAAATGGGAGATGCGGGGCCAAGTTTCAGGTGTGTTCCACTCACTCAGGATATCAATATGGCGGTCTTTAACATTGTTGATGCACTGCTTGACTGACTCGTCACTGCACACATCTAGTGGAAGCAACATCAGCGTCTTGCCATATGCATCTCCTGCTGCCTCCAGTAGTTTGTCCTTCTTCTTCAGGTTCCGCATGGTGGCAATCACTGGTAAGGAGAGGCAGAGTAGTGGGTAGTGTTAATTCTAAACTTGTATGATGACTCTATATTACAGGAAAATTATTCTTTAGACTTGTACAGTAATACAACCTGGAAATGAAAAGATATTTTTAGGAATGTGATGAGCAATCCCGTTTGTCTGAATGAAATTTTGTATTCTTTTTTTTACATTTCTTATTGTGTTTGAACAATTCATCATTTGATAGATCATTAAGGGAATCATAATGATAATCATTTTCTGCTGTTAAACCATTACTCATTGTCAGACTGATGAAGTAACTACTTCCTTAACACATACACGTAAGAACACACTCAAACACACACAGTTATGGCTGAATCAGATGTTCAGGTCAGAGTTCTTAGAAAAAAACCACGCCTGTCCGTTTACAGGGCAACAGAATTGATTTCCACTGAACTTCGCACACTGGGCAACATTAACCTACACACAGCACATGAATCTATCACAAAAAGTGACAGCAACTATCAGCACAGTGTTGACTTTGCTTTCATGGTTCCTTACATGCTACATGTTCTGCTTACAATTTGCTGACTGATGTTATCTAGCAGAGAAAAGAGAGACACTGCTGTTGCACAATGGCAATCAGTAGGAATAAACAACCACTTATTCACACTTTCATCTAAATCTACCTATTGTCCTTGACAGACAAAGGCAAACCCTCCCCTGATTCTTGTCTGAACAAAGACAGGGCTGGATAAGTAAGATTAAAAGAGGATTGGCTATGCTGTTGAGGTTTTGCATTGCTGTGAAATGTTAACAATGTAAATTAATGAAATTAAACTCATTTTTTTGAGAATGTAGCTTTGGAAGTGCCACGCAGCCTGTCTTTGCAACTGGTCAAATACATACTGTGCATTAATGACGTCTGGCAAAGTCTAATTAGGTCTAATCTTATGATTTGAGAACTGGGTGTCCATGAAGCAACAAAGAGATTTATGTATTGGTAGAGAAGTGAACAAGAGATCCATTGTTCCTCTAGCTCCTGCAGGAATTACTCTTGGGCAGCTTAAACATTCTTGAATGAACCACATTGCATTACACACAGAGGTCTTTTGGGTTGGCTTTTTACTGCAACTAATTATTAGTTTATGCACATTGCAATATGTAATCTCTGTTGGATTTCCTAAAACCCTGGGAAAAAAAAAACAAATCAGCTTCTTTGCTCAGGGGTGGCCTTAATGAAAGGAGGTCACAACGGGAAAAAAAAATCTGTTCAAACTAGAGTTTAGGGAGCAGTTAATTGCTTTTGTTTTGCTCATCTATTTCACTGTAATAAATCCTGTCAGATCCCACGGGCCCTCACAGAAAAAAAAAAAAACTTTAACTAACCATTGCATTTGTTTCTAAAGTAGCCAAAGGACAACGCTAATGACTTAATTTTGTTAAAATAAGTTTAATTAGGGAATGTTTAGGATCATAATGGTAAAGGGGTTAAAGTATTTACTCTCTGACTGTAGTTCTACAGCCAATTATGTAATTCTTCATTAAGTCACATCTAACAACCAAATCTTGTCACAGGGGGGCTCTTGAAAGCAAAGTCCTATGAACAGGGGTGGGGGTGGGAAGCTGGTCTAACGTGACTCTGCCTGAGGCTCCATGACATGGAAAAGGTTTTGGACCCCCCCCCCCCCCAAATCCCGGGGTGACATTAATGATAGCTGGGAAGCAGGACGGGCTCGACGATGTTAAAAGTGGGACACCCCAACTCCGCCGTGCACCGATGAAGACTTCAAAACGAGGCCCTTGCTTTCGAGTGAACCCGGCTTGTACAGGTCTCAAACTTTGTCCCCCTCCGAACACTGGCTCCAGTGAGGGGACTATAGGCGCATTAGACACGGCACTAAACCGGGGCAGGCGGTCTGCAATTCACTGCGATAAAAAAAGGGGGGCTTTGTGCCGGAGAAGTCAGCTGAAAGAGAACCGACAAGACGCCCTTTATGATTCCGCCTGGAAAGCGGCATCCTCGGAGAGCCCTACCCTGGAAAGCTGCGCTTTCAGATGATAATAGTCAAACCAAAAAGGAGCGACCGGGTCCCGGTCCTCACAAAAGGGGTATGGACCCGATCTCACCGGGGTTAGCGATTTCAGTGGACCCGACGCGGAACCGCTTATTTGCGTTAAGACGGAGCGTTGCGCGTGAAACTCAACCGAACTCCGTGCGTAAAGGAGGCTTGGTGCAACAGCGGAGGTTTGCAAGGAGGTGGCGGCGGCGGCGGCGGCGGTGGGGGGGGGGGGAGTAAACACGGAAGGTTTTTGTTTGTTTTTGTTTTGTTTTGTTTTTGTTTTTTGCTTTTTTTCCCCCGGCGGACCACACCATTGCAGGCTCGCTACTAATAGGTTCGATCGAAAATAGAAACAAATGTAGAAAGAAAGCGCATTTACCATGGTAACGCTTCTTTTCATCTTTGGCCAGCGTGACGGCGATTCGTAACCCGATGCCTGAGGAGCAGCCGGTGATCAGCACGACTTTCTGCCCGCTGTTCGCCATGATTTTGTCCGGGTTAGGCGCAGTGTTTTTCAGCGGTCCTCTGCTTTTTCGGATGGTCGCCGCCGAGAGGGAGCTACCGATCACCGGACTTTTAAAAAAGTAAAGCCGATCATGCAGCCGCAGCAGCCATGTGAGGCTCTAATTCAGTCACATGCTCAATAAAATCAGCAACCAAAACACCCCTCGCAGACAAGTTTTTTTTTTTTTTTTAAAAACTTGATTGGTGCCGCCTGCCCCTGAAAATGAAGTTAATTCCTTCTAAATGTGTGTGGTCGTGCACGCGCGCACGTGCGTGTCGCGGAGGGGGCAGTGCTTATTTGATTTCTGAGCTGGTGACCCCGACAACAGATAACCGCACTATACGGTCTTCTCCCGGGGATTTGTCCTCCTCGATGGTATTTCTGGCTCAGGCCAGTGTTAAAACTAGTATTCTTAATAGGACAACCGTGTGGTCTTTATGGTAGTTTACCCAACTTTCATTTTTTGATTTCATTCTTTTTTTTCCCCTATTATTTACCTTATATTTATTTTTTTTACTATTACGAATATTTAATTAGAATCAAATCAATTATTATTATTATTATTATTGTTCTTCTTCTTCTTCTTCTTATTCTTCTTATTATTATTATTATTACTATTATTATTATTATTGTTTTGAATATACTCTTTGCTGTTACCCGGACCATAGACCTAAATGAAACGTTTACTGACATTCCCCAGTTGATTTAGTAATAAATTAATCTCATGCTCACCATAATTTGGGTAGGTAATATTTATAGTAACTTAATACTCTGCATTGTACTGCCATCTAGTGGTAAAGAGAGGCGCGGCACACTTAAGAATGCTTAAGGCCCAGGCTGAATGAATAATACCTCATAGAAGTAACAATACTAGACGCTGTGATTGTAATCCAAATATTTACTTAATATAAGAATGTCAGAAGAGCGGTCTGAGTCTGAGCTTATCAGCTATGTTTTAGTTTGGTGTGTCAGCTCCTATGGTGACAAGTGGACCCTGTTCCCTGACGGATGTTGTAAGAGGTCAAAGTGCCTGTGATAAGATCTCGGACTAGACTTGCTTCTTTTTCTGTTATGAAAGGCCATAGACCAAGAGTCAGAGTCTGTTGATAAAACCTGATGGATCCCCATGCAAACAAAAAGGTATGAGAGAGCACTGTAATTTTAACTTCACAGATTGCTCCAATACTATTCTCCTGACCCTGATGGATGAGGATGGGAGTGGATTTTCCAAAGAGCAGTCCTGAGTGAATCATTTGTTTAAAGTAATCTGTGGTAATTAGCTTTGTCTTTTATCTCACTTTAACTGTTTTTGCATTTACTCATCAAATACCATGCCACCTTTATATGATTTTATGTCAAACACAACTACTGGTTCCCTTGTGAAGAATGTTTTGTGTGATTAGATTTTTGATCCCCTTGCTTTTTGTTTTCTTTTAATGTATAAATTCTCAACCTTTGAAAACATATTGTGTAAGTAATGTGATCATTACATAGTGGAATCATTAGCACATTCGTTACTGTTTTAAGAAATGAGCTGAACTGGGATTATTATGCTTGATCTTGTACAGCTCAGCTGCCCTTTGTTTCCTGTTTGGAAATAGTTTAGGAGGATTAGGCAGCACTCTGGTATGACATTGTCTAATAATTAATAATATAATAATTAGTCTGATACATGTGGCTATGAAAAAGGTCCACCCAGGTAACATGACCTTGGGTGTATTCTTTACAAATTTTTTTCACCTCTTCTTTTAACCTGAATCCACTGTTGTAACTAAAACTTGCATCTTGTCTGTGATCAATTTAAGACACAAAACAGCTCTTTAAAACAAAACCAGTGAACACAAGCACACAATGATGACATGTTCTAGTCTTCCCACTTTGGTTAACCCTTTTAACCCCATTCCAATTTAAACATGTTAACATGGTATGAAGCATCAAAGGCGCTATAAGGAAAAGAAAATGGAACAAGTGAAAGCAGAGGAAACCAATTCAAATACACAAATATCAGCAGAGGGACCAGTTAGAGAGGGCAGACAGGGGTCCTTGAGTTTTCCAGCCACTTTATCTCTTTTGAGGATAAACTAAGGTTACTTAAGGACAGACTTTCGTTGTCAAGAGCAGCTAGGCTTTTCCATCATAACTCTGAAAGGAGAGATTCTCCCGCAGGGAAGACATATTTTAACAGTGAGTGGAGTCCTGGCCTGATCCATCAATGGTCAGCCAGTAACCAGCAGGCTGATGGTGTGAAGACAGGATTAGCCTTGCTGTAAAAAAAAAAAAAAAAAAAAAAATCCTCCTCAAGCATTTGATGCATATAACTCAACACATGGGAATACATAATGAAAATTTTATTTTTACATTTATTTCACAGGCTTTACTGCTTGTGATAAACTGTCTATTATGCTGACAACAGAGAACATACTGTCAGCTTAGAATTCAGGCCCAATTTCCTCTTGCTGTCTCACAAAGCTGATGTCTGCTTATTTAAAAAATCCCTAAGCCATGACCCATTTCTCTCACCGGAGAGCAGAAGTTTTACAATGAGATAATAAAAGAATATTTGCATTGTCACTGGCAGTGAGCAAAAACTTGCTCAGTTTCTATATTTGTATTTGGCTACAGTTTAAAATGTAGGCATTTGACAGACAGTAACTGACAATTGAGTTAAAGGTAAAATAGATAACTAAAATCATAAGCAACCAAAAATAGTCACATATGAAAAGGACTGCCTTTGGCCCCTGGACACTATTCATGTGAAATGTATTTTTCACAGGGAGGTTGGTGTATAGATTTCTATTGGCATATAGATTTCTAACAATGTATGTTACCTTATGCATTTTTAGGGCAGATCAGAGGGTGGTGGTCTGAGCAAATGCCATGGTCAGGGACAGAGAATGAAAAACTGGCCTGGAACCTTGACCCAGAGAAACCCAGCAACACTAAGTCAGCAATTTAAAAAATCGCCCTTTGGCTATTTTGCTATCAGATCATTAGTTTAAGGTCAGCTCTAATTTACCTCATTTGGCCCCTCATATCATATTATGACACAATGCAAGAAAGTATAAACTAACATCAACCCAATCATGAGGTGGCCCATCGGAAAAACTGCTGATACTCCAGACGATCTGTCCGCCACTGGATATGGTGCTAAAATGGCTAGAGTAAGTCAGACGAGCAAGGTGAGGGGCGTTCCTAACAAGCTTTCCCTTGTGCCTCCAGAGAAAGTGGACAGGTGTGGATGGAGATGAGGAGGGGCGCTGGGTAGCCAGAGACGTCCACCAGCCTCCAAGCTATTGTGGTGGAATTTCAGATGATTGAGGCACTAACAGACAGAAGGAGGGAGGAAAGAGACAAAGACAAGGAGAGAATACGAGCCCATACATGCTTTTTCATGCCACGTGCTTTCTCTGCATTTAAACTCCCATTGTAAACCCTCTGCTCTTTTTCTCCTCAAACTTTCTCCTCTCCACTCTCTCTGCTGCACCTCTATACCCATGCACCTACAGTATTTAACCCTCCTTGTAGGATTCAATTTTTTGGCAGCCTGCCTCGAAACTTTTGCCTCTCCCATCTGACACCACTGGGCTCACTCCAGCTGTGCCCTACGCCCAAGTCACCCATAACCTCTTTATCGAAGTCCAAGTAAAAGAAAATGACACCCACATCCCCTCTAAACCCACTTTTATAGCCTAATAGTCAATTTCCTGTTACTGACTTTAAGGATGCATGAGCAGATGGCCCTGGAACTTTCCAGCTGATTTTATGAAGACAGTGTCTGTTTTAAGTCATCTTAACCGTGGATGAATTTTGTGATTGGAGAGAGATGCTGGTCTAAATGTACACTGTACTTTGTTGTTACAAATGAATGTGGAAAATGCATTGCAAATATTAGTCCCTTAAATTTTTATTACATATAAATATTACGTTTTTATGCATGGTTGCTTTTTTTTCAAATTGTACTAATAATGTCTACAATATTATTCTAAGCACGTAACAAGCGCATCGACAGACTATCCCTTTTTTTTTTTACTTCAGCTAGTGGTATTGCGATGTTGTAGCAATAGACAAGAGACAGAATGGCTGATGCTGCTAGAAGGACAAGGGACGCTGGCTGGGTGAAAGGGCCTAGAGGACTGGAATGTTTGCCACAGGTCAGGAGTGGTGCTTTCTGCTCTTTTGTGTGCAGTCTGCAGAGGAGGTGTGGAATGCAAACTTCATGAGAATAGAGGCGAAGAAAGGGACGAAGGGATAGAGAAGTTGGGGGTCGGTGGGTGGGAGGGAGACTTAAAAATAGAGAAAGAATGGGTGCAAAGACTCAGAGAGGAGTGAGCTGGAAAAGTGTTTTAGGGGTTCTGAGGCAGACGGAGGACCGTTAATTGAGAGAAAGTGCTAGAAAGAGTTGCCCACGAGCTGGAGTAAAAGAGGAGAATTGAAATGATTGCTGCAGCTGCAGACCACACACAAGCAACACTCCACAGAGAGTGTCTTGACAGCAATGGCACACTGAGGATCATCAGTGAATGCCATTCATACTAACATTCATAATATTACAGCTCATCATTACAAGTCATTTGTGCATTCTCAGGCATGTGCCTGTTAAAAAGCATTACTCAAACAGGGAAAATTTAGATTATAGTTTTCTTGTGGAGAATTTACACTTACATTTTTGCAGTACTAAATTTCTTCAAGGGAACAAGCTGAAACAAAAGAACACTGTCACTTACGGGTTATTCAAAGGGCAGTGGAAACAGAGCAAAGAGAAACAACAGGATGGTGCCAGTTACATCTGATCTTAGGCAAACAAAGCACACAAATAGATTCCCAGCGGACAGTCCACTTAGGCACCATGTTGTATGACTCTTCTGACCAAATCATTTGCTTATTCTAGAAGTCCTCATGTATGCTGAAACTCTAAAGGGTAAAATACATTTAAGAATTTCAATAAGGTTAAATTAATCCATTCCAAAGATTTTTTTTAGCATATTTCCATAAAAAGTAGTTTTCTGGAGCTGTATGATCAAACTTTAGATGTCTTCCATACAAGTTCTAAAGTTCAAAGAAAAAACATTTTGAATCATATTTGGAGTCATTATTTCGGTTTACCTGGTCTACCTGAGGTACCCCTGCAAATACTACTTTTGAACCTAGCTGCCTTGCTATTTGGACATTAAAACACAATCAGGGTGTAAACTAACAGTGAAGGAGGGTCCACAAGCAGGGTAAGCTTGGGTAAGTGTGGTTGCCGGTTGAGTTTGTTTAGTCTGTTTGTTTGAGCAGTTTATTTAACAGACATGGTCCTTAGATGTTAATTAGCTTAGTCTTCCGTCATCTCAAATGATTATAATTATCACCAGACCGGCAGTTCGCCTTACTGGCCCAGTGCAAAAGGGAAAATTTCTGTATACATTCCTGTGGCCCATCCCTGGTTTGGCAACTTCATTACAACAGGGTTTAGCAACTGACTGTGTGGAGTAATATGTCTGATAGCACAGCTTTGCATCCAATCCCTGCACAGAATTAGTTTTGATAGAGATCTTGCTTCTTTCAAGAAAGCTCAGCTTTGCAGCTCTTTTTCAAATTCAAAATACCATAATTGGTTAAGATAAGTGCTGTAAGGAAGAAATAAGAAGCAGCAAACCTTATTCTGTTTAATGTGCACAGTCTGCTCCATTATAACACGGGTAGGTAAAACCACAAAAACTGCTGAAGAGTTGTCTTGTATCAGAGGATGTGGTTTGTTGGAAAGTTCTTATGCAAGAACACATGCTTTCCAATATGTTGAGACAGGATCACAAGCAGTCAGTGGGTGGCACAGTCACATTTCTCTTGAGGTACTTTCAGAGATCAGGGGTTTTACCGGCCTCTGACAGATTAACCTGCATTTCTCCCAACAGTAAAAATGTACATTTGTTCTGTTTTCTTGCCTTCTCACTTGTACCCTTGACCAGTTAAGGATGCCAGATTTTTCTTGCTTTGTAATCACTGACAGAACCCACATTTTACACCATCCCGCATAAGACCACATTTTTTTTTACCATTAGCACTGAAACCAAATAGCTTTTCTCCTATGTGACTTGCATTGCAGACAGATGCTGGATGTTTCTTTGAATCTCCATGCACAGAAAAAAACTGCAGTCATGAGTTGTTTAACATTCATTCATAATTCTGCTATATATGATAAAATGAAGTGACAACAGTTTATCCATCAGGCTCCACCACACACACACAAACACCACAAACTTAGATATGCAATCGTCATTAACACTCCTCTTTAAATCCTCATTATATCAAAATGTTTAAGGTATCACATAATCACATAACACACAAAATATAAATAACATCACAAGCCCATTAGGAAGCAGCAGCATTAGATTTGAAATGATTTTTATAGTGGCTATTTCACAATGATGGCAAAGAGGAAAGGAATTTTTCCTTGTAGACATACATAGACCAGTTTTTGGCAAACTAAAAGAGTCAGTTGCCTCTTCCTTCTGAAACTTTGGATGCAAATTTTTCCTGACAGTTGGCCTGTCATCCTGTTCTGGCATGTTTTAGGGAGCAGACCAGAGGTAGACTAAATTGAAAGCCCGTCTTAGGGTCTCTAATCCTAAACCCTCCCCTTGAGGATTAATAAGGTTTGTGTCACAGGTCCTAAAATAAGGTAATGACAAATTACTTCACTCCCACCCTCTCGGTGATTAAATGATAAGAAAAGTCCACCATCATTTATCAGCACAGAATGACCTGCAGAGGGAGAAAGAGAGATACTATTTATGACCAAAGATCACATGTCTAGGACAAACTTCCAGCTTCAATGCTGTAAGCATCATTTATATCATCCTGAGGAATGAGAGAATAACTAAATAAAAATGACAAGAGACTAGAGCAGGGAAAATACAGCAAGAAACAGAAACACATATTTAAGTTTTTTTTTCCTCTACAGAGACTGTAAAAGATTTATCTCCTGCCAAATTCCACCTGTGATTTTATTTCTAACCACTAATCCATTAATAATTGTCAAAACACATATGGAGTATAAATTACAATCTAAGTGTTTCCACCATATTTGTGATGTGTGGGGAAAAAAGGGGGCTATGTTGGTCTCTGCAGATTGCGTATCAGGAGAAAGAGACTGTCAGCACGCACAGACTTCACGCTTCATGTATCGCACTTTTTTAGCAACGATGTATTTACACCAACCTGATAAAAGATCATCTATTTTCCATTGATTAATCGTTATCAGCCTTATTTCTGAAACCCTCTTGATTAATAGAAGTTGAGAAATTACTGTCATGAGACAAATTGATCGACTATGATTTTTAATTGGAATTTTCCTGCACATCACAGTCTGCATGTGTAATGATGGAAATGTATGTGTTGGGTCCCAGGCTCAATCAATGTATGTTCAGTGCCAAGCATGTGGAAAATTGAAGCCTAGTCAAGTTTACTTCTTCATAGACATTGTTCATTGGAGATCAGAGTATTCTTTGTTTTATCATTCATTTTGCTTTCTTAGGAGTAACTCTAGGTTACTCTAAGTAATCTCTTAGTTGTACAGGTCCAGTAGTTGGACAAAGGTACATAGCACATGCTCTGGAAATATTTCTCACCCAGAGCTCAGACTACCCACTGGACTCTTAGTAACTATCTGCTAAAAGCTGCTAGGAATGTGGCCCTGACTCAGGCTGGCTAAGCTGGTACTGAGAAGGTAGATGGTGGGAGGTCAGGGGGTCCATTGTTTACTTACCAGATCAACCTCAATCTGTCCGGTTATCTGGATGTTCCTGTTTAACCCTCTTCTCTCTTTCTGTGTTCCTTCAAATTAAATCTAAACGGTTTCAGAGATAAAAGAAATGCATCTTTTTTTTAAGTATTCCCAGAGGGTTCTTTATTTTGAAGAATTTTAAGGAGGATTTTTTTAAATGTTGCTTAACCCAACTTTTTGTCATTATTTATTTACCATGAGGAAGCCGTACTGTTTTTTGGATTCACATCATAACTCTCTGCGGTTCAATGGTATTTAATGTCTAATATTTTCTGGCTCACAGATGGGTTTGGCTAGAAATAATATGAGACGGTATCTCTGGGTAAAAGAAAAAATTGTGACTATTAAATATAGGCTTCTCCCTCTGTCTGTGACCCACCCCCCCCTGAGAAATTATAGTTTGGCTCCAGTTCCCAGTTTCTTTACAAAGGCCTGTTGTAGCTTGGACTCTATAAACGTTATCTTTGGTAATTTTCCAATTAGACGAGGTCCTCACAAGTCTTATCTCAGAGCAGGTTTCAGCTGAATACCACAGCCTTCGTAGAATTTTTTAGGCTCCTGGCATCCATGTATATATGTAGCTTTCACGAATGATTGACATTATATAGAATTAAGTTTTGGCAGATGATCTGGACAGATGTCCCCTGAAGTATTAAGAAATAGACGACTTGTCACAACCAATTACTTATGCTCCTTCCTGTCAGCAGTTTCCCTATTAAAACACTGTTAAAGTAGATGTTTTATGGAAATTAAATTCGTATGATATTATACCTGTAAGAACCTGTTCATTACCGAACACTCAAACATGTCTTTTCAATACTGTGGTGATGTATGCACGTATAAAATATATTTTTCTGTTTTGTGGAAACAGAAACTTTCTGTTGCCTGATGGATTTGTGTTAGAGAGGTTTCAAAGCTGGGGGGTTGACCACACAAATTAAAGTTAGTGGTTGTGCAATAATAAATCTTATTGTTTTAATTAATGTTTTTTAGCCAGGTGTGACTGCCTCTGAACTAACCATGCTGACTAGCCTTGCACTGTCAGTAGTCAGTGACCTCTAACCTGAGATGATTCAGCCTGCAGCATCAAGCTCCAGCTCCAGCTCACAGTGGTCAAGTTCCAGTCTGAACAAGTAGTACCTACAGAAACGCTGCCGCAGCGCTGGAATGGGATTAAACTGATGGCGGAGATAACCTGCCCTGTTCTGCAAAAACCACTGCGGCTTTAACCGGCTAGGGGTGGCCGTAATGTTGAGGTGCATTTACCTATTGCTGTGTTAAGTTCAAAGCTTGGATATGTCCTCCAGCCACAGATGATTTAGTAAAACCTTTGATCTTAAGTGTCAGGTGAAAGTTAGTATGTAATGTAATAGACAAATACCAAGAGTTAAATACAGAAATATCTGAAATGTTTGCATCACCATCATGATCATTATCATAAATAATATTATGATATATTCAGTGTATTCAGTCACCTAGACATCTTTCAATCCGGTTTAATCTCATATCCTATATATCTTGTTATAGTCTCCTCTGTGTATAATAAAGTTGCCTCCACTGACTAGATCTGTAAAAAAGAATTATGAAACCTGACAGGTTACCAGGGATGAGCGCTGTGCTCTACATCACTTCTGTGGGTAATGACCGCCCCTAAGAAGTGAGACCTAACAAATTATCGCGAGTAATAACGGTGATTTATGATGCGTCCCGGGACAGCGTCCTGTGGGAGGGAAGAGGCGGAGGAGGAGGAGAGCAGAGGGAGGGAGTGATGGTGAGAGGGAGAAATTGAATGAGAAGGGACAGAGCGAAACTCACAGGAGCCATCACAACAAAACTTTCAACAAAGTGGGACTACAGACGGCTTTCTCTGCCTTCTCTCACCGAATGGCTGCTTAGTTCCTGCAGACAGAACTTGTCCATTGTAGACTTCTATTTGCGGAGGCAGAGGGGGGGTCCCCGCGTGGAAAGATGGAACATTTAATAAGGACCAGGTCGCGCAGGAGAATATCGCTCTTTCTTTTTATCCTGCTCCACGTAACGACGATGCAAGCTGGTAAAGTATCTAGTTTAACAACTGCAGGGAAATAACAAAGTTATCCAGGTAATATAGATGCTAGAATAAGTAAGATTACCCATCGAGGTCCCATCCGTGCATGCTCTAAACGATGCACTTCCCCTTTATCGAGGTTTCAATTAGTTTTTTTCAGACGCCTTCATTCATCACTTGCCCCCCCCCCCAGCCATCTCGAAGACGGTAGAGCAAAAGCATAAACTTTCCTCTCAGTCTTCTGCGGTTCACTTTCTTCTGTGGATCCTGGTGCGTGAGAGGCCGATATCAGTGCCTGGAATCGGTGTGAGTGTTTTGGTGATGCTGCTACTTGCCCCACAGAGTCGCTTCAGGCTGGGATTACAGCCATGAGCCGGCTCGAATGACTTTTTTAGAAGCTGTCGCTACCCTTTGCACGACTCTGCAAATGACTCTCGATCGTGTATCGGCTATTTTTGAATATGCATTCACGTTAATTATCCGCGCCATTGCCCAGGGAGCGCTTCTTGATTGAATTCAGATTTCCCTGCTCCAGTTTGCATTCTAATTGAACGAATTTTCCAAGGTTTGGGTTTGAGTTCGTCTTTCCCGTGTCAGGTGCGCTGCGGGGCTTGCAGCGACCTCAGGAGATGAATGATGTCATGTTTGAGTTTGCTTGTGACCAGCGTCGGTTTACTGTGAAAAGGTTTAACGTTGGCTTGAGAAAGAGGAGAATGGCTGAACACTGAGTAGATTAAAATTCCTGTCATGGATCTGTTTAATGTGCCCTCTGCTTACATAGGTCTTAAGTGAAGGTGCTTAGCACTAACTCTCTTACTGCTTTGGCAATTATTATTCTGGTGCACCTAGGTATTTCATATGCTTTATTGCAGGCTAGGACCACAGGTCATATATTAGACTGCCGTAAATTAAGTGATCCAATGATACTATGTCTTTTGGGACAGCAGTGACTTATTTCTCAAATATGCACCTGCAAGAGTTGAGCCTGGTCTCGGCCATGTCCATCTGTCTGTCACAGTATCCTGGTGTCCAAATTTGCTGCACCTTCAGGTTTATTCAGCATGTCCTTCAGACATTTTAAGACTTCCTTGTTGCCAGGATAGCAAGTGAAAACCAGGTTCTGCATATATACTGTATATAATTTGGCCCACTGCTATCTGTGACCCACACAGGCCTCCATGCCCTGTGGCTGTGTCCTGAGTATCTTCGACTGGCAAGAGACTATTTCCTCGCAGGTGCTGTGGTTTTAGAGACTCCCCGTTGGACTGAGAGGCCTTAACAGCAGGAGTTAACCCTGTGGGCAGCACAAGTCCTTAAAGATGCCTCATTTTCACTCGTGGCTTTTCACATGCACCCACTTTATGGCTGGCAGGAGATGTTGGAATTCATTGGCTGGAATAAAGCAATGAAAGGAGGAAGTGAGCCAACTGACTTAACCAGATTCAAGTGACACAGTGGCTGTGGTGTCCACTGCTCTCTAATGAGGGCCTGTGAAGTGAGGCTGAGATGATTTAAAATTGCATGGGACACATGGTGGTGCTGATATGGCAGTCTTAAATATGTGCATGTAGCTGATAATACGTTTGTGCCTCTGAGTCTGTGAGAGTTTGTGTGCGTGTGTGTGTGTATTACAGTGAGAGGTTGTTTTCCCATATGCCTTCGCTGTGTGTTTGAGAGAGATGAGAGAGCACTTTGTAGTCATGTTTGTGGACAGGAAGTGAGACATTCTTGCACACGTCCACAGTCCTCTGTTCTTTTGCCGCAACACATTTTTGTTTAGTCCCCCCCCTTTTTTTATTCAAAGTCTGGGAATAAGGGGGATTTGTTTTTATTTTATATGCCTTATCTCTTCATTGACATCATCTCCCTCCTCCTGCTTATGCCTTAATCCTTCACTGGTTGTATGACAGAGGAGAAATCATGCATATAGCCCCCTCACTGTGTCCCGTTTGATCCAACTTCCCTGCCAATCCTGCACCAGACTCCCAGAGGAGGACGGCAACCCTTGTACGCCTTTGATCCAGCAACAAATTAGTGGCAAATGAAAACAAATGAAGGCAGCTGAATTTAGCAGGGTAGAGAATAGGACAAGGAGAATTTTAAGCCCTTCACAGCTATAGTGTCTTCTTCTGTTATGTAAGTTTGTGTTTCTCAAATAGAAAGATTAAACATCAGACATAACAGAGATGCTGATATCAATCCTTAGTTGCTGATGCTGCAAGTGTCCCATAAAACTGCTTCTCTGACTTTTTGATAAGGCAGACAGTTTGGAATTCCCCCAAGTCTTTAATGTGTCAAATCTATGTTTAAACAGTTCATGCCGCTGTAACTGCAATCTATAGTACACAACACACATCTGGCATCCAGAAACTCTGTGACTCCCTTCCCCTCGGGCCTCTGCGGCTTCGGCTTCTGATCACTGGATGCTTCCAGCACCTTTCTGTGGGACTAGTTGGAGGTTCTCCCTGTAGAATCGCAATGAGGAGACATCAGACGAGCCGACTTCTTTTGCAATGCCCCCCCTACATGTCTGCGTCTTTCTCCCTGTTTATGAGGCTCAGAAATGTTTTATCATTATTGAAAACCCTCAGTGACGTTGTGACCCTGCTCATCTTTCAACTGCTCTGAACCTGCCTCTGGTCATTTAGCATAGACGCTGAGCTGCTACCATAGAGGGGAATCATCTTTGTCTCAAAGTTCCACAGAGGACCACAAATTATTGAGAACACCTTTAAGGTGTCCCTCACAAGCACAAAGGAAAAGAACATATAGAGGAGCATGTGTATATACTGTACCTTTGTTATGCATGGTGTGTGTATTTGTGTGTAGCATCTAGTGTTTTGCTTTGATTTTGTTACATTCTGTAATAGCTGCCTCAATGTTATGATGTCTGAGAAACTAAATGATAGCTTGGGGTTGAAACATGAAAGGGCTTGGTCATGTGTACGTTTTCATGCTTTTTATCTCGGTAATCCTCTGTGCCTGTAAACGCTCAAAATGCACATGTGCATAAGAAATTGTGTTTTTGCAATTGTGTTTGTAATTGTTGTTGTGCTGCACTATATATTGATGAGGACTGGATATTCTGAGAAGGATAAAGAGATGGGAAAAGATCTTCCAACATCAGGAAATTTTACACCCCCATCCACCTCTTACAAGTGAATTTAGTAATGAGAAATTGGGTCAAGATAGGTTAGGGGCCAATGTAAGGCAAGCAGTGGAGATTATAGTTGGAGAATAGATTTGCTGTAGTCAGAGAACATCCTTCCAAGTATAGAAGTCCAAATGAAGTGTTTGTTTGGAGTGGCTGCCCAGTTAGAGGCCTTGAGGGGCAGGTGTTTTCTCAATGGGCCAAGCAGCTTTTGGCTTGTCGGTCCAACCTGCTGTGAACAAACATGAGCAGAACAAACTGTGGAGATTGAAGAATGTGGTGCTGATGTGAACTGTAAGGAGAAGTGAACCAGATTCCACCAGAAATCTTCAACTCCAACATTAGATATATGACTGACAGTTACCATTAGCCTAAACAACAGGACATAGCCACTGACCCATATTCAGCAGTGCACTATGAACAACCTAATGCACTTAATAGTTGTCATTTACCTATAATTTTGAATCAATATCATTTTTTATAACTGAATAATCACTTATTTAATGTGTTTTCCTCATGTTGTATAAAATGAGCAAGGGGATACGTTTGAGGAAAAAAGTGGCCCACATACATGCTCTTGTACATTGTTTCACAAAGTTGAGCATGTTTCTTCTTCAGATTTATAGTAAGCAAATGGCAATGCTCTAGTAAATAGTTATTCTTACAGGATGGACTCTGTTGTGCTATTCGCATGTGGATCTAGAACATTTCCTGTCACTGGTCAGGTCAAATCCTTCCTCCACTCTCTCACTGCGTGTGCGGTTCAACATTAAAACTCTACATCCCTTTTCTGCCAGAGTGTTGCAACAGAATTTCTTACATTGTCCATAAACTCTATGATTTCATGCCTTAGGTTGTCTTGTATCTCCTCATGCCTACACAGACTAGAAAGCATAATCATATAAATATTAATGAAGTGGTTGTTCAAATAATTAATTTATTAGAGGCCATGTGCTTAAAATGGATCCAAGACTTATGCAGTATTGGTTGCTTTCATTGCCTCCTAATAACATTCATGACTACTTAATCTATAACCCCTCAGAATATGTTAAAAACTATTCCCATTAGTTATGTGCACAACTGCTGACTTGACTTACTCCTAGACTCTCAGTGATAACTGAAAGCAGACCCAACCACAGAGCAAATTGATAAATGTGATAAATGTGATAAATATTGCTGCCTCTCAGTTTGCATAATTCCAGCCTGACAATAGATTTACCTTTGCCATAGATTTTTCTAACATGTTCTTCTGTGTTTTAATAACCTCTTACAAGTAAAAGAGCAGAATGTTTTTACAAATAAAATAATACGGTGATACAGAGAGAAATTATAACAACGGCAGATGTCCAAAGTGCAGTTTTTCCCCTTTGTGGGCATTATAATTGAGCTACATATAAACAGTGATTGCAAATTCTCTGCTCATTCTGGTGTGATAGTGTGTACAGTCTGTATTTCAATCGCATTTGGCTGTTCATGTTTTTAAATTTCTGTCTATTTAGAGTGTGTATTATCTCTTCTGGCCTCATAGTGTTCTTGTCCACACACAGCAGTGACCCAAACAAAAGGTCATACCCACTGCTAATTAGATTAAGGCTGCTCTTCATGGACCCTGCGAGAAACAGTGTCTGGATTCATACGATCACTTCCACTAGATCTGTCGTCAATTTCTCATTATTAATCACCATCTTTTCTGCAGGCTGTCCCATTTAAATTTTTTTCTAAAAAAAATCCTCCCTCAGCCACAGTTTTAATTGAGGGTGGAAATTCAGTAAATAAAGATTTTAAAAGAAAGAAGAGATCAATAAAAGAAAAGGAAAAGAATAAGATACTGTATATATTTCTGCTTGACTCAGCACTTTCCATATCAGTCTTTTTCTACCACTCATCTCAGGGTGTGGTTCAAGATACCATGGGAAATTCTCATTGCCCAGATTCATTTTGGCTTCATTTTTTGTTAAAATTCCCCAGTTCCCAGATGCAATAGTTTGTGACAATGTAGTATTGTATGTGTGTGTGTGTGTGTGTGTGAGTGGTATTTTCAGGCTGAGCTGGAGTGTAGGTGGTGTGAGTCATAAACAATGTCTTCACAGACATTTGCTTTGGAAACACAGAGAACACAATACGTCCATGTATGACTGAAGTGGAGCTGAGCTGTATGTCCGAAGGGCATGGAGAGATTTTGTCAAGTGTCACACAGCCAGAGAAAATACACAGATGTAGACTGTTCAGTGGCATTTCCAGGGGATAGAGCGTGATCTATGAGGTGGAGTATTCAGCTGTTTACTGTCAGGAAAACTGGACAGCACTGTTACTGGGCAGACATGGTTGTCTCGTAGAGAAACGACCCAGAACAAAAAATAAGACTTGAGAAATATATTATACTGAGAATGTCTGTGTGTTTATGTTATGTACATTATTATGCACCTACACAGTAATCACATCCTGAAAACAGTGGACTGTTCTCCCAGAATTGCCAGATGTCTGTGAAACTGCTGGATGTGTCAGCTCCATCCCATGTGATCTCACGTGAATTTTGCGTGAATGGAAAATGCTCTGAGTAATCAGTCCTTAGAGATTCATGTTTAGCCATTTATCTGGGAGGGACAGCATGCTGCACAGGCCAGCAGAGTAATCAGTAGGCCGCAAGTTCTTTCTATCAGTACCCAAATTCATACACTCTTCCAAAGTTTCTTTAGAAGCAGTATAATTTGACAGGTGAGGTAAGGACATGATTACCTGGAGCCTAATGAAATGCAAGCAAAGCCTGCTCAGACAGTCATTGCTGCAGGATAGCTGAAGAGGCTGCAAGGACTGGCTCAGCTCAAGGTGACATAAATGGATCCAAAGCAAGGAAAAGATAACTTTCTTTCCTTGAATGTAGCATGGATCCATTCTTCATATGGCAGCCTGCCACTTAGCCTAGGGTTTCCTTCTTGATGCCAGAGTCAAGGGTGGCGGTGCTGATGGGGGTATATTCCACAGAGATTTGTTTGTATTTTATATGGCTCATGGGTCATTGTATCCAAGTTTTTGATACTGTTCCAGCAGCAATCAGGGTTGTATCTTCCAGCACAGTTTTTTTCCCACGTTTAATCATCATCAGCTTGCCAAACTCATCCTCCAACAGTTTATTTTGCACACTTGGGTTCAGGATGGCTATTATTCCATGTATGCTTAACTTGAAGATCGTTGGGAAAGCGGTTTCTTTTTTTGGAAGGAATTTCTGCTGCTTGTCTCAGATTTCAATATGTTGCATTGTTGCACATCTTGACTGATTTCTGTTGTCCCGAGAGTGTCAGAGGTCAAAAGTCAGCCCATAGCTGGAACATGTTTAGACTTGGGCAACGGTTGTTTTTAACTCATATTGGTTTACATTGATATATCATCTTTGGATTGCTTAAAATGAAACACTTCTGTTGAAAAGTTATTTCTGTTAGTTTAAGCCCATATTGTCAGGTGCTGTTCTTGATGAGTTGACAGAAACCCAAGAATCCTGTATAATTAGACCCATGTTGCTTCAATTTAGAACATTATTCAGACTGTTCCAAACATAACTCCTTTATGACTTTCCTTCCACCCCGTGCATGAGTATGTGAGAGAGAAAAAAAGTACAAGTGGATAGATCGATGGAAAGAGAGAAAGACAGAGAAAGAGTTTATTAGATTATGACTAAAATACAAACTTTCAACTTTGCTATCCAAAAGGAAATTGATTTTGAGTGATTGCAGTTAGAAATCAAACAAGAAAACAGCAGAGTCAAAAAGAGATCATTTAGGATCAGACAAAGACAGAGACACTCACACCACTTCTATTAAACACAAACATTAAGGATTAGGACCCAGACATGATCTAAAGTGCAAAGTAAACTGTTGCAAAGAATAAAGTGCTTTGACAGACATGAAAATTTTTTCATTAATTGCTTAATTTAGAAAATGTCATGAATGTGTGTTTGTTGCAACCCATTCATAATACTGGCCAACTTAACCAGCACTATAAACCTATTTTATTTTATTAACCAGATCAGATCAAGAGATCAAGAGACAAAAAGACTCTAATAAAGGACTAAAACCACTAGACCTTCCTAGAGATAAAACAAACACTTACAAACTGTGTAGTGATAGTGCCCAAGAATGTCTAATCAAAAGCAATGTGAGAGTCCTTATACTTGATCTAAGTGTGGGTGACTGGGCTGTGACCTTTTAAAGTCAATAGATAACTCATTCCTTGACATTTAGTTCATAGTTAACTGTCATGATGGCTGGAGCAGATTTGAAAATAATCCTTGATGACTTTGTGTGGGTGAACATTTATTGGTGCCATTTGTACATATATGGCCTGAGGTTTTTGTTGTTAGAAGCCAACAAACTTTTTAATTATTTAATTTACATTGTTTGTTTATAACGCTCTATAAATTCAAAATTCAAGTCCTGAGGTCTTAAATACCTTTAGATCTGTGCCTAATGTTTTTTCCATTGTTGGAGCCATGCTGTAATTCACAGCTTAACTTATTTACAGCTCCATTGCCATGCTAGGGGACTGAGAGGGTGAGCTCTCAAAGCTGCTTGGAATAAATGGCCTCTGCTATGCAAATAAATAATGCCATAAAATGTAACATGGTGCTTTTCTGCAAGCAATGTCTGGGCAATGGTAAACTCACTCCACATGTTTAATTAACAAGGAGAATAAAAGGCGAGCTCCGTAGGAGCAGGGCGAGAGCTGCAGGAGGCAATTTTGGTTTAGGATCCTCATTTCAGATGCCTGGAATGCTAAGTGCTGAGTTGCCCCAAACAGGCTCTCTCTCAGCTGGTGGGAGACTGGTTACGCACAAAGCTCTGATCCTGGCTAATACTCATGGCAGCACTTTATCAACAGAACATCTAATAACATGACCGGCAGACTGCAAATAAAATACAAGCTCAGTGTAATGAGAGAGACATACCGGTGGGCAAAATGTCATACCTACAGGGGCAACAGTTGCTGTGCTCATTGCAAATAAGCGGTGTTTTGATACTGAATGTTGTCTCGACAAAAAATATCTATTGTAACAACTGAAGAGATTGGTTTTCCTGTTTTTGTTTTTGTTTTTTTTTTTTATAAAAATCATCTTGTTTCAAGAGTTTAAATGAAAGAAACATACATCTATCTTGATAGTGCTGCAGCAATTTGGTTTATTCTGCCTTGTGTCCAGATATTTACATGCACTTTTAGAAAATACCTGAATCAAAGGAAATTGCATGGGGAACAAATACAATGATCTTACATTATTAGCAGAAAAATAAGTTTTGAAGGTTAAATACAAATCTGGCTGACTTGTTAGGGTAGATGTTTTAACAAAGAGAATATATGAATCACTGACGCTCTGATTTATGCCAGCAAAGTGTTTAAATTGTAATAAATGCGACGCATAGCACTGCTCCCTGGTGCAGCGTCAGCGGTGTGCAGGTGTCAGCTGTCAGGTGTGCTCCAGTAGGATTATGGGATAGGCTGTGTACCACCCCTATCCTATAATAACACCCACAGAAGCCTGGCCACCTGCAGCCACATCTCAGAGGAGCTTGTCTCTTCCGACTCCTGAGAAGCAGGAAGCCTCCTCACTTTAAGACCTGCTTTCAGCCACACTAAACCCTGCTTTTCAGCTCAGTAACAACCAGCATTTAACTGAGCCAGACAACAAAGTGCTGTCACACTGGCAGTCTGATTTCAAGAGAATGATATCACTAAAAGCATGCTGCCGCCATCTGCCACAAGCTCCACCCTATCACCTAGCATAAGTTTTTATAGTTTGTCATACAAGGCTAGTAACAGGAAAACACAGAAGGCAGGGCAGCATCTTATCTCAAATCTTGTAAACAATATCTTGTTTAGACAGACAGAATTAGCTACTGTCTGTGAGAATTAAATGAATTAAAAACACAATATTTATTCTATCTGCTCTATAACTATGTGCAGATTTAACATTTTTTTACCTTGTTTGCATTCCAAGCTGATACCATTGATGTTCTGCGAGTGCTGGAGCTGTCAGAGAACATGGAGGGAGTGTCCTTGGAGGCCGGTCTCTGCACCAGCAGGAGGGGCATGGATGAGAAGGACCTGGCCTACAAGATAGACAAGAGGATCCAGCTCAGTATTCCCACCAAACAACTCTTTCCTGGTAGTAATTTATTTCTTAGTAGATCATATATAAACAGCGTAACCTCCAGTCCCATCCTGCAACAAAAATTTGCACTCAAAAGCATAAAAAGCACTCAAACGTGTCAAAATGTGTCACTTTTATGAGGGATTCTTCTCTCAGTAAAACCTTCAGAAATCTGACTTTGAACTCCCTTTATTCCTCCTTGTGGGTGCTCGCTGCTTTCATGGGCAATATTTTTCATCATTATTATCTTTACTCAGGACTCACTAGCAGCGGGTGGTGCCGGCATGTTATAAAAATGTCTGCTCCCTGCTGTGTATGACTCCTCTCCTCTCCTCTCCTCTCCTCTCCTAGATTCCAAATTTCCTGAGAATTTCTCCTTGATGGCTACTGTGCGAGCTAAAAAAGGCTCCGAGTTCTTCCTGCTTTCAGTGTATGATGACCAGGGGGTTCAGCAGCTTGGGATCAAGGTGGGCCAATCACCTCTCTTCCTTTATGAGGACCAACATGGGAAGCCCACACCAGACATGTACCCTGTCTTCAAGAAGATGAACCTGGCTGATGGAAAGTGGGTAGTTTGGGGACCATTAACTTGTCTTTTTTTTTTTTTTTTTTTTTACCAGATATTAACTAAAAATCTGCCTTTCTGTATCTGATGTGTGTTTTCGGTAGATACATCAGCACCGTGTTATTGATATAAACTTTGCATGTATAACTTTCCCAAGCCTGGAAATCTGAAGCAGGCCTCGCACTTCTGCAGTCTGATTCATACACCTGACTCCGTGTGCTCGAACTTGAGTGACCTTGAAGGGAATAAGATGGTTGTGGGGAAATTGCTGCAATGATTTCATCTGATCAAAGGAGTTAAGGAATCAATCCTTCACAGTCTTGGGCTCAAAGGCACTTCTGGTTTTTTGGACTTGCAAGAGTGTAAAACGGCTCTTTACATTGCTGATTCTGCTGAGCAACAGACTTACCTTCGGACACAAAATATTTCCACTAGTATGTTTTATTAATTTTATGTTAACATTTGCAATGTCTTTGTCCTTTCAGATGGCACAGGATAGCCTTCAGCGTGCAGGACAAGTCTGTGACCCTCTACTTGGACTGTCAGAGGGTAGAGACCCTAGATCTGCTGCGAGGGGACAATGCTGTAGTCAGCACAGAGGGTGTCACTGTGTTTGGGACACGGCTGCTGGACAACGACGTATTTGAGGTAGGACTTTATCAACAAGTGAGAGCCTCTGGGGAGAGATAATCCGAACCTTTATTTTCTTATCCAGTTCAGTCATGTGTTTTCCATTGCAGTTATTCAAATTTTCAGCTGTCCAGTCCAGTTGAGCTATCACTGAGAATAAAGATTAATTTAAATGTATCATTTCTCTGTAGAATACCAGGACGTGTGTGTTTTTTGTGCTTTTCTGTATTGAAGTAGGCATAAAGATGTAAAGGAGATTCAGTTTAATTTGAACTTTGTGTTATCAGTATGTATGTGGAACCAGTGGGAGCTTTTCACTTGGGTACTACACAATGCATATCAGCAAAATCATCTGACAGGGTGCTGTGGGGAGACATCTTGCTGAACTTGTTTTCATTTGTGTGACTTCTCTTCTGTATTTGTATGCCTCTACAGGCTATCACGCTTCTTAACATTTAACCAGATTGAGTGTGTTTATCTCTACTGCTGCTGACTTTAACATTTTTATAGCCAGCTGAGTAAAGTTATAAGTAGTTGGGTGGTTTGTTTATCAGATCGGACACCCTCTCCATAGTGCACCAATTGCCAAGCACTGTTCAAACGCACCTTGTTTTTAAATTCTGGTCTAGATCTAAAACACATCAAATATGTCAGAAAATGCAAAAAAAAAAAGGATATTGGATTTGAATAGTTCACTTTGCAACTTGAATCTATTACCATACATCATACTCTATATGATCCTCAGTTGTGTCAGTGAAATTGTGGGATAAACAGAATATAAATTGCATTTGATATTGTGATACCTCCCCAACACACACACACACACACACACACACACAAACACACACCTTTAAAGCTACTTAGGAAAGGGTTTAAAGGGAAAATCACAGTTCAAAAGGCTATGGGGTGACAGGGGTCTCCTGTCAATCATGTGTTGGAGGAACAAAGCTGTTTGGAAAAGAGCTGTTTGGGTGGGAGCGGGGTGGAGGGGGCATGTTGTTCAGACATGCCCAGCCTCATCATTTCCATCAGATTCCATTGCAAAGAAATGACATATTCTCTTTGCTTTTTGGATTTGTCAGGTATCACAGATAAATTTCTTACTTTCTTGCTTTGTCATTTCAAATTACATCTAAATGAAAAATCTGATCAATTGTTCCTTGTGGAGCTGAAGTGCTCTTCCTCAGTTAAAAGCATTAGAGCACGTATCCGCATATGTATCAATATTAAGTACAAAAATGGAAGCGCAAGAACATATAAACAAAACTCTGGGAGTGATTCCAATTCCTACTTTTTCAATGGAGTAGCCTTTACTGTCATAAGTCGTTCTCTATGCTTCCCATGACAATGCGCAACCCCTGCTCCATTGTCATTCTCAGTGAGTCACCACTCTAAATCTCTCACCCACAGCATGAAATAGAGATCAGCTCGAGCCCCTTCCCCTTCTTTGTCCTCGGGGCTCTGTGTCTGCTCAGCAATGGAGGAAAAATATAAGTAGAGATATAAAGTATAATATATATATATATATATATATATATATATATATATATATATATTATAAACTTTATAAACTAACCCTCTCTCCCCTCAGTGTTCTGAGAATATGCCACAGTCTGCAAAAGGGTGGTTAAACTTTAGGAAACACAGAGGGAGGGTTGTTATTGCTCGTTATTGGTCAAATGGACAGAAAACATAGCCTTCTTTACTTTCACCAGGAGAAAACCAGATGTCCTTGGCCCTGACAGGTGAACACCTACTACTTTTAGGTTTTGTGTGCAAATTCATTAACTACTCCCCCAACCTTGTCCACACATTAATTTTACTCTTCCTAAGCCCTAACGTAACCTCACTTGACTCTGCAATGTTACTTTCTGCTCCCCTCTTAGACACTGACAGGCTGTACATTTTTCAAATTACTTTATTTCCCACTCCAGTTAAGAAATGTGTCTCCTTGTGGGCTCCATAAATTTCTCCTTTCAGAAGCAGTGAAGACCATTTAATCTTTGGCCAAACTCCATACTCCAACACTGCCATGTCCATATACTGTATATAATCCTATGTGTAGACTTATGATGATGATAAAACATTTGTTATGATGACTAATAGCATTCAGACTATCTGTTGATCAGATCCATCTCAAGTCCAGTCCATGCACTTTATGGTCTTTGTGGTAATGTTTTTAATTAAGTCTGCATTCAATTTCATTTAGAATAGAGTCTTAATATATTGTTTTGGTTGGACCACATGAAAAAAAAAGCTGAAATCAGTCAAATGATTTTTTTCAGTTTTAGTTTCTTCATTGATACAAGTGATGGTAAAATATGAGCTTCATTGTATTTAAGTTCGTATCTGTAGCCATAAGTATGTATGCATGGCTGTGAATGTTTGAGCATCAGCGTTGTATACCTCGAGTGAAGCTGGAACCAGGGGAGAAGAAATTAAGCGGGCTGACCTTTGGGCCTCTATTCCCAGGCCCTGGTTCTGGGGGTGGAGGCCAGTGTTCCGGCCCAGTTCTCCCAGCGTGGGAGCTCAGTGTGGGAGCATGGGGATCATGGTCAGCCACTAATGTCTCTATTGCTTCCAGATTGCCTAAAAAATGACTGTAGAAGTTTGGTGTTGAAACTCAACAGTCTGCTTGCATTTGCAGCAAAGCAGACATCAAACTGTCCACAATTCGGTTGTGCTCCTACTTGGCTGCTGTGTGCCCTGTGTATGCGCCCCAAACACACCAACTGCTTAGATAAGATCCAGCCCAGCATTTATTTATAAGGAAATTCAGATCCCTCTTGTCTCGATTTGTACTGGAAATAATAAAGGTTTTTTGGCTCACTCTTATGGGCATGTTTAAACCATTACTTGTCAAGCATATCATTAAAGGTCAGATTTATTTTAATGTTCAGCAACCCCATTGGTTTGCTGCACAAATCAGAGAAGCGCATCAGACCAGTCAAGGTCTGTTTAAGTCATATTTTGTCACGGTAATGACTGATGTCTGATGGTAGTCATATGTTTTTGGTTAGTTGTCAACATCTGTTGTACTTTAAGCAAATGAGGAGCAACAACAGGCCGTTCCATTACAGTGAGCTTGTTTGTTGTAAACTTCCGGACACACCCACACCCACTTGTGAGTTTGTGACTCACACAGGACTGCAAGATGTTTTTTCGAAGATGAAATCTGATAAAGGCACTGCAAATTAGTGGGCAGTGACTCATATAAGGTCTAGCTGATTGTGATTTCGTAAGTCTGTATGGGTGTTTGCTAGCTGGCCTCAAAAACCTTATTGCAGACAGCAGGGGAAAGCAAAGAGGTCACTCTGAAACACCAGTGAACCTTTGCCAGTAGAGCCGTTTGTGACCTGGTGGAGGATGTTTGTGAGCCGTCAAAAATTTGTGGATTCAGCTGAGGTGCTTTACTTTTCAGCACGTTCTCATGTCCTCCTCTGATGTCCTTGCCCCATCCTAAATGGAGAGTGGCAGAACACATATGGTTTTGGGCAACACTTTACTCAGCAGAGAGCCCCTGCTAGGCAAGAAAAACAGGAAAACTTCTCTCTGAAAGTGTTGCCTTTGATGTCAAATTGAGATTGGATTAGATTGGATTAACTCCCTGTTGCCCCCTCTCTCTCTCTTTCTCTCTCTTTCTCTCTCTCACCTTAGAGTGCAATAATTTCCTTTGCTTGACATTGGCGTTTTGCCAGAACAGGAAGAAAAAAACGATAAGTGGATAAAAACTCCTTTCATGTTTGGTGTATTAAAACATAAATTAGTGTCTCAGCAGTCATTCCTAGGTTTACAATTTTGTGTGGTGATCCAGCCTTCGCGTAGGCAAACATTGCTTACAAGGCATGATTTAAGATGTATTAGACAATATACAGTACATCTGGTGGCAGGAAATGGAGAAGCGATATGTTTTGATTTATTTCACCTCTGGCCACTAAAGCCTAATTAAAGAGATTACAATGGGACTATAATTACCACAACATCAAGCAGTTAATCTGATTTAATTTATCACAAATGGCTGCCCAGCTGTCCCTGGATAACATTTCACCAAGTAATATGTTTGCAGTGGCCTGTCAGTTACATAGATTCATATTACTAACGTAATCTAAACCTTGTCAAACACTGTGTCATGTGGCTCCCTAATTTTTGGTTACTGGTAAATTGAATTACTTTCTGACTTGCGTCTCAGAGGAAGTTAGCATTTCAGCTCACAGTTATTTTCACTTCACCAGTTAATCCTTTAGATATTTAGGATTTTTAAATTTATTATTCAAAAACAAAATTATAAAATTATAAAATGTCAAAAATATGACAAATGGCAAATGCTTATCAAAAGTTAATCTGGCAACAATTGTTGTTTTAATCTTGCTATTATAATTTGATTCAATGATGATATGCAGCAGAAGAATATTTGTAAAACTTTGTGTCTGGTATTGTACTTGATAAATAATAAAACTTGTGCCTTAATACATCAACAAACAATTATCAACCAATTACTTATTTCAGCACTGCAAGGCACTGTGTAATAATATAACATGGTCAGAGGACAAGAATGATGTTGAGGCCACTAAAGCCAACAGAGGCTCTGGGCCCAGTGCTGCAGGGTCCAGCAGTGCTGTCTCTGTGCATGTTTGTATATACACACTGGCTACACCTCCAGGGCAGGATGGGAAGTGAAAGGTCCTGACAGGGGGGTGAGAGGGAGCTATTTGACTGTTTTGTGAGCACAGTCAGGGCCCTCCTGGAGATTTGGAACACAGAGAGGCAAAAGTCAGGAGCAATTGTACCAAAAGTGGCAGTTTGATGATGCCACTGTATTAGACTTTGCTTTACGTCTAGGTTTGCAGCCAGTTTTGTTGTTCTCGTAGTGTCCGTGGTGTTGTAGTGCATTGTTACAGGCTTGGTTTTCTTGAAACTTCATTGTGCACTAGCAGCTACCAGATGTTTCTTTCACTGTTCCAATGGGGTTATTCTGTTTTCCTTGTACTGTACGCATTATAAGAACACACATCTCTACCTTTGTGTCTATTTATTGGTTTATTTTAGGGAGACATTCAGCAACTACTGATTGTGGAGGACGCCCAGGCTGCTGCCAGCTACTGTGTAAACTATATACCGGACTGTGACTCAGCTTTGCCCTACAACAGCAAAACCCAAGACCTGCAGGAGGTTAGTACTGCCACCACCAGCAGGCAATGCCTACCGGAAATCCCATAAAAATTTTCTTTCTATTCTTTTACAGGTGCAAAGCATAGCTTTAGGTCACCTCAATTTACTGAAGAGACATCCCTTGTATTTTGTTATTTGACCACATATGCCTGGATATCTTAATTAGTTTTTACTTATTGTGTCATAATGCTTTCTGTATTTCTGTATGAGACTATATTTTGTAATATGTTTAAGCAATAACATAAACTACATCTTATACTCATGTCAGGTCCTTTTGGCTGCTAAAGCAGGCTTGCAGAAGCCCTTGCTTCACAGCCAACCAGTAAAAGGAAGCACAAGCATACCTATCAATAGAGCTATGTGTCCCACAGATTCTTGATCATATAATTTACAAGCAGACATTAGTCCCAGCCAAGAAGAGGTCTGAGTATAGTGCAGATGCACTGAGTGTTTGCAAAAAGATCAGTCAAACTATGAGTGTCTTCTTTCAACTGCAGCCAGCAGTGGAGCTTTTTAAGCTCAGGTGTTCCTTTGGCAAGACACAAACAGATATACACACACACATACAGAGCCAGGAGCCTATAACTCAAACATGATATAATAGCTTTATCCCTCCTCAAGGCTTGTATAAAAAATGAATCAATCATGGGTATGAATAACGGCATATATCTTTGGTGGTGTGTGAAATATAGAGATAAGGAGGAAGGAGGCAGTCAGAGGAAGAGAAGCAAAGTGTGTGTGTGTGTGTGTGTGTGTGTGTGTGTGTGTGTGTGTGTGTGTGTGTGTGTGTTTGTGTGTTTGTGTGTTTGTGTGTGTGTGTGTGTTTGTTTGTGTTTGTTTGTGTGTTTGTGTGTTTGTGTGTGTGGCTGGGCTTCAAGGAAAACACACTTTTTTAGTTACTACTTAAATGTCTATTTTTTAAGTGTTTGCCATGTGAATGCACTCTTATGTGAGCACACTTGTGTGAGTACATGTTTTTCTGCACACAACTTTGTGTGCAATGTTAGTAATGCTCCAGGCACGGTCCATTAATGGTGGTGTGAGGCCATTTCGATAGTCATCCAGCTGGCTTTTATAGAACTACAGCTGAGTAACAAGCTCTGAATCTAAAACATGTCAACATCTGTCACCCCACTGATCTATTTCCCATCATTTTCCCTTACGCTATGACCTTGTTTACAAGTTGGTCTAAATGACATCATTGATGTTTTTCAGAGACTGGGTCATTTTCAAGTGTCATTCATATCACACATGTAACATGTAATTGATATATCTCTGGAAGATGTCATAACCCATAATTTGCTCACTTGCCAGAGCAAGAGTTCGCAATTAGCATGTATGTAGAATCATAGACAGGGTGACTCTGACCACACAAACAAATATGTCTTTTGCTTCGACTAAGAGGAAACAATGCATTTATTCCTTCTCATTTAATGTTAGCTTTAGCTTTTTACCAATGGAAATCATAGTAGGTGTTGGACTCTAAAAAAAGGTGTCAAAGGACCTATATGCAACGTTTTACTTTCCTGTTGCAGGTTTTTTTCTTTCCTTGCATCTTCATTCACAACAGTGTTTGTTTTTCTCCACCTGTGCTCTCATCTTACACTCCCCTTTTTGATAAAGAACTCCCAAGTTGGGTCTGATGCCTTGATGCAAAGTGACCAGCCGGATGAACCAACAGAGGTCGCCAAAAAGGACAGGAAAGGCAAAAAGAACAAAAAGAAGAGAGACAAGGGCTCTAAGGGCAAACGTAAAGGCAAGGGAAAGAAGGGCTCCAGAAAGAAAAAACATGAAGAGGAGGGTCTTGAGGACGGCTTCCTCAGAGTGTCCTCTAAACTGCCTGAGTATCTAGCCCAGGAACCTTTTCCTACTGAGTTTCCAGAAATTAAGAGCACCCAAGAAACTCTCATTCCCAGTGAAGTCTTCGACAAGTCCTTCATGGAGATGCCCACGCACGAGCCAGATACCACAACTAAGGGCCCTTCTGTGGCATCCAGTGCATTGCCTGAATCAGTGGTTACAGAGGAGGTAGACAAGTTTAACCTGTAGATGTCTTCCAATCTCACCCTTCCTGCCATTTGCAGTTCTAACCGATCACACCCATCATACCTCCTAACAATAGTCAGCACCTCTTACCTCTCAAGCTGCTTTCCACCACCACCACTAACCACCACCATTCTAATCATCCCATCATCCACATCCCTCCTTGAAAACATGGAGAATGCATCTTAAATGAGAAATTTTGATGATCTCACTTCATGCCTTCTTACTGTATGTGTGTTTTTTGTAGAATGTGCACTCGAACATGCATACTACTTTTTCAAAAAGCCTGGTATGCATGGTACATACAGTATATTTTTTCCTGAATGGGGAATTATAAAATTGATATGTTTTATAGTTAATCCATGGTGGATACCGTGCTCATACACCATCTAAATTGTTTAAATCAAACTGCATATGTTATTAGGAATATGTCGCAACAACTGTACACTTTTTTGAAATCGAATCAATTTTTTAATTCACACAGCAACAAAAAAGGAAAATCTCCTTCATGTTTATTATTTGCTAATTTACCAAGTAAACTATTTTTCATGCTCATGCTGTTTCTCTAGCTGTGACAGTCTCTGCCATGCTGTTACATGAATCTGATGTAGTCCATCAGCTAATTACACTGCAGCATTGTAATTAACTGCACACCTGTCAACCTGTATTCTGGATAACCAATGCATTACCATAAAATCCATCTGTTTTGCTAACATTCATATCGTTCATTACATATGTGCCTTTGCTTGGTGGCACTGTGCACTAATGAGAAGTGCTTGATGTCCCCTGGTTCTTCTTTGCTATGACTCACTTAAGCCCATGTGTCGGCTTGCAGATGAACAAGCCAGTGATGAGTCCAGTGGTGGAAGATTATGGAGATGACCTTTACAGAGACCTCTATGATGATCTCTCAGTTTCCACGGTAACCGCGGGCCCAAATGTTACTGAATTTGAGGTAGGTTAAATGCAAATACAAGAAATGTCTTTAGCTCAGCAGTAAGAGGTTATTTTAGTATTCACTACACCCATCACTAATGTTTTTTTTCAATCCTTAACAGATTCTTGAATATGGAGATTACAAGAACAACACAGAGTATGAAGAGTATGAAACATATGAGGATGGATTTGACTTTGCTGAGCGGGATAGAGCAGAGACATGGGATGGGGAGGTAAATCTCAAAGTGAACTCACTAATGAAGTAAGTGGTCACGTCTCCAATTGCCTGTGTCAATCGATTTCTAACAACCCACATCTATACATCTGTTTCTCAACCTCAGGCTAGCCTCAGAGCGGAGAAAGGCCAGAAGGGAGAGCCAGCTATTATTGAACCGGTGAGCTGCTAGAGGCAGTTAATGAATAATCTAGTAGCTTCAGTTATGAGCGCAAGAACAGGTTGATACACTCCTAATGTACATTCCATTCTATCTGTGCTTGTTCCTAGGGTACTTTAGTGGAAGGACCCCCAGGTCTACAAGGGCCAGAGGTAAGCCCATTGTCTGCCTGAAAATAAGAGAAAATGTAAATTATGACTGTTGCCAACATTATGCCACAGGAAGTTACATAATGGAACAGTCCAGATGTGGTGCAAAATGTTGAGAATTTTGGATTTTAGCCATCAGGTTGCAAGTGTAGTGTTTTCATTAAAGGGAACATGGTTTTTACACCCAAAAATAGACTCTTGCACCACACACTTCGTGAAAGACTGCTGATGTTTTTGGTTTGTGGTTTTGTATGCCTCTATTAACCAAACATAAAGTGACCTTTTAAACAAACGATTTGAAAAGGGATTATTGTTTAAGCATTTTCAGGGTGAAAATATGGCAAAGAAGAAGATAATAATTTAAATGAAAACTAAGTTACAGTGTGGCAAGGCTCTTTGATGTATATTTGAGTGCTGTGAATATGTCCTTCACAGGGGCTTTCTGGCCCAGCTGGACCAACAGGCCCTCCAGGACCCAGGGGAGATCCTGGTGAATTGGTGAGTCTGGCTTAGGATGTGGACTCATTGGCCAAAACATCCGGCGGGTCAATTTGACCTCAGTTTGACCCTTCACTTGAGGGACAGAGCCATGGGTGCAACTGTGACCTCAGTTTGAAACATATCCATGGGATCACAATGTCCTGGTTCACTGAACTGAACGTGCTTGACTTCAGGGATGGATAATGACTCACACATATTTGACCTGATTTTCGTATTTTGTGTTTGTGAGTGATTGCTTAAATAAGTGATTCATCACAGTGGAACAGATTCCAACACACATGCACACACACATGCAAAAACACATGCTCTGTCATTCCCCACTAGTTGATGGTAGTTATCACTTTGCTTTCTGAAGATGACGGCAGTTTATTACCATGGAGATTTCCACGGCTTGCTAGCTCATCACATTCATGCTTTACATACTTTCATTAGCTATTTACAGTTCAGTTTCAGCTCGAATAAAAAAATCAACTAATCCACATTTCTAAAGATGAAATCAAAAAAGATGTAACAATGCTTAATTTTGCTAAAATCAATAAGTGAGTCCCAGATGAAGAAATGCAACATATTCACAAATAATAAGGCATTGCATTCAAATCAGAAATATTAATAATCATCAAATTTTATCCAAACTGACTGAAATATAAGATTATATTGTGTGATTATTTGTTATATGTAATACTGTTATAGCAAGATTAAAATGTATATAAAGATGAAATAATCAGTCTAAAATAGCCCAGTGAAAATGTAACACTATTAGTTATGTGAAACCTATGGCATGAAAACTGCTAGATTTATTTATCAAATAAATGCTTCATTACATAATGCCTTTGTATGGTATTACTTAAAAGAAACAATAGCCTCCAAGTCCTCCAAGAAGGAAGGAACTCTCCACTGCCTTTGTTCCTGCTACAGTATGAAAGTGTTTAACGCATTTAAGCCTGTTTACCAGTGATGACACATGAATGAGCTCATGTCTTCAAGGCATTATGTAATACTTCTGGGGACTTCCTCTTGACATTTAATGCTACAACTACAACATAAAAACCAGTATATACACACACACATATATACATATATATACATATACATATATATATATACACACATATATACATACATATACATACATATATACATATACATACATATATAGACATACATATATACACACACACACGTATATTATATATATGTGTGTGTATATATTAAAAAGTATACATGTATATGTATATATATATACATGCATCTGAAGTTAGTAATCTGATTTCACACAATCTTTACAATTCATTGCTACATTAACGACTTGTTAAACTCGTTATTTACATTGTGTAATAAGAAGATAAGGTATTGTGTGTGTGTATGACATGCCCTGTGGGAACAGAGTAAAGGTTGTTTTTACAATGATTAGACTGCAGGGATATTTTTCTCTCCATTTAAACTCTCTCTCTCTCTCTCCCTTTCTGACTCACACACACGCACACATACATTAGCCAATACTTATCCCTCTACCCGTCCTATCTTTTCAGGGTCCTCCAGGACGTCCTGGTCTTTCAGGTGCTGATGGGATTCCAGGCCCTCCAGGAACACTATTGATGCTACCAGTAAGACCTTAAAGCACGCTCGTGCATGCTAACGTGCACATACATACACACATAGCACACCTTTTCCCAGTGTGGTGTAGTGGCATGACCACAAGGGGGGGCTGTGTGATTGAACTTCATTACATTTGGGATATCCTGCAGTGGGAACTAACTCCACCTTTTCATTGCCTCCAGTTCCAGTATGGAGGTGATTCCCAGAAGGGACCAGTGGTGTCTCCTCAGGAAGCACAGGCACAAGCTATCCTGCAACAGGCCCAGGTACACTTGACAGAAACTTGTATTTTGTTTAACATCATATAACAACAGCGACTGTTGACATTTCCATTATTTGCTCTCTCATGGCCATTTCCTTGCACATTAAAAGCCAAAACAATGTATGCATCATAAATAAACCAACGAGCTGTTTTTTATTTCCAGCTGTCACTGAAGGGACCTCCAGGTCCAATGGGTCTCACAGGGCGACCAGGCCCATTGGTAAGGCACTCCTCTGTCCTTGACCAAATTTGCATCATACCTCAAGGGCTCCTGCAACCTTTAACCTCAGCTTCACATTATGGCTGACCAGGCACAAGCTCTACTCTCCCCACCCTAACCTCATCATTGTCCATTCTCAGTATGTTCAAAAGTCATATAGAGTCTGCCCTCATTTATAGAAAAAAAAAATCACTGTAGGTTTGCAAAAATGGACAAGATTATTGGCTTTCAGTTAATTTCCCTTTACTTTTTTGATGGTAAAATCGAGTGAAGAGATGAATTTCTTCTGTACATCATATCATGCTATAATCACCTATTGCATTTATTTTTGCAGGGTGTTACAGGTCTTCCTGGACTCAAAGGAGACAGCGGGGACAGTGGCCATCCTGTAAGACCGATCATTCTTCCCACCTCACAACTAGCTTTGTTCATACCACTCTTTTTCTTTGTTGAACTATTGAATTGTTTTTGTCCTCTTTCTTTCCTTTTTATCCTTTTTTCCCATTTGCCTTTTTCTCTTCCTTCCTCGTACAGGGACCACGTGGGTTGCCAGGCCCTCCTGGAATTAATGGAAAGCCTGGAAAAAGGGTAAGATATCCTGAGTATTGCAAGTCTCCACGGGGAAACCTCTGTATCTGCATATTGAGTTAAAAGCATACTGTGCCTTATGTATTGAAAAGCAGAACCTATATTAACTTGATTTTGCATCTCATAGGGGCGTGCAGGAGTTGACGGAGGTCGTGGAGCTCCAGGGGAAACAGGCTCTAAGGTAAGCTTCTTGAGATCTCATTGCACTGCATTCCAGCAGTGATAATCACATCTAGCTGCTCTGCTCTGAGCTGCATTTTTGTTCCAGCAAAGTATTTACATCCTTACTGCATATTTGGATACAGGTTAAGTTTGATATTTGTCACATTACCAGTTGTTAGAACATATTACCAATGTTCGTATTCAATTTCCTTGAATCCAGTTTCTTGTTTCCATGAACACGGCAATATCACATGTATTTAGGCAGCAAGGTCTTGTATGATAACAAACTACCTCCACTTGCAAGTGTAAGCCTTTAGGTATCAAGCAGCCCACAGCTTATAATATGTATTGACAATGAGGCAACTCAATACCTAACAGCTGCAGGAAGAGCTTAGTAAATAAATCAGGCTCCCCTGATGCCGCTCTGACAGAACAGCAGAGTCTTTATCAGTCAAAGCAGCATTTTAGCAGACCTACAGCTAATCTGAAAGCTTCCTCTCCCTGACACATACTCAGAGCAGATGGGAGACTCTGCCTGGAGAGACTTTCAGGACAATTCTGCTAATGTTTACACATTATCATATGTGTGTGTTTCAGGGTTTAATGCTTCTCTATTACTTCTCAGGGCGACAGGGGTTTTGACGGCCTGCCAGGTCTCCCAGGAAACAAGGGACACAGAGTAAGTTAGATTTGATAACTTAACATTATCACTGTATTTATTTAGTTATTCAGACACTAACCAGCTATCACAGTGTGCATGAATTCCTCACACTTTATATAGCAGATGTTTATTTGCATATTATGATCATGATGATTGTTCTGATATCTGTGATGACAGTGTACACTAATAATCATCTGCTTGATTCTGCACTGCTATAAACAGAACAGTCCTTAATATCTTGAGGCTTGTGGCTAATGCTTTTATCTTGTAGGGGGACAGAGGAAAGCCCGGTCCTCATGGACCTGTTGGTGAATCAGGAGAAAAAGTGAGTGCACAGTGTCTTCTAAAATTATTAGCGACAAACAAAGCCTAGAAAACACACCTTACAGCAAAGCTTCATTTTTCCTCATTTTTCCATCACACAAGGTTAAAAGGGAAATAATTTCCAGATCAATTAATCAATTCTACAAACCATTTAGCTTGTAATGCACCACAGATCAAAGCAGACCTTGCTAAAAATTAAGTGATAAACTCCTGAATTTTTAATTCTGCTGTGCTGGTCTGAGTTCATTCAGTATCAAGGTTTGCAAAAGAAATTAAAGTTAGGCAGTGCATCCCTGACATAGAATTGAAAATATGAAAGATAGAAGTCCTGTCAAGATACTATCTATCCATGCAAGCGGGTGAAGTTTGAGAAAGTAGCCTATTAGTCTTTGCTTAAAGATAGTTGAGCCTTATCTGTCAGCCAGTGAATTCCTTTAATGAGCTATTTTCAAAGATTATGTCTGTGGGGATACAAATCTATCCACCCCTGGGGCTGACTCAAAGAGGTGCATGAAGTTATTGCATTGAATCTGTTTCCCTCTCCGTTATTTTAGGGATCTGATGGACCTGTTGGGCCAAGAGGGCAACCAGGTGAACCTGTGAGTTACCACATGTGGAAGAACCACACTGTTGCCTCAAAATGCACACACACACCAACAACCATATCACAGCATACAGCTACATTAGCACATGTTAAGTTTTTGGTTTCTTTACAGTAAAAAAATATTCAATGTAGAATGTAGATGCTTTTTCTTAGTGTAAAATCATAGGAACAAGGGATTTCCACAGTAAATCCTGAGGTTATTGCAGGAATTCATTTAATTTAAATACAAATACTAATACAAAATCTACTGCACTTACTGTAAATGTATGAGCAGTTTAAGTACAATATTTTACAATATACAACAACTATGAAAAGTTGGACAGTGAAACCTTGTGAATGCTTTAAGAGAGAAGGCCACTTAAAAAACTTAAAAAACTAGCTTGAGCACAAAAATATACACTGGCAGAGTATCTTAGAATATTAACATTCTGTCATAGAGATTTTACCTTCAAAGTAACTTTGGATCATTGAGAGACCACAAAGATCTGAAGAGCACTGTTGAAGAGGCTGTCATTTTTCTCCATGTATCTTTCTCAGTGCACACCGGTTGATTAGTTATGACTCAGTTGCTAGCTTTCTCCCAGTAGGTGAGGTTGGGACTCAGCAGGGCTCTGTCCCTCCAAATGGATCACTCAGTGCAGGAAGAAATAGAGCCCTATAAGGCATATTAGGAAAGCTGTGTTAAACCTCAAAGACACAGGATAGGAGAAGGTTTGGCTGTTTTGATGAGAGAGAGACAGAAATGGGAAAAATGAGACAAGAGACAAACTCAAGACAGAAATTTGGTTTGGTGGCAAATGAGATAAGAAAGATGGAGAGGGGAAAGAGGAATGAGAGAGATTCAGAGAGGGAAGAGATAAAATCCTGGCCTGAATGATTATATTTCCATATCAATCACTTCCCAGGAGATCACAGATGTGGCTTTGGAACAGGTGGCTTGGCCAGCCTACAAAGAGGGAGGCTGACAAAAACAGAGCACACAAACCCGCTCGCGCAAGCACAAACTAGCACAGTCCCTGTTGCTAACACATACAAAACCAGTGTGCCTGCACTCACACACACGCACACACACTAAAATATATTATCTGTCTCTCCCCAATTTTCTCACCCTCTCTGTCTCTTTGGTTGTGATTTATGATTTAGTATTCCACACTCAATCCATCTCATCATGAATGCAGGTTAGCTGCTGACTATTTGCTGTGTTTTGTCTCCAGGGTCCACGGGGTCTTGTCGGGCCAAGGGGGCCACCTGGCCCACTTGGCCAACCGGTAAGTCAACATTACCTTGATTACAAGATCAGAGCTATTCAGTCTCTTCAACTCTATAAAAGGACCCCTAGTGCATGGCAACATCAATATGCCACTGAAGTTAAGGAAGGAAGGAAGATATTGAAGTGTCTTTCTTTTTCATCAAACTTTGTATCTTCTGACATCTTGTATTTGTGTATTTTTTAGGGTATTTCTGGAACCGATGGAGTACAAGGGTCAAAGGGCAATCTGGTCAGTCTTGCTACCTTCCTCAATAAATTATCTCATCTACATAAATGCAATTTGTATACCAGTGAGCACTGTAATATTCATTAAGATAGTTTTCAATGAAAATCAGAAACTGCAAAGAGACCTTTTAACCAGTCATGTAATGATGAGCTTACGACAAATATAATGTGACTACCAGTGTTCCTTGTTCCCAGGGTCTATCTGGAGAGATAGGGCCACCAGGTCAACAGGGAAATCCAGGAGTACAGGTACTGTACCCAGGAAAAAAAAGAAAAACTGTTCTGTTGCTGTGAGAGTTAATCGACTCATTACTCATTACAAAGCCTATAAATATATGCTTCAGATACACACAACCACTGACAAACATGCTGCTGCATTGGCTCTCTTTCACACACATACTTTTATACATACATATACACACAAATAAATACACACACACACACACACACACATATATATATTAGCAGGGACATCACAGTCATAGAAAGGAGATTTCATCGTATTTTCAGTTTCCAGCATGTCAACAATCTAATCTGAAATGCCAGCTGACACAAGACAATCCACACAGACTGCTCATGACTCTTACATACACATATAGCATATGCACACACAAACAGAGAAGCAAAATCTCAACTCCCAGTTTTCTCTTAGTCTTGTGACACTTAACCTGATTGATGCTTTGTTCTGGTCTAGGGCTTGCCTGGTCCTCAGGGTCCCATTGGATTGCCAGGAGAGAAGGTAGGTAGCATGTCTCCCACTTAATTTCAGAATTAAATCTTTGACCTTTTGACCTCTGTCATCAAGTACCCAGGGGAGGCTGGCTGAGCAGGACAGTACAACCCAGACACTTCTGGCTCCCGTTCAGACAAAGACAAGGCTAGACAGGAAATCGATACACAAGAAACACACACACACAGGCGTAACAGACACAAGGGAAAGCTGTGACCGTTGCACTTCATGAGGATAGACTGATCAAAGAAATAATAGGTGGACTTAGTCATAAATGCATTATGTTTGGTAGAGGAGTAGCAGAGTGGGAAACACAGTCTCTTAGGGATGACAGGGGGTGTTCTATCATATCTGAAGCTCTGCTACAGTATTCATACCTCTCTCTGTCCTCTACAGGGTCCTCATGGGAAACAAGGCATGCGGGGACTACCAGGCATCGATGGCCCTCCTGTAAGATCACACAGACACACAGATACATAAATGCATACATTGGCACACAATATATAAACAAGCATGTATCAGTAGAATTAGAACTTTACAAATACAGTATCTATGTACATATACTTAGAGACTGCAGCTAAATGTGAATGATAACTCTGTAACATTAGTAATTTTCTAGAAGAGTATTCAAACTGCACAGGTAGTTCAATGTTTGAATTTTTTTTTTGACAAAATGGGTATAATAAACGTGCATATAGAACTACTTACACGCGAAAGTCTATATGAACACATGATGACTACGTCTTTATCAGTTTTCCAAAGAGGACAAGGCCCAGACAACTAGTCTCTGCAGTACAGGATGATGTAGCACCAGTACAGAAATAACATGCTCATAATAATAATTCTATACAAACTATATACACAACTAAACAAACTGTGTAGATATGTTTAGCTGTGCACATAAAAAAAACCCAAAATCGAGTCAATCTTAAGTAGCCAAGAGGATAAAATTTGCCAACTCACACTTTCTTTTGTTTGCCACTTAGGGGAATGTAGGTCTCATTTTGGGAAGTGATCCAAAGCTGGATGACATTTAGAAAAAAAGAAGCAAAATTTTTTAACTGTGAAGCTTTTCTCATCTCCAAGAATTAATTTTAGATTGCAGTCAGACACATTTGAACGAATTTCACTTAACACTTCTTGTATAGCTCTGCAAAGCTTTGTGACACGCAATGATATTTTCATGGCGCTTCACTCTCAATGCCACTGGGGTTCCTGTTTTTTATTGGTTGGGTGCAGTCAGAAATTTCAGTCAAGGAATGATACAATAATGATTTATTTGCAGCAGGGCTAAGTCAATTTGATTCATGTTTTCTTGCTTCAGGGTCACCCAGGAAGAGAGGGGCCCGCAGGAGAGAAAGGAATCCAAGTGGGTAACTGAATATCTGAGGCTTGTGCGCTGTAGTTTCATGATCAGGATATTAAAATGCAGTATCATGCTTTGTCTTGCAATCTATTGTTACTGTGCACCCACTCACATTAGGTTACAATAAGGCTCACTCACATCATTATAATCATTGTGTTCCTACGATGTCATCATCTTTATTGTGCAAGAGCCCATTAAAGTCAGCTACATGCATAAAGTCAGCATCAGTCGCCTTTTCTGTTTTCCTTTTTTCCCCAACAATAAAGGATAAGGTACAGTGACTGAGTGCATTGCTCAGTCATATCTCCACAGAGAAATTCATTTTTGCTGGCTGCTGGTTGATAAAACTGAAGAATATCTTTGTTCTTTTTATGTTCATGTAGGGTTTGCCAGGTGCTCAGGGGCCTGTTGGGTACCCAGGGACCCGCGGAGTCAAGGTGAGACAGCCCCTTTTAAACATAGATCCCGCTATATTGCCATTAGGAAGAACTGCCATCATGCCGACTTTGCTTGTTTACACTGAACCAAACAAATCTGGCGTAATTGCTGCCCCAGTGTGTGCTTTTGGATAGCATGCCGGCATTCTAGAATCAGAGGCGTGACATGTAACAACAACAGCTTCAGCGTCTGTCCCAAAATGCTGGCTACAGATGTCGATTTGGCCGTGTGACTTTGTCCGTTGCCGGCTTAAAGGCAAAACAAGTGTCCCTCCATTCCGTGTTTGTACCTTTTATACAGAGCGACGAGGCTGAATATTGGCAGAACATTCCTGCCTCAAACAGGCTGTTTAAGAGGGATTATTAATGCATCATGAGGTCAAGTGTAATGTCCCCTGAGATATGTATTCCCTTGCACACTTGATACAAACAGCTTGTCTGTGTATGACAGACAAGCTGTTTGAGTCTATGACTGACAGTTGACAGGTGGTAACAGCAGAGTGTGGAATATTTGGTGGAGAGGAGAAATGTCAGGGTCACAGAAAGGGGAGCTATATGCAAAGGAGCGGTTCAGTCCATTTTGACTAAGTGTGCTTTTGAAATTTAGGAGTAAAGTTGTGAAATGGCATTCTGCTTGATATTTGTTTTTGTCACAAAGTCTGGCTCAGTGTCCTTTAGGGGAAGAATGATCTTGTTGGCAATCATCAGTATGACCTAAATGTAAGGTCAATAACTGCTCAATAACAGAGCAATGTTAGGTCAAGAGAAAATCAATACACATTTATAAATAATTTCAGTGTTTTAAGATGGGGTATTTCTGAGGAAAAAGAAAAACAGGCAACCAGTGATTTTTTTATGTGATGCCCAGAGTCTTCTCTTGTGAGTAGACCTGTTGAGGTCTTGTTAAATTGAGTGAGGTTTTTTTTTCCACCTCTTTTTTTTACAGGGAGCAGATGGAGTTAGGGGTCTAAAGGGGAGCAAAGGAGAGAAGGTGAGTGGAAAATATAGTGAACCTTTGCTTGTCAAAGTATGGACTGGGACTTAAGAGGAAGGACACTAGGAAAAATACAGAATAATGGTGTCATTTATTATTGAAGAACTTTCATAAGACTTCACCACCGCTCATCACAGGGAGAAGATGGCTTCCCTGGGTTCAAAGGTGACATGGGCATCAAGGGAGACAGGGTGAGAGCGTCTTCAAATCACCTCAGTGTAATTTTCTTTTAGTTATTCTCGATCAGAGTAGAGATAAAATCTCACGTCCCTTCTACTCTCATTCTTGGCTTTAGGGTGATAACGGATCTCCAGGTCCTCGTGGAGAGGATGGTCTAGAAGGGCCAAAGGGCCAAGCAGGACCCATTGGAGAAGTAGGAGCTTCTGGGATAGCTGGCGAGAAGGTAAACCCATTAAAGATTACATTTCCATTGCAAGATAGGTTTGGGACACAAAGAGTAGAATGGGGAGATAAAATAGGCTGCAAATAATAGGAAAGCTCTAATCTAAACCTACATTGTCCTGCTGCAGACATTACAATGTTAAATAGTGGGTTCAAATTTATTAGCTCAGTTTTCAGCTGTGACAAAACTGTCTTATAAAATTAGAGTCTGAAAATCACTGAAATACTGAACATTTGGATTTTAATGAAACCATATTTATTACAACTGGTTAAAGCCAGCTCCTAACGAAAACTGCCACTGAACCAATGTGCATGTCTAAGCGTTTAATCTTTCTGTGATCACGATATGCATTAATTTAGAAATATGCTGCTTTATTCATATATGCAAAGTCAGCAGTATGTTGTAAAAATTTTAATTACATGGTTTTCATGTTTCTCTGGTTTGTTTCTTCCCCCCTTCTTATTCTCCCCATCGCTCTGCAGGGTAAACTTGGCGTGCCTGGATTGCCAGGGTATCCAGGAAGACAAGGTTCTAAGGTGATTTAGCATTGATGAGCTATTATGATCAGTTAATGTGTCCTCTGGTTCCTTTATCAGAGCTTTAAACAGAAAGATGTGTGTCTTTGACTGGACTGTTTCCTGTCTGATTAAAAATAAAGGATGATAAATGGCTTATTAAAAAAGGCTATTTTATTAATAGTTCATTAGTGACATCAATTCATTACATGTTGATGAATGATGTATTTAAAGCTTTGTTGGGCTCATGGATTAGATTTGCTTTAATTTGATACAGTAGTTAATTATACGTTAATGAGACATGGAGGGGGTGATATGTGATAAATGGCAGGCTGAGGCTTATTAACCTCCCCACGTGTCACCAGGGATCACTTGGATTCCCTGGTGTGGCGGGCATCCCAGGAGAGAAAGGACGAAGGGTGAGGACTTGACTGACATTTTAATCCACAACAGATTCTGACTTCTTAGGAATATGTAAAGTTTTCCATTTGAATAACTGTTAACATCTACAATGCAGGGTCCAGCTGGTCAGTCGGGGACTGGGGGCCAAAGGGGTCCTAATGTGAGTACAGCTACAGTATAAGTATCATGCCCATACACCATATTTTTCTCAGTGTATAAAGCTGCATTTGCTCTAATTAAATACCATCAGTTTTACCGCAACTTGTAGGAGTGAGGCACACTGATGTATCACTGCAGTGTTTTCACTTCACCAGGCATTTATCTGCCACCTACATATGAGTTATGCATGTGCTAATCAGACTGTTGTTTGTTTTGCAATAGGGAGCCCGAGGGGGAAGAGGAGCAAAGGGGCCCACTGGAAAGCCTGGAGAAAAGGTGAGCTTAGACTGAAACACAGACGCACGCACACAAACACACACTCACAAACACACACATGCACACGCACACACACATGCACACAAACACACACACGCACAAACACATGCACACTTGTGCACCCTGACATAAAACAAAGACATATGCACATTGATAAAAACACACCTGGCCTTTTCATAAAGTATTAATGTATGCGCCAACTTAGTTAGAAGATGTGGTTGCTGTTCAGTTCTAGATGACAGACCATCTGGTGCAGTGAGAAGCCTCTGTCTAGCAGGGGATGCCTTAGTTTACACTCTCACCCTCAAAGACCATCTTGGGAAAGCTAAAGATTTGTTGTCTGGCAGAAAGCTAAAAATGGCTGTTGGCAGTAACGTTTACATACAGCAACTTTCTTTTTATTCGTCTCCTGCCTTGTCTACCCGGTAGGGTTCTGCTGGACAAGATGGTCCTCCAGGATCAAATGGAGAACAGGTAATCTTTTGACTCTCTGATAATACTGAACATACAGTACCTACATTATACCATAGATATAAATCCTGAGAAAAATCTCATAAATCAGTAAAGGACAAGCACTAGAAAATACAATCCGGACTTTGAGTCTGAGATTTAAAATTTTGTTTTAATATTTTCTAGGGCCCCCGAGGAGCACAGGGAAGACACGGTGAACACGGACCTAGAGGGCCTAATGTGAGTGGGCTAAAATGTACTGTATGGTGTTTGTCCTGTGATTTAATGTTTCATATTTTTAACTCATTCTTTATTTTATACTCACCCTTGGTCATGTTCACTTTATTACAATGATGTAAGAAAATGCCCCTTTTTCAGGGTCCACCCGGAAAAGATGGAGTGCCAGGTCATCCGGGCCAGAGAGGGGAACCAGTGAGTTTAGTATATAGCATTTTCCTTTTATGAGGTGCACACCCCGCCATGAACTTAAAGTCGGTATGATCTACTGTATGAGTTAACACAGGAAAATAAGCTGAAAATTGTGACTTCAGCGTTGAATTACTGAAAATTCAGTCAGAGTGCAAGTGGAGAGGCCTGTACTAAATCTAGTAAAGCACCCTGCCCTGTCTGTTGTCCTCAGATACTACCTACAGTTTCAATTCTAGAGTGAGAGTCACCAGATTCACTTGTCTTATTCTGCAGGGTTTTCAAGGCAAGAATGGCCCCCCTGGGCCACCAGGTGTTGTTGGACCACAGGTAAGAGGATCAGCCCCAGGTCAAATTAGTTAATTTTTTGGTATTTCAGATAGTTTGTTTTAAATCACGGAAATGTGATGTTTACTGTGTAATTTGGTTGTCTTCAGGGCAAATCGGGTGAGACAGGGCCAACTGGAGATAGAGGCCATCCAGGTTCACCAGGACCACCGGGTGAGCATGGTTTACCGGGAGCTGCCGGAAAGGAGGGTGCTAAGGTGAGTGGGTTTCATCATGTCAGGATCATTATCACTTACAAGTATCACCTTGTTACTGTTATATTAGATAAAGCCCAAGGACTCTCTCAGCAGTGCCTGAATATCTTATCTCCTGAGTCTTATCCTATCCTCTAAATTGCTAATAAATAACAGAGGAAACCTTGCAGTGTTGCGTGTATTATGGCACATAAAAGAAAAATGTTCCTTCTCAGTGTGACTTGCTGATTGCTGCAATTTATGACTGCATAAGGGCCTGCTGTCTGTTGGCTACTTGCCCTATATCTAATCACGTGTGCTTATATGTGCTGTTTCCAGGGAGACCCAGGTCCACCAGGAGCCTCAGGGAAAAGTGGCCCTGCTGGGCTCCAAGGCTTCAGGGGGAGCAGAGGGACACCTGGTGCAATGGTAACATAAGATTTATATATATCTCATATCCTCACCTTATTTCACGGTCAACGTCAGATTCTCCTGATTTTGAAGGTTTATGCCCGTGTCTCGCCAGGGTCCTGCAGGCCTGAAGGGAGGAGAGGGCCTACCTGGCATTGCAGGGCCTATTGTAAGTCTGATTTTATTAAATTGCTTCCCATCCCATCCCTTGGTCTCTGTTCAGCTTCTATGTAATATAGAATGCTGGGACATAAGAAGCAGGAGGCTGTTTCCATGGTGATCAGGGATCGTGACCACCACATTAAATCAGTGAATCACATGATATACTCACCTAACCTCTCTGTCTCCTCTTATTTCCAGGGTGCTACTGGAGAGAGGGGCCCTGCTGGGCTGGCTGGCGCTATTGGGCAGCCAGGACGGCCCGGTGGTGTGGGTCCTGCTGGGCCTATGGGAGAGAAAGGCGAGCCAGTAAGATTTGGAACATTGCTAATTTAATTTTGCGGCCACAGTGTACACTAACACATACCGTACCATCATTTCCTGACATTGGTTAATAAACAATGTGTGCTCTCGCTTTGGAATGTGTCATTATGAGACAGAGAGCGGTAGAAAGGTAAAAGTGACAGAGAGCATTACACAGGGAGGGAGAAAATGTCGATGTGGTCAAGCCTGCTTGCTTGTGTGCGAGTTTCCTTCCAGGTTTTATAAATAAGTCAGTGTTTCAGTTAGCTATATGAGGATAATAAGTATTTTAGCATTTCCTATATTGATGTGGTTTTCCCGGCTGTTCCCTAGGGAGAAAAGGGGCCTGTGGGGCCAGCTGGGCATGATGGGGAACTGGGACCTGTAGGTCTGCCAGGGGTTGCAGGACCTTCAGGGCCTCCAGGAGAGGATGGAGACAAGGTAGTTACATTGGTCAGCTTCCATGGACTGCAGCAATGCTGTAAAGTGCTTGCTGATTTTTGGACTCATTTATTTGGGGACCCACTCATTTGTCTCCATAGGGAGAGACAGGAGGTCCAGGCCAGAAGGGCAGCAAAGGAGACAAAGGAGAAGCTGTGAGTATGAGTTTTTATGTCCTAACATCAGATTATTACTTTGCATCACCAGTAAGTCGAAGACAAACTGGTTTATAATTGGTTTGGGATAATTCATTCTAATAATTTTGTCTGGACAGTACATTCTTTGGTCGTATGAGCCGTTTGTCCTTCAGTGAATGTATATTGAAGAGTCCCTCTGCGTTTCTAGGGACCCCCAGGACCCGTTGGAAGTCAAGGACCTGTGGGCCAGCCAGGACTGCCAGTATGTTGTGATAACAGTTATCAAAGATGCCTTCTGTGATAACAAAGCCACAACATTAAAACCAGTTACAGTTTTAATGGTTTGGCTCATTGCGTGTATGAGGGAGTTAGTTTGGAGTGTGAAGTGTTAACAGTGCTGACCTGTCCATGCATTTTTCAGGGTGCAGATGGTGAGTCAGGTCCTCGTGGGCAGCAGGGCATGAACGGGGCGAAAGGAGATGAAGGACATAGAGGCTTTAAGGGGGCATCTGGCCCTTCTGGACTACAGGTAAAGATTACTATAATTTCTTGGGTCAGTTCTAATTTCACATTTATTTTTTAGTTTTCATCTCCTTACATGACACGTCTGAGACTGCTTGCTTACCATATCTACTTTTCCAGGGAATGCCAGGGCCACCAGGGGAGAAGGGAGAGAGTGGGCATGTTGGCTCAATGGTGAGAACTGCTCAGTAATCTTAACACATACAACACTCATCACAAATCCACTGCCATCGTCCAGTGACAGTCTCAAGTCTGTTCTCAACACCACCTTTCTGATATCACACTTGCACTTAGCTTCATGATTATTATAACTTGACTTGACTTGGTATTGTCTGATATTTGATAGTGACATGACTTTTCTATACTTTCCACAAACCTTTGATTATGTTTCCCCCACTTTTCTTCATGTCTACCTAGTATCAAAAACAGTTTCATAGATCTCGATGTAGACCAAAGATGTATGCATTCATTAGTAGTGAAAATAAAAAAAAATATATTATTTTGCAGAAAGATTGGGGGTATGATGTGAATACTGTATATCTTATGGTTAGGAAACTTCTGAAACATTATCCTATATTTGTAAAGACACAGGCTTCTATCATGAGGTCACTAAATTGTAATTGATAGTGACATAACAAATTTTACACTGGTGGTAATGATGAAATTTTTTAGTCAGTGGAAATCTAATATAGTCATTTCTGGGTGTGGCATTCCAGATATTGGTGTTTGTTTGAGTGCTTTACAAGGTGGAAGTTTTATTTATGCGTAACTCCATGTGACAGCTAAATCCAAGGAAATGATGCTCAGTTTTTCAAGATAGAGTATAATGCAGTAAAAGTCAAAAGGGTTACTTACTGTAAAAATCAACAGCTCCTTGACTAATATAATGTTGATACCTGATTAGAATAAGAATTAGCAAGTATGTAACTATAGGGGTAATTAAATTGCTGGATAGATGATTCAGCCCAAAAACAAAGAGTTAGAAATCCCATTGTATTATAGAATACATCAGATACTGCCTTCATATTATAGAAATATACTGTAATAAAGGAAATCCGTGGTTAATTATTATTTCTTAAGATATGGAAATTCCATTTTTTGAATAGACTATTATAGAAACAAGAGACCGTAATTAAAGGTAAAGAAGAGAAAATAGTGTGTTTAAGATTCTATGTGACCTGACCTGCAATTCCTATATTGTATAGGTTCAAGCTATCAGCAGCCTATGAACTATAGCTATTACACAGACAACCCATCGCAGCATATTAAACTTTAATTAGTTCCACCTATTTAGTTTGTTAGTACCAGCTGTGCCAATTCTGCTGCTTTGTGTCAAACTCATGAACTGACCTTTTCCTCTGTCGATAATCATTAATGTTAACCGCCCTCAAACTCCAGGCAGCGGTCTTGAGTAGAGCTCAGTTGTCTCCGATTCCCTGATTAGTCTCAATGTTGTTTGGACCCAGGTTGTACAAAGAGGTGTAAGAGCTGTGTGTTTCCATTGTATTAGCCTTGACAGTCCTTGTCGAGGGACGGAGAAAAGTTGTGGTTTGCTAAGAAAAAAAATCTTTTCAGAGCAGACAGTTTCACTTGTCAAAACAAAAAAGCCACAGGTGTAAGACATAAGGTTAATGATGATTCTTCTCCAGATAAGTACCCTAGTGAGCCATGACAATGAGTAAGGATGTACAATATCAAGGTGCTGGAAAAATTGAATGCAGCATTTATCAAAGTTATACTTCATATAGAACAGACATATCACAAATATGACATAATGAGACTGTTAACAACTTAAAAGTGCTTGCACATTATGGGATTTTGATGTGTTAGTAAGACAAGCAATTAACATCTGTCGTTACCACATTACCACTGCTAACTAGCTGTCCTTAACGGTTAAGATTATGCTAACTCATCAACCACATTACAATGTCATATAACAAATACTGTGTTTTTACACCGGCTATGAAAAAAATCCATACTTAGGTTAAAAAACATAGCCAATGATAACAGACAGAGGAAAATCAGAGTATATCTTTCTGTTATCTTAAAAAAGATATACACAGAAAAGATGAAAGAAAGAAAACCTGTTAAACCTTTCAACCTATAGCAATCTCAGCTCATCTTTTCGATGTGTGATAGATCTTCGAGGCTGAGCGTGAATGAAAAAATAGACCATGTCGTCATGTGCAAAAAAAAAAAGGCCGGAGAATGGAAAGGAAGGAAAAGATTAAAAAAAAAAAAGGAGAGAAAAAGAGAGAGTGACAGAAAGGAGGCAGTGGAGCAATGGAGTGGAAGGAAGAGGAGGGGCACCGATTGTGAGCAGGAAGACGGTGTGACAGCTGCTAATCAGATTAGCCTCAGCCTTGGCTGTCTAATGAGCATCCTCCTTTGTGACAGTCATCTCACCACGCTGTCAACCATGAACACACGCTCAACAAGATTCTCTATAGCCCCTCTTCTCCACTGCCAGCTTAGAGTGGGAATGCATCAAAATGGAACCAAAACAAAAGAGAGAGAGAGAGAGAGAGAGAAAGACAGAGAGAGAGGGGGGGGGGTTGCTGAGGACTCAGTGGGGAAGTTTCATTCATGTGTGAGTGTTGCGGATCACAAAATTCTCCCCTCTAATGCTCAAGTATCTCTCCGCCAGAAGGATATGTGTTTCCTCTAGTCCCACACAGTCTCTCTCTGGGCAGATTGTCTCTTTTTCTTTCTCAGTGTCTTTACAACACAAGGCTCCCTCCAAGACTTCAGAGTGATTCAGAGCACAGCTCAACATCTACTCAACTGAAACTGAAGCTGAGCACAGTTAGGATTAATTGCTTGGTGCTCTCTTGAGCTGCACAGAAGAGTCAAATCACATGCCGTCACTGTGGTTGAGAGAATATGGTCCTCAACATCACAGGCTAGAGGTTTCTTATTAATAAGAGAGAACGAGAGAGCGGGTAGGTGGGAAAAATGAGAAAGAATCAGAGCCTGTGTCATATTGAGGGTAATGACCTGTCTGGATGTCTTCATCATGTCACTACGATAATGATCATAGACATTGGGGCCATTGCATAAGCAATCCACCATGGGCTGACTTCTAGCTCTCATTTAATTTAGGAGACAACAGCCAACCCCTAGCTCACTTTCAGTTTGTATATCTGTATGTATATTATCAATACAGTACACCCATCAGCCATATGTTGTGGCTGAATGGTGTGTATGTATATATGTCTATGTATATGTACATAGGTACATACAGACATTTAAACCAGTAACTGGTTTTAATGCTGACCAATCTATATTCTTATTGTCTTCACAGAGGTCCTTATAAAAACATTTAATTTCTCTCTCCACAGGGACCTCCAGGACAGCACGGACCAAGAGGCCCCCAGGGACCCATTGGTGGAGAGGTAGACTGCAGCAGATCTTTTTTGTGTATTTGTTGAATCAGATATTTGGATCTAGATTTGGCCATGACTCTAGTGTTATAAGATTGAGATTTTCATTGAGGGAGGAGAGTACTCTATACATATAAAGGTACTCTAGAGTAAGTAATAGGAGAATTTACCTGAGAGGCCCACTTCAGGTGTTATTGCAACTGATATTATCAAGTTTTTCACATGCATCTTAATTACACAACTGTAAATATTAATCTATGCATTTCTCAAAATATTATCTCTAGCTAAATATTTAAATTAAACATACAGACTGCAAAATCAGTGTGAAATTATTTGAAAAGATAAATGCACCAGCATGGCCGATTTCATTTGGTAATGCTAATCAGAATAATCAGCATTAACAAATAATAAAATTGGTTATCTCATAATGAATAAATGTGCATAATTTTTCATAGCTTCTGTCTGTCAGATTTTAGCCTTGTTCCTTTGCATTTTTAAGAATTCACTGAGGTTCAGAGATACTTCTTTCCATTGTTGTTCCTTTTGAAAATCACCTAAATCTGAATCATTATTTTTGTCATTAAATTTTGGTATATTAAAAGTGTTTACTGATCTGACTTTCATCAATGCAAATTTGAAATCACACAATCCCTTTGTGAATATTGGAGTTCTGATATTTTCAAGGGATGGTAGCTTAATGCCTCTGTGAGTCATAAAGAAAACATGATGGTGAATCATCTTTGAAATCAAGTAGACTCACATTCAACACACAATGTTATCTAAACTTCAGACTGAAGTAGTTTATCCTTACAAACCACAGATGTTTATATTTTCCAGTCCCTCATTTTTGCATACTCTATTCTGTCTCTTTGTTTGAATACTTCCTGCCACAAACCTTCAACTGCGTTTGAAACGTGAATTATTTAACAGTATTAGGATATAATCCCTGGGAGAGAGTTATATTTACTGCTCCATGAATCATTAAGATGTATTAGACTATCATCCCTGAGAGGCAGTTATATTTACCTCAAGTAATGGCCATCTCTCTACAGCCTCTCATCGTGGTCAATTATTCAGCAGTGAGATGCAGAAAACTCTGTGAGCCACGGTAGTGCTTCATCACAGGAAGCATGGAAATACAGCGGTGCAGAGATGGTGGGATCCATAAATGGATCTGATAAAGGAATAATGGAAAAAAAGCAAAATGGGGGTAGGATGGCTTGTGAGGGAAGTAGCAGACAGCAGGAAGTCAGTAGGAGTGCGTGGCTGTACTCAGATTTGTACAGTCTAGCAAAGACGTGCTTTTGTAGAGTTTGTCTTGAGACACAGAGCACAATATTCTGACATATGGGTGTGCACGCAAACATGTATGCACATAGACATGCACAAGCAAAAAAGCATTTAGCATTCAGAAAAAAAACAAAATAAATAAATAAATAAATAAATACCAAACCGAGAACTTGATTTTCAAGAATCAAATGAATATTTCAACACTTGCCCTTGTTTTATAATATATTTGTTTCAAGCTGTTCTCTCTACTCCTGCCCACAGGGTGCACCTGGAATGCCTGGTGGAGTTGGTCAGCCTGGACTTGTCGGAGAGAAGGTCAGCATTTCCCATTATCAACTGTACCATATGAACCCATGCACACACAGTAGAATGGCGGAGGTTTATGTATGTGGGCTTGTGGGCATGTGTGTGGTGTTTTTATTTTACTAAATGTCGCCTCTCTACCAGGGAGAGGATGGTGAGGCTGGAGACCCTGGATCAGTTGGAGAGACTGGCGCTGCTGTAAGGCGCATTACCTTAATCCCTCCTTCCTGGCTTGCTCAACATCATCCTTTATTCACTTTCTCTGTTTGCCCTTTCAATGATTGTCCTCTCATTTGCTGGTGTCCTAGGGTACTAAAGGCGATGTGGGGGAGAAGGGTGACTCGGGCCGTCCCGGTGCAGCTGGGCCCCCTGGACCCAGAGGAACACCAGGCGAGGACGGACCCAAAGGCAACCTTGTGAGTTTGTCTCCTCAGTTCAGTGACCTTTTCTTGCTCTGATTGTTAATGTAGGTCAGTCAGTCTCTTAATGTCGCGTATACGATGGCTCATAACTGTTTTTGCCCAAAGGGCCCTATTGGATTCCCTGGAGATTCAGGACCATCTGGAGAACCTGGCACCAATGTGAGCATTAATGTTTTAATTATTTTATTTATAATTATCTATTTTTGATAACTTCTCCTACATTACATTTCTTAATTCAGGGAATAGATGGTGGACCAGGGCCCAAGGGAGACAATGGAGAAGCTGGCAAATCAGTAAGAAATTTTTTTTTGGTTGTTTTGTTTTTAGTTGTTTTTTTGTAGTAGTTGTTGTTTTTTTATTCACTTACTGCATATATTGACAACACTAGTATTTCTTGTATGATTAGCTGAAGTCCTCTGTCATTGTTATTCTCTAAGTCTTCAATACTGCATTGGTTCTTTCTTCTCAATGTTTTTTGACTGGATAGCAAGGAGTTTATGTTTTAACTTATGTCATTTTCCTGTTACCTGCAGGGACCCCCAGGAGCCTCTGGAGAGCCAGGCCCTCCGGGGCCTCCTGGACGGAGGGTGAGCATAGTGTATTGTATATAGTATGTTTGTATGCATGCATGTGTATGTAGCTATATTTGTGTTTGCTTACAGTTACTCACTCTTTTCATCATCTTAGCCACATTGTCTTTCTCTACCCCAGGGTCATGTAGGTGCTGCAGGAAAAGAAGGGAAGCAAGGCGTGAAGGGAGCCAAGGTGAGGCAGTGGACTGGCACCACTGGCACTCAGTGGGCATATATGTTGCCTTCCAACAAAACCTTTCTGTTCAGTTTAGCTCCTAATACCTTCCTGTCTTTTGCTCTCCCTTTTCTCTGCAGGGAACAAAAGGAACCCAGGGTCCAGTGGGTAAGACAGGCCCGGCTGGACCCCAGGGACAGCCAGGGAGGTCTGGCCCAGAGGGGCTTCGAGGCATCCCAGGTCCTGCGGTTAGTACTAACTGACAACCATCAAAATTTTAACATGACTTACTTTTTGTGTTTTTGTTTGATTAAAGTTTTCACATATTTTAACCTCCAAGTCCTGTTTTAATCTTACAGGGTGAACAGGGCTTAAATGGGTCACCCGGACAAACGGGACCACCAGGACCAATAGTAAGATCCTTATATTTGCCTGATAACGGAGCCTACGAAATGAGAGGGGGGTTTGGGACATTACTAATAAATAAGGTTTCAACACAACAAAACCATAGTTCATTTACAGAGCCTACAGCACAGGTGTGCCCAACTAATGCATCTGGCATTGTTAACAGGGGCCACCAGGACTTCTAGGATTAAAAGGAGACCCTGGAATGAAGGGAGATAAAGTGAGTGTTTAGCCCTTAACATAGAGAACAACATGTACCAGTCTAAACCATGAGAAACAGTGTTAATAAACCATCTCTCTGTCTGCAGGGTCATGGTGGGTTGATCGGTCTAATTGGGCCCCCAGGAGAACCTGGTGAGAAGGGAGACAGAGGCCTGCCAGGGAACCAGGGAACACAAGGGTCTAAGGGAGATGGGGTACGTATAGTAGCAATTTGATGTATCCCAAGCATTTATGTACAAGGAAAATTTAGTTCAGTAACAAAATATGTTTGTCCTTATATCTAGGGTTTGGTTGGCTCACATGGTCCCACTGGCCCACCAGGACCACCTGGACTGTCAGTAAGTGACATAGCTGTTATAACAATATGCTTTTCTATGACTCCATTTCTATCAACGACTATGTTTTGAGCTACCATGCATGTTAAGTACTTTGATATTGCTGTATGTTTGCAGTTTGAAACACAAAACATGTGCTCAGTTACAGTTATAAAGATACTGTCTTGGAATTTTTTCATCTCTACTTTGTCAGTAAAAACTGTTTATTCTGTATTTATTAATCGATTCGTATACCATTATTTTCCTATTGCTTAAAATCATTTTTGACGATGACTCATGAAAATACTTGTAAAAACATTTCAAATGCAACAACGAGAAGCAGTAATCAATGACAGACACAGCCGCAGGCTTATTCTTTGTTGCACTGAAGTGAATATTTAAGGTAGGCTATGATAAACCTTTTGAGGGGAATGGTTCTATGCTGCTCTGCTGCATCTTTTTACTGCAAATGTAAATATCATTTTTTTTCAGAAATGCATCTTTTACTCTTTTGAAAAAAATATATATATATGTATATATATATATGCAAAACATATATGTTTAGGGAATACACAAAGGCAATAGGGCTGTTATTAATTCATCATTACTCAGTAGTGAGAGTTTTGATCATAACCTGTCCTATCACTAGGCTATGAGGCTAATCAAACTAGATGTTTGATTACCGAGTGGATAACTGATCACTATTTGGCAGTGTTTACTTTCGTAATTACAGAGTTTTCAAAGTTTTAATATCTTTTATACTTTGATTTATGTTTTTTTATGTTTGCTTCTCTCCGCCGTTAGGGTGCATCTGGCGAGAAAGGATCGAAGGGAGACATGGTGAGTCCAGTAATCTGTCTTATTTATAGATTGCCAATCCTATACTCAGGCCTCAGCTTGGTTAGCAGCTGCTGAAAGCATATGCTGGGGAAGAGAGCAAAAGTGTGGTTTGTTGGCTTAAATGTACCGTGCTTCATAATCATAATGCTCTACTGTGTTTACCACATGTCTTTGGAACTAAAAGCCTGCTGTAAAGCCACTCTTGCCTTGTGTGTGATTTTTCCATTGGGCCCTTTTAATAGGATTTGGTTCTGGTGTGTGTGATGTTATGAAAACCACTATAGTGTGTCTTGAGAGCCAAGGCTTTGACCACAGAGTGCTGATGCACAAAGCTGGATAATCCTATAAAGCAGCAGCCATATCTGCCTGGATAAAGCTGGGGTTTAGCCAAGTAGTGCGAGAGAGGCTCCAGGTGAGACATGATTGACACAAAGTTTTGTCCTCTTCTGTTCTTCAGGGTTTGGTCGGTCCCAGAGGAGATCCAGGCCCTGCTGGCCCCCCAGGACCCCCGGTGAGTGCATCCAATGATCCACATCATGGCCTTCTCAGTGCCAGCTTTATGACCTTTCTTTCCCTTTCACCTCATGTTCACCTCTCTGTGCTACCTCCAGGGACCCCCTGCAACAGTGGTTGAGCCCCTACCTATCAGGGAGGGCAGGCGGAAAAGACGAAGGCACACCTATCAGGCAAGAGGAGGAGCCCCATCCCGGGAGGAGGATGTAAGTCTGGACATGGAAGAATTCCTCCAGGGAGATCAGCCCCTGGAGGATGCCGAGGGAATGGAAGAAGTCTTTGCTACCCTCTCTTCTATGAAAACTGAAGTGGAGATGATGAGGAGGCCCCTGGGAACCTTTAAGAGCCCTGCCCGGACCTGCAAAGAGCTTATGATGGTTCAACCTGACTACAAAGATGGTTAGCAAAGATACTGCTTGATGCCTATTTCACCAGCAACTTTTCACTAGATTAAAAGTGTTATCCAAGAAAAGCTTGAGGGAGAAACTGGATACATGACAGATATGCACACATTCTTTGCTAAATGCTAAATATCAAGATATAAGGATCAGTTCCTTAAATCTTGAAATTTGGCATACTTTTGAATGGTTGGTGGTTGGTGATCCCATGTCAGCCAGGGACAAAGTAACCCTGCTACTTCCAGTGACCCCAGATTTTGCACACGCGGTGTGGGAGGGGCCTAGAGCAAGCCTAGGGCAAACATAAATAAATACCCTCTGTGGAGACTAGGTAGAAAAAAAAAAAAATTATAAGGAATGAAAAAATCAAGATGAAGTGATGGCCAATGTGTGACCTTTTTTTTTGTATACTTGGCACGCTTTTCAATGGGTTCATTAGCATTTCAAGAGTAAAATTATATTTACTCACTCAAACTGACTGAATTCAATTAAATGTACTCCATGAAATTACTTTGAATTTACTAAAGTAAATTACATTGAATTTACTCAGGTAAATAAACTGAATTTACTCAAATAAATTGAGTTAATTAAGATAATTAAATGTAATTTATCCCAAAATATTAAATTGAGTTAAAATCTTTAAGTTATATTGAGGCCATCTGATAGCAGAATGGTTGGGGTAAATATCGCATAGAAGATAATGTCCTGAGCAGCATGTCCCTGGTTTAACTCCTGGCAACCCAATGGCTAAAAATGTCGCCAGATTTAGTTGATTAGAGTATATGGGGTTATATTACCAAAATTATATTGAATCAAATGAAACACATTGGATTTATTCAATCAAATTAAATTGAGTAAAATTAATCAAGTTAATTTCATTCAACTAGATTAAACTAGATTATACTGTATTTTAACAATAGAGAAACCTTTTGGGAATGTGAGAGATGTGACATTGGTTAAAACATGCTTTTCTTTTTAACTACTTTTATTTTGAAGTCTGCATCCGAAAATAAAAGCACTATCTTAGACAATGACGTGAAATTTGTTTAGGATTTTCAGGAAAAAATGACTTCATAAATAGGCTGATTTAGAATGTAATTATTGAAGATAGATAAACTAGATAAACAAAATAACCATGAAACATAATTAAAATTGACATATTTAAATAAATACTGAATGTAAATATCCAGTTTTTGAGGTGACGGATTTTATTTTATTTAGCTTTTCACATTACATTATATTGAATTACATTACATTATATTAAATCATGTTACATCTGATACGTGATTGATTGATGCCCTTTTTTGGGCACTTTTTTTTATAGGAGAATATTGGATAGACCCGAACCAGGGCTGTCACCGAGACTCCATCAAGGTCTACTGTAACTTCACAGCTGATGGAGAGACCTGTCTCTACCCTGACAAGAGGATTGAGATGGTAAGTCCCCAGTGTCTTGCTGTCAAGCCTTTACAAATCCAACCTCATCATATTACATCAGAGCACAAATATTGTATCCCTTGAGCCTAAAATTTTGCTGAACATCCTCACTCTCTCCCTCTGTGTCTAGGTGAAATTAGCAGCATGGAGCAAAGAGAAGCCAGGAAGGTGGTACAGCCAATACAGAAAAGGCAAGCAGGTACAAAAAAAGAACAAAAAAAAAAAACAAGAAACATCAAATCTCACCTCCTACTGTTAATTTCAGATGGCTCCAAATGCCAGGCAGTCTTTTCCAGCTAAATTTCTTATCCTAATCCTTAAAAGTGTTTGAGTGATATTCTCGCTCATAGCAAGTGTGTGGGCTTGCATGTGTATGTATACACCTATGACTGCATGTGAATGTTTTTGTTTATCAGTAAATTGTAAATGTGTATAATTTTGTATTAGTCTGTGTGCAATGAGAGAGCTGATTTGCTATTGCCAGCAGTTGGGTTCAGCAATCAGAATGACACACAAAGTCATTGGCAGCTCTGTCTCACTGACTAGTATTCAGAGCAGCGCGCACAGAGCACTGGCTTTTTCATGTTCACCTGATCAGAGGTCTGTCTTAGATAATCACAGATCTGCCAGCACAATTGCAATTCACTGAAGTTCTTGCACAGTGTGCTTGGATTTGCACAGTTTTTTCTTTTTTTCTCTTTATTTCCTTTCTTTCTACTATACTTTCCCTGTCTGTCCTTCTTCTCAAAACTCAAGTGGAGAGATTTGTAATTTTTGCAACGGAAATACAATTAGAATTCATGTTTCTGATACTAAATGTAAGCTAAGGCAGGTTTTTTTTTCTGTGGCTGTATCACTATTATAGTAAACCTGTTTTTGTGTATTTTTTCTCATTTAGTGATATTTTGTGGAGATTAGGGGTACTGCTATGCCAAGCTAAAATCTCTGCCTACTATATTTCACACTATTGTCTGTATTTGTGCCATCCAGTTCTCCTACAATGACATGGACGGGAACCCTGTACATGTAGTTCAGCTGACCTTCCTGAAACTACTGAGCGCCACGGCAAAGCAGAGCTTCACCTACAACTGCCAGAACTCGGCGGGCTGGTTTGATGGCACCTCCCGCTCCTACCAGCATGCCCTCCGCTTCCGGGGCAGCAATGATGAAGAACTGACACAAGCCAAAAGCCCCTTCATCATTGCAGTACATGATGGATGTCAGGTCAGTGCTGGGACACGCCAGAGATGAGTACTAGCTGGACAAACAGGAATTAGCCTTAATGGAACTAGCAGGTTTCTCAGTTGTGTAGCTCTTACCTATTTGTTACTTAATTCAGTAAGTGGTTAGTCAACAAATCACTGACTTGAGGGATTTAGGCCAGAGTGGAGAGAGTTAGCTAGCTGAATTAAGCTGAGCAAATTCTAATAGCTGGCTTTAATTTTTCTCTTCCAGTCCCGCAAAGGTCAGGAGAGGACTGTTCTAGAGATCGACTCCCCCTCGGCAGAGCTGCTCCCGATTATAGATGTGGCTCCGACCGACTTTGGCAACAGCAACCAGAAGTTTGGATTCCAAGTCGGACGAGTATGCTTCAATGGTTAACATCTTGACTGCAAAAAATGAAAGAAGGACCTGCATCACAAGTTTTCAGTGAAAGAAACTGGACTTTTACCACTGCCCCAAGATATATTTATTAGAATTTGCTCCTGTATGTGGTGGGTTTGTGGTATATTATTTAAGATTCCTCAACAGCCGATGAAATAGATTCTGCGGCTATACAACACTAAGAAGAAAGACAAGAGAGAGGACAGTGGGCACAAGGCACATTTACCAAAGGGAAATATTCCATTTAGATATATTTAATTTCAAATGTTTTTGTTTTTTTCACTGAGTGTGCTCTAATTGATTCTCAAGAATAACTTCACCACTTGGCAATGACCACTTATAAATGAGACGATTCTGTCCGATCCCGGAAAGGAACAGTCTGTCATTCTGTGGTATGGGTCAGTTAAGTGGGACCTTTTTTCAGATCATGGAGAAACTAGTTGCTACCTAATGTTGTACAAAGACTGACACTGAATAAATCAGAGACGTCGTCATACTCATTTGCATGATCAGATTTCACTATAATGACAATTGCATAGCAGTTGTGAACTAGCCTAGCATATTAATTCTGCACAAGCATATAATTAATTTCCTGTGTGCGGGAATGATAAATTGTCCTTTTTACCCTTCAACTGCAGTTTTCTCGGTGAATTACCTTGATTAGTATTCAATAGGTGTAGCTAGTTACTGAACCCGACACTTACTTGAATGGATAAGGTTGTTTCCTTTATTGGACTGCTTCCCTCCATGGGCTTGATAATAGGCTTTTTTAGCCCTTCATGTTTTTGAAAGACCACAGTGCTGTATATATCAGACTAACATCCTTTCTACTGTGATATGTACTGCTCTGACATACATCAGCAACTATGTTGGGGATATTTCAGGGCAAGAATTAAGAACATGCTGATGACCATGTTTGCCGTTCTCTATTCATAACTACAGTCCTCTGTGCCAGGAGACAAGTCACGCATCTCTTGAGAGCATCCTACAATTGCTGACATAACCTGTTTTCACTTGTCTGCCCTACAGAGGTTTTTGTTTCTCTGTTTTGTTCATATGTTGAAATTTGAACAGAATATGGTGCTGTTCATTTGACATGATTTGCTCTTCAGTGGTGCTAAAGATGATTTTGTTATTTTTGTGTCACTGTGTTTGTGTGTCTCCGTGGGCAGGATTATAGAACTACAGAGGGAAAGGGTTATTGCTCTTTCAGCAGCATTAAACACCCTCAGAAGCTGGAGACTAGTCTACTGTGTTTTTTGCACATCTTCTGGCTGATTGTGCCATTTTCACAGGGCCAGTGAAAGGAGGTTAGAGATAGTTCAGAGCAATGTGGTTGATCACTTTAAAGGGACAATCCACTCTTAAACAACTTTTACAGTGTGCTTCAGTGATTTTGGACAATAAATCCAGTATTTACACAGACAAACCACTATTTCCCTAAACTAGAAATTACAACATCAAAACTTGAGTTACAGTAATGCTATCATCTGTCAACATTTTGAGAATTTGATCCATTGTAGATCTCTTACTCTGATATTTTTTTCAAATAACTGTTATTGCGAGCTGTGTATCTTAAATTGTCCTCACATCCCAGGAGAGTTACTATGGTTGCTAATATGGTGTCGTAACCACTGTTCAATTATCTACTGTCTGTGGAGCAGCTACAGGATTTGTTTTTACATTACATTATTACTACAGTTAGGCTCTACATTTAAGCTTAAGTGGAACCTTCTTCAAATTAACAAATAGAGCTGTGAAATATTACAGAAATGACCTATGTATGTGAATTCTATTTTACGGTTGATTTTCCCTCTTGCAAATGAAATTTCTTAATGCTCTGCTTACCTCCTCCGACTCAAACAGTAGACTGTGTATCCAGCATGTGTAATTTTACAGTTCACTCCCACTGTCCTATTTGTTTCATAGCATTTAAACATTCCAGCACCCCTTCCCTCCCGTCCCATTCTGCACTGCCCCTCCTATGTATAGTTTTTGTTGTACTAATTTTATATACTGTACAGTTATTCTGAGGACTTTATGAACAATAACCTGTTGCCTGAATGAAAAACAATTGTAACTGTTAAAAAATTATGTGCGAATAAAAACAAAGAAGAAATCCTTCCATTTTCTTTTTTTCTCTGCAGGCCCCATATGGGGTCTAGAACAATATCTACGAGGGCTTGTGGCTGTCTGCAATGTCCAGTGAGATTGTAATAGACAAACAAGCTTCTTCATTACCGACTAGTTCTGCAATATTCACCCAACAAATTCACAATCTGCATCCCCGCACAACGGCTGTAAGCAAATCTGATTTAATTCCCAGTTCATTTATTTCAATTAGCCCTGTTTCAATCCTCAAGAGGGGAACTGGTGAGGAGACATTGGGAAGGGAGGAGTGGAAGGGTGGATGGTGAGAACAAGACAGGTCAGTAATGAAATGGCTGAAGATAAGCAGCAGCTGGAGAGATTTGGTCTATTTGGTGGCAGCAGCACAAGCTGCACTGATTGATATTTATGTGAGAGAGACAAATATAAAAGGTAAAAGTCCTGATGACTGCTTTATTTCAATCAGCGTCTGACTGTGTTTCATCATACCCTAATAATACTCTTTTTTCATTTTATTATTACACGCACAAAATAACTGCTTTTTGCTCCATTTGCACACAGTCATGCGCATGCACAACACACACATATACAAGAGCGTGCACACATGCACACACTCATGAACACACACTCTCTAAAACCTATTCTCTCACGCACATTTAAGTACAAGGTACCCACCCCCTTTGGGGCCCATTGTTCGAGGTTAGCATCAATGCAGAATAAAGGTTACCATGTTATTTTTTCTCATTTCTCCTCTCTTCCACTCAATTGAATTATAACCACGCTAAGCTCTTGACCAGGAAAGGTCATCTGTTTCCACTACCACAGAATAATGATCAAGAGGAAGAGCAGTGTGACTGTCAATATGGTATTTCTACAGTATTATGCCCTTTTTCTTTTCTTGTATTCCATCCGTAAGTGCCTGCTGTGTCTCTGAATTCTTTTTTTCTTCTGCTGAGAGCAAAACCTTTGTTAGATAGCATCACTGTAGATCTATGTACTACTATTATCTGTGGTGAGGGCTAAAACTCCTTGTGCTAGACTAATAATATGACAATAAACCCTCAGAATTGAGTTGTCAAAGATCATTTGGGAACCACTGATACACAGTCTATCCACAGAGAGACAGAGATAAACCAGCTTGAGCAAAGCAAAGAGAAGAGCTCTTCATCCAGCTGATCCTGGAGCTCAGCTCTGTGAAGTCTGTGGAAATCCTGTGGAACTGCACTCCCACAAGAGGAAATGTGTAGTTTATGCTACAAATACAAACATATAACATACACAACAACAACAACAATGCTGAAAAATATGAATGAATGAAAGCTTCTAGAATCTGGAAAACAATCAAAAATTATGTGTATATTTTTTTGCTTTATAATTTGGTATTTAATGCCATGCTATCCTAAAAAACACATTACATAGCAACATTCAGACATGAATTATCATTTGAAAACAAACGTTTTTGACTTTTGATTTTCATGCCGGTGAAATCTAAATAAGTAGAATTTTGTATCAAAATGCAAAGTATTGACTGGGAGCACTGTTTCTGCAACACACAAGCCCTGTAGTGCTCGGCCTTTAAACCAATCTAAGTGGGACTGTTGTAATATCTTCTTAGTATCTCTTCTGCTGTATCTAAAGGGAGACACACTGACTCACACTGTCTCTGATTCACGCTGATCTTCAAGCATCAGCTGTGTCAAATACAGGATATCTACAGTCACCTTCTAAGCTAAGATCTGAAAATGTTGGGTGTACTCTTGAGCTAAACTCTTGGCCAGCTCTGCATTGCTGTTCACTGTGATTCCATCAAGGATTTCAGCTGAGCTGTGGGTCTATAGTTTAGCACTGATGAGCTACTTTTAGGCCCAGGGGTACATAACCCACAGGCAGCAAGATCGTTAGTTGCCGCATACTGGAAACAAGATTGTCTCTCTTATCCCCCTCTCTCTCCCTGGCTCTCTCTCCCATGCTCTTCTCACATCTCTGTCTCATTATTCTTGGGTTGAAAATGTTAGAGATTTTTCTTTGTTGTTTGTTGGACTGTCTAGTCTCCCTCTTATACAATCTCGCTCTCTAATTTTTCCCTGCCCTAAGCTCCTCTCCTGTGACACTGATTCTAACTCAGTTGAACGTGTCACAAAGTCACAGTGAGAAATGAAAAAATTTAACAGACGTCCAGATTAATAAGAGAGTCAGCAGGAATATCAACATTTCCGGGTGAACAGGGACATTCCCATGGTCTCATCACATCCACCCAAATCCGAATGTTGTGTCACAGTAGATAACAGCAGAAATTATTTTCCACGTCACTGGTGTGTTTAGAGTGTGCATGCTGCTCTCAGTTTAGCATCTTGTACTGTACAAGTGTAGGGGAATACTTTGATCATCTCAAGCTCGTGCTGAACATGCTCCTTGATGCGTAGGCCTGTATATATGTTTGTGTGGGTATGTGAAACCATGGGATTTGCAGCTGAGCAGGGGTATTCTTATTAGTGTGCATGCAAGCGTCTCCCCTGCCAGGTCCCATCCGCAGCCCCTTTATCTCAGGAAGGGAGGAGGAAATCATTTCCGCAGATGCCTTTTCTATCAAAAGCGCTTATCGACAAAGCTAACATTAGTAAAACAGTTTGAAAAAAATGACTTGAAGGCGACGGAGGGCAATAGAAATCCCTGGGTGCGTGGACAAAGAGCTTGGTGATGGTTTGGAAGCCCAAGGCTCTGGGTGTCTGAGAGAGCATCAGATGATTATCTAGCAGACAGAGAGCCCAGATTCAAACACACAGCTTGAGAGCACCCCCGCTGCTTCTGACACACACATCCTACTCCTAATTCGCCGTCTGCTGCAACTCTCGGCAACCATCGCCACACCCACACCCACAAACACAACCACAACGACTACCACTGCCAATCCATGCTCATTTAACTTGTTTAATTCCACAGATTACAATAGTGACTATGTGGTTTTGTTTTTGTTTTTTTTTTTTTGGTTTTCTGTGTTTATTTCCAGGAAGCTGTAAGAGTGTTGTTGTTGGCTTTTGGCAAGATGGCAAGACGATCTTTCGGATAAATAAATAGATGGTCCTGATTAAGATTTACTAATGTCATGTGACTAGTGTGAAATGTATCAGATCAGTTTACTCCTGCTTATACCTCTAGAAGAAGTTGAGTGTCAACACATCTCCTTAAAACTGGCCTGGGACAGGGCCCAAGTGTAGTCTGTTGAATAAGCAGCAGTTCTTCCAGAGTATAATTTTGTATATCACAACTTTTTTAACCTCACTAAGCCTCTTTGATTTAATGACAAAACAAGGATAGGGATGTCTTGGCACTCTGAGCCAGTGCCGACTGCATGATGTCTCTGTCACATATGTGAAGAATTTCCAAAAGAATGTCTAGTGGAAGCTCTGGGGTCCTTGCACAGGGGGTAAAGGTACTGGTACAGTAGAAGCATAACAATGTCTTAACCATGTCAGCCAGTGCTGATAAGAAGTGTTCTGTGGTTCTGAGGAGAAAAAAAAAAAAAGCCTATGACAAAGTTCCACAGCCGATGCATATCCTCACATACAAGTAAAACATGGGGGCCATCGATCAACATGATCTACAGGTGTCAAGATACAATAAGGTCAAAGAAGTTAATATTTAATATTTCACTAACTTAACCAACATAAAATCAAAAAGGGGCATAAAGTTTGTGTGTTAGAGAGGTCTAAGGAGTAAAATGCATGTACTCAAAAATCTGTGATTAAACAGGTTCTTTTAGCCTTGAGTAAAAGAGGACAGTGCTGTCTGCAAGCATTTCCAGACAGCCAAAATAAGCAGTGATGTCTTACTTACCAGAGTGGGGGAGGGACAAGGTGAGAAAGAGATGGATGAGAGGAAAGAGAGGGCAGAAGGATTGAGAATGAGAGAAATAGTCATTCACCAGACATGTCTGTATTCTATGACTCACTCAAGCCATTTAAAACATGTAAAGCTGTTCATGACTCAAAGGCAAACTGTGCGAATGAAAAAAACTTAAGCCTGATGAGGTAAACAGGAGGAATAGTCACAGGAGACCTGTATTCAGCTTTGCGTTTGAGCGTGTGTGTGTGTTTCTGAATTGTTAGTGAGTGAGAGAGATTGGTAACTGCGTGACCCCATCGCTCAATAGAGAATTTTTTCCCATAAATCAGACAAGGCAGCGAGAGAAAGCACATGAGAGAGACAGAGATGGAGTGATTCAACTGTGGGCAACTGTGGGAGTACACTGGCTCAGACCTCAGATGAAAAGCAAGGGAAACTAATCGTTTCCATTCACCTCGATGAGTCTGGCTGCTATCGTCTGTCCTAAATGCAAAGAAATTCTCATCTTCTCTCCACCCCACACTCTGTCACCCCTCCAACCTGTCTTCCTCCTCTCTCCCACCCCTTTCCTCTCCCTTTCCTTCTTTCTCCTTCTCTGAATGATCAATGCCCCCTGTCCTGTATCAGTTTCTGTAGCAGCCCTGACATGGTTGTTATTCTATCACAGGGAATCAGACGTGGCAGCATTTCATGGGCACCAGGACACTTTTCATAAATCTTGCAAGGCAGAGGTGAACTGCAGAGGAAGCAGAGCTTGCTGTGCGACGAACCAGAGAGGAACTGGTGCTCAAAAGCCTAATTTAGTCTAAAGACAGATATAGAGTGGTTAGAAACAGCAATGTGTTTTCTGTCACTTGTGCATAATTACCAATGCTGTAAAATCTTTCTGTATCTATACCAGCAAAATAGATAAGATCTGGTTATCAATGCGCTCGCTGAGGGGGTAAAGTCCATCCGTTTCTCTCCCCTTGCTGGTGCAACTGGCAATGTTTGAATTATGCCATCTAATGTGTCACAGTAATGAGAACAATTGAGCCTGTCTCTGCCGTTCCTCAATAATTCAGAACCAACCTGAGACATAAAGCAATATTCTGAATCCGCAATCTGGAATTATTCTTGCAGTCACTCGTTTTTCTATGACTTCCTTTCTCACCATCTCTGATTCACTCCTTCAACCTAGTTTTCTCTTTTTTCATACTGTATATGATCACACATTGCAGCTCAAAAGACCCAAGCCTTCGCTTATCTAACTCGCAAATACACATGCAGCACACACTCACAGTTTGGTGTATTGGTGGCTTTGACTTCATAGAGGGTGAATTATCTAGCACAGAAATAATAAGGGAGAGTTGAAGGTTGAGAATGCAGTATTACTAACAATCATCACTATTCCTCTTGCATAATAAATGATTTTTTTTTTGACAGAAGAAGTGCTAGGATTATCATTTCAATATCAATAGAACACCTGTTTTTGACTTGTTTTTCTGGGTTATAGTAGACTAATGTGAAGGCAGAAATAGCAGGCTAATGTTAACATTAAGCCAGTTTGCAGCACAAACAGGGGTCTTCAGTTAAACCCCCAGTTCTCTATCCGTTTCCTCTAGGATATATCAAATAGCCATTTCTAGTCAAGTCTCATATGCATGCCTGTTTCAGCATCAGATGAAAGTGCAGCAATGTACAGACCGACTGCTTTGCTGCCTGAATAAAACCAGAACCTACTCTGCTTAGACCACACTTCAATGTGAATTCAATGAAAACGCAGGCTCTGTGCGCTGTATGTTTTCTTTTTTCTTTTTTTTTTTACATCTTTACACATGTCCACATGTATTATGGGTCATGTTGTAGAATTAATGTATCCTTATATTAGAGGGACTTTGAACGGGTGAGTGTGCCTATGCTGCTGCAGAACTAATGAGAGACTAGGGGTTTCGGAGTTTCAGGTGCTGGTACTTTGAGAGAGTAGGTGAGTGACAGGGCTCATGAATAGTGATGGCCGACAGCTGCTCATTAACCAAGAGACTGTCTGTCAGCCAGCAGACTCCAACCAAAGCTCTTCCCCTATGTGTATACACACGTGCACATAAACACACACAAGTCGGAAAATACATGCACATGCACAAGCCCATGCAGATGGGCCGTCAACCACATGAATGCATATACACACACACAAACACACACACTAGGTTCATATCCCCTTCATCTGGGTCCCCTGTGTGGAGCAGAGGCCAGTTCTGTCTTTCCCCTAACAGCATGAGCACAGTGTGCCTATTACCTATGTGCTCACGCAGCTCCCAGTGGATCAAGATCCTCAGTGAATATGTAAACACCTGCCAGATGTAAATTCTGAATGAGGCCCAGAGTGCAAAAGGTAGAAAAATAACGCAGTAACCAATGCAGTAACCAAAGAGGAAGTGATATTCACCTTTAAGAGCTTTCAAACTATTGTATTAAAAAAATTTCCAGCACCTTTATTGTCTGCCTCACTTTCATTGTGACAACCTGGAAAGAAAGTTAGAACTCTAGTAAAAGGTGACCTAGAAACCGTATTAACACATGTGCATCTCATTCATTTTATTATTGTGCCATGTACAGAGATACATACAGAGATAGTAACAAAAAGGTGGTTGCATAGTCTTTGCAGGAATATCATACTTTGAGTAGTGTCTTACCCACATTGTGAACAACACTGGAGGCTTATCTAAGAGGACAATGTAAGCCTGATGTGACACTTTGAAATGTGTGAAACATTGACAGCAACTGAGAGAGACAGTATTTGCTGTGCTGATTTAAAACATCTTTTTTCTGTTTCCGAATCAAAAGTTCAACACATTTAAAGGAAAAAAATTAAACACTTCCTTATTTATCAGTATTGAATATGTCATCATTCCATTTTTTTTTTAAAGATTCAGGAAGCTCAATTGGTGGTAAAAAAAAAAAAAAAGAAAGAAAAGAAAAGAAAAGAAAAGAAAAGAAAAGGAATAAAAGAAGAAGCCAGTACTCACTGTGGTGTCTGTTAGTTGTACACGACCAGATGCGGATAGTTTCACTACCATTTCAGGTACAATCTATTGATAGATTTGACAGAATCTGGGATGCTGAATGACAAATTGCTAATAGCAGAATAACTTCTACAGACACCCCTGAATTTTATCTGTTTTTTTATATTTGGAATGCATGCCTTTAATCAAAGCATGCCTGAGACTTCCCTATTGCAAGAATACAGACATACTTCCCAACCCTTGCACACACTAAAGCTATTTATTGGATGGAAGATTTTTAGTTTTCTCTAATTGCTGCCCGAGAACTGTGAGGGGTCAACAAAGAAAATGACAAAATTTTTGTTGTATTGAGGTCCTGCTGTTTACTTATCTCATCCATTGCACAACTTTGTGTAATATAGGGCTTTCGTTTGAAGCTTAACCGAGCGGACGCATGATGCGTGAAAATACAAATAAGGTGGAGAGAGTATCCCCACATTACAGCCACAGTTAACCTGCCAGTTTGTGTTTTACAAAATGTATACAACATACAGATCTACAGTGCTGACAGTTGTTCATCAATCAACATCTCAGCCGTCAGTTTTGAAAGACAGCCTGTCTATACATGACAGTAATGTGCTTAAATTTGTATTGAGCAATATCAATGATAATACCGATTAATTATCAATTAAAAGATGCCCAGTAATGTGAAAAGGCCGCTAGTGCTGCTGAGTTAATCAAAGGTCCAAAGCAAACACATGACTGAATGTGAATATCGTCAGTTAATAAATGAAAGACACTCATATACTTTTTTCAGGACTCAGTATGATTGGCATTATATCTAACATGTGTTGAGAGAGAGTACCTCACTGGGATACCAATGTTGCTCTCTTTGTATATCTGTGTTCCAGAATAACTCACAACAGGACTCAAAAGCTTACAAAGGACTTTGAGGTCAGGCTTAACAGGCAGTTCATTTGGAACAATGATCAAAATCTTTTTTAACGCCAGCGGGTAGTCAGGTAGAGCAAACAAGCCGGAGGGGCTGACTCGGGAAGGTGGGAAATATTGGATAAACTGCAGGTCATAGACATATTGGCAGTGTGTTCCAGAAAGGTAATGGGCACATAGATAACATAGGTTATCGGACAAAGACAGCTCAGCCTGGAAATATGTATGCTATCGCGTTAATTAACTTTTTCAGTCTGATGGCGGAAAATGATTACTTACGGTACTAATTACACAGTAGATTACAACTTACTCATCACTGATATACTCCTCAAAACGATATAGGTCCTTTTGTCATATTAATCTAATTTTCCTACTTACACGATTACGATAAATTCAATTGAATATGAAGATTTATTTTAGTACAACATGATCATTTTTATTTCTTATTAATGCTCAATAACAAACATGATTTGAAGAGAGTCCCTTTGTCCAGTCTATGACTATGTTTCCAAATAGAGATTAATGATAAATGAAGTTACTTTTATGTGATGTTGATAATTTACTCTACTTTCCTGTTGAATCTGCAGATATCTAAAGATAATGCTTAATGTATATAATATAGTGATGCTCCACCTCACCTATAATATTTCATTTGTAAGTAGACTTCTTTAGTCTTTTTTAGTCACCAGTAACTACCTTCTGTGGAAGAGATATGGTAATGCATGAAAACTGTGCATTCTAATTTCGCTTTAATGCTTAATGACTATTTTGGAGGAGAGCATCCATTTGAAAATCACTCTCACTATTCTTAAAGCTAACTCCCATTTCTTGTGAGATTCAAAGCAAAGGAACAATGGGCCGCTAAGCTATAGATGGCAATACGTGCAGCAGCACCTCTTGTTAAAAGCCTCTGATGGAATGCTCCTTTTGTTTGTAATCGATCGAGAGAGAAAGGCATCCACCGTGTAATTGTAGCCTCATTTGATCTCAAATAAACCATGCTGTCCTACACAAGGGAGAGAGCAGGGCAAGGATAAGCTGGAAACACCTTCATTATACCAAACACACACTCCTGCATACTTACTTCCGTGGCCTTACTCTTGCTTGCACACACACACATACAAACACACAGTCATTTGCACGCTCCTTTTAAATTATATTGCCCTCCCTCTGCTGGTCTGTCTTTTTCTCCAATCTCATTCTGTCTTGTCTTCAATCACACTCAACAAACAATTATACACACAAGGTGCGGACACACACACCCATTCACTCTCTCTGCCTATCTCGGAATGATCCTGGGATTGATTCTAGTCACACTAGAGTGGGGCGAAATGAGCAGTCACTCTGAATAGGCAAAGGCATCAAATAATACAGATATGAATGTCGGAGGAATAATTGAAGAAAGTGTTTTATATGTAAAAGACAGAGGAGGATGGAGTGGAATTGAATCTCAGAGAAAATGAGGAGCGGGTTGTGTCCCAAGGGACTGACTCACAATGCCTCAGCTATGTTTGAAGAAAATCGAGGATAATTAGAGTGGTCAGTGGCTTCCATGGGGCCCGGCACAGCTCAGCCTCACTCTTCTTTTATCTGTCCTTCATTCACTCCCTCTCTCTCCATTTGTTAGCCTCTTTTTTACACACCTCTCACTCAATTGTCAGTCTATGTTCATATACCCTATGCCCCAATTTTCTCTCTGTCTCTTGCTCTCTCTTTGTTCTTTCATCCATTGCTTTTCTATTTGTACTCTCCATGCTGCTTTTTTTTTATCATCCTCTCTTACTCCCTCTTTCCCTCCCTCCCTCCCTCCATCCCGCTATCCCTCCCCAAGCAGGCGCAAGGCAACATCAGTTGAGTTGATCAGTTATTCCAGGCACATATGGACAGCACTGACGGGCATAAATCATGAGTATTTTGAAGTGCCCATGCAGGGCTCTCCAGACTGCTTGTAGTGTGCAGAAAAAGCTCAGTGAAACCAGTACATGAAATCCCTCTCTTCTGCCTCCAGTTTCATGCAAAAGCTCTTTCTCTTACTCTTCTTTATAAAGTGTCAACCTCTGCCTCAATGGGCTTTCCCACTCTTTTTCTCTGTGCCTTTCATAATGATCCAACTCTTCGTTAATACTAATGCATCTCCCAACCCTTCCATGTCTGAGCACTGTGCCGTTTCAGCCTGAGAGGTGAATGACTTTTAACGGAATTGCCACCCCAGCACTCTGCGGCGAAGTTTTGAGCCTCTGGTTGGATCCTCTCACCTTATCCCTTGTTTTTTTTCACATTACATACTGGCTAGCTTGTCGGCATGACAACAACACATCTCTATGGCAACAGACTAGCAAGCAGATAGATTCCTGGGTGTTTGGACATGTAATTTTGCTCCAAGTTTTCCCCGAGGTCTCTTGGTGGCAAGACAGCAGATGACAGTCGATACTCTCTTCTGAGCCAGAGGGGGTTAAAACTCGCTCTTCCCCCTCCCACTATCCACTATTACCAACACAGTAACAGGCGTTACTTAGGCCTCAGGTTACTTGGTGTATAACATCACAGTGAGTAATGTTTTGAAAACAAAATAAGAAATAAAGCTTCCCAATAACTGTCAACCAGTCATTGTTCTGTTTTCCAATTCCAATCAGCTGTAAATGTCATCATAAACTAAGATTACCTCTGACTGATATACTGCTAGTCAATATTGTACAGAAATGAAAATCATTACAAATCAATTGAAGTGCTTCAAAATCACAGAGAGGTTCCTGAAGCTTCCCATAAGCATTTGTCTCCCCTTGTGCGGCCACAAACTGACAGGCAGCACAAATAAATCTCCACACTCTGCTCTGTCCTTGTGCTCTCTTTCCCTGTGCCTCCCTCCACAGTTGTCCTCTGTCTCCCCTCCCTCGCTCAAAGTCCCTGGATATTGATTGGGACCCTACCGGAGGGAGAAGGGATAAGATAAATAAGGAGTCAGTGGCCATGAACAGCTCTCTCACTCACACTAACATGAAGGGAAGGATAATCATCTGCCAGACCTGAGAAAGTGGCCCTGTGTTTCTCAGGCCACTTTCATACAAATGACCTTACCTATTGCTTTAGCCATAAGGATCTACAATCTCCACCCCAGACAAGCTCGAATCCCTCAGATTCAGTGATGGTTTGCACTCACAGTAGAACTTGTCATCCTGGTCGTATTTTCATAAAATGGATATAGTTCTTAAGGTAAACCAATTGTTAAACATCCCATCATCAAAGCAGAAATAAAATGAAGTAAAGCTGCAGAGCTGCATTACACGTACTTAAGAGAGGCCTGGTACGCGGTACCTCCTCAACTGTTCAGCAGAAAACGGCATCATTTAAGCATGTGCCTGACAGTTTTCACTCAGTGCTGGATAATTATCTAAGTAGTGCACAGGGCATCATGTTCTTCTACACGGACCATGACACATCATGTCAGACCAAACCACTATCAATCAAGCCAGATTTTACTGAAATGCAATAAGGAACAAAACTGATTGATTGTCACACAGCAATATTTACAGCAAAATCCGGTTATCTGCACACAAATACACAGCACACAGGCATGCGTAAAGTCATCTGTAAACACAAGCTCCCACAGTGGGGTAAATAACTGCCGGTATCTCTTGCAGCGTTGAGAGCAGTGGTGCGAGGCTTCCCCTCAGATTTTGAAAGCCCTATCTGTATCAGGAACAGCAAACCGAAAAAAGCAATTTGCTTTGTCACACAGAGACATGCTTGACTACACTGAATAATTGCACTGTAGCTCTGGAAAGAGCTGTTTTCCTTTTATCTAATGAAGGCCTTCAGGGGAGGGAGCATGGGTGTGTGTGTGTGTATATGTGTTTGTGTGGGTGTGTGTGTGTGTGTGTTTTGTGTGTGCGTGCATACAGGACTGATGTGCAATGTATATGTCTCAGTACTTCTGAATGTATATATCCACAAATATCCATGTGCAATGGAAAGATAAGTGGTTGGAGCATAGAAGAAGAAATTCATTGGTCTGTTTCCATCTAATCCAATGTCTCCCGTGTCCCTTTGCCTCTTGCCTTCCTTCCACACTGTTCCAATGCAATATATTGATTTATCAAATCTGCATGTTGCCTTTCAGCTAAGTCCAGTTCCAGATCTGAGGCAGTCCCCTGACTAAATAATGCAGAAGCAGACTGGAGAAAAAAAAGAGCCCCTGTGCCTGGCCTCAGACACTAACTCCTAAGAAGTGCTGAGTACACACTCTGCAGCCTGCTAACCTGTCTCTGCGGAGCTTGACATAGTGCTGTGGTAGCTGGAGGGACAACTTCAGCCTCCAACCACAACTTAACTAACAGCGCATATGACTGGAAGAGACCTTAGTGAGAATTTGGAGAGTCAGGTTAAAGAGAAGCAGTGTAAAGGAAAAAGTGAGTCTCTCCCTCACCTTTGCCTACATTAGTGGTCAGAGCAGTATCCAGAGGCAAATGAGAAAGCACGATTCGATTATCAAGGCCAGAGGAGGGAGGCATGGAGAAAATGAGAAAGGGAGGACAAAGAGAAAACAAACATCGGGGAAAAAAGGAAGCACCTTCTCTGATGACTACTTGTGTGCTCAGGAAAAGGTTTGTGAATTGCAGTAATGGCTCTAAAGCATTTGTTTCACTGTGGAACTGTAATTAAGCCATCAGCGACAGTTTAGAGTCTTTAACTTCATAATGAGGCTGAATGTGCGCAGTTCGTGCTCTGTGGATAAGCTGCTGTAATCACTTCTATCTGCTTAATTATGTAAAACCATTCTTTTATCCTACTAGTGTCTCGCTTTTTATCTCTTCCTCTCTCCTGCTCAGTTTGTCACAGTCTCATCTTTTGAAAAAAAAAAAAAAAACTGGTATCATATAAGCATAAGGATGCAGCAGGAGTGAACACACATGCTGGGAGATATGAACCTTAGACATCTATGCTGTGAATTGTCAGTTTAAATGGCTGCCAGGCGATAAAGTACAGCAAGAACCCTGTGTTAACAAAGGGTACTTTGGGAAGAGGTGTGTTAGCTGCAGCTTCTTTAAGAATAAGCACTAAGCTCTTAGCACTCTGTGGAGCTTATTATTACCTTTCTCTATGCTCTCTTTAGTTTTGGTCAGAGAGACATTATATCTCATATGGAGGCATTGTATGAGAAATTTTCCTTCCTTCTCCCTCGCTCTTCAATTTTCATTTTAGACTTTGGGTTCATAACTTCACTCCTGCATATTCCCTGAATTACAATAGGACTGTTGTTATCACTAGTTGTCCCGCTTCAGAGTGACAGAAGTGAAGATACAAGCTGGGTGCTGCAGGTTATTTACAATAGAAGTAAACACTATCTAGTGCCATGTCCCTAATGGAGACAACCTTGTACTCTTTTCCGATAGACGTACATCAAAGCTCTCCTTCTAGAACTTCAGAGACTACACCACACTGCTACATGCCACACACACAAAAACATGTACTCACTCACTCACTCACTCACTCACTCACTCACTCACTCACTCACTCACTCACACACTCACACACTCACACACTCACACACTCACACACTCACACACACACACACTCACACACACACACACACACACACACACACACACACACACACACACACACACACACACACACACACACACACACACACACTCTCACATATCGTTGAATGTGTGGCAGGGGAGAGTGAAATCTTGCAATGCTCAAGAACTTTACACCATTGACAGGCTACAATGGGAGAAAAAAGCCCTAAATGCATGAAAAAACATGAAGCTGCCGCCGTTTCAATGGAGCAGAAAAAACAGGAGGCAAAAAATGTCAACAACAAATAGCTGCTGGTTTCTGTTGCCGCAGGCAACATGGACTTTGGTTCCCTCATGTTTCTTTCCTCCCGCATTATGCATCATCTTTTCATCCAATTAAACACAAACACAGGCAACAGAGTACAACTCAGGGAGCATCTTAGGATGGCTCATTCTGGGTGAAACAGACGGACGAGGGAAGCGGAGGGAGACACGGGAGGGACAGGGGAAGGGGAGAAAGGGATGGTTCGAGATACCACAATGGGAAGATGTGATTGTGTGTGTATGTGTGTGGTAGGTGGCTTCACTTAAAAGATGGACCTCTTGGCAGACCACCACTACAAATCTGCCAATCTGCATCTCCCCTCATTCCTTCATGTTTCTGTGAGTCTGTGGAGGGCATCAATCGCCATTGTTTTGTTTTGTTTTGATTCAGCGACATGAGCAGACTGCCGTGCAGTTCATCTAGATGATGATTGATGATGTTTGCTGAATTATGGCGAGGCACAGACATCAAGCATGGCGGGGGCCTCTTCTCAAAAACCCCAGCTGAACCTGAGTTGTCCTTGCCCCGGTTGCCTTGGTTACATGCAGGTAGTAAAGTGAGACAGCAGAAGAGAGGGTGTGAAAAGCCATGTTTAATTCCATCTTCAGGCAGCCATTGAGGGTTTCACACCTTTCCCTCTGGGCACTCGGGTGAACATTGCTATGGCAACTGAGCACTCTTAACCTTCTGACCCAATTGCTGGTTGAGTTTCACCACCCCTAACTTGTTTTGCATTATTCTAGATGTCAAGATGAAAATATATAAGTTTTGTCTTTATTTGTATGAACTGAAACTGGAGATTTAGAGAGCTGTCTTTGCCTTAACACTGATCTGACAGGAAAAAAAATGGAAATTTTAATTGAAGAATAACAGCTTTTGATAAATCCTAACATGAATGGAGTTCCACATTGAAACTGTTCGGCAAGTTTCTGCCTGAAATACAGGAATTTTTTATTTTTAAATTTAGTGTCCAGATTTATTATGACTTTCAATGGGTGAAATGGAAAGGTAAACTCAGCAGATGGGTGAGTGTCAGCTGTGGCAGGCATTGTGTTGAATGAGGTGTTTCATTCTATTTACATAGGCATGAGTTTATTGGACAGTCAATGAGAAGCATGACAGTCAAACATGAGATGCATGCATTTTTAATGTTGGCATGAGGCTTTTGTGTTGATTTGGAGTTCTCTGTTATGTTTGCAGTGGTGTCAGGGTTAACACTTCTCCATCTGTGTGTATTGACATGTTTATTCTGTAGTGAAGTGTGTTAGTGTGTGAGGGATTGACTGTGTGTCTATTAATCAGCTCGTATTCAATCCTAACCAAAGACCGAGAGCTCCAAGCGAAACATTATCCTGTGTGCCCAACAGGCTACCTAATGTAGATTCAACATTCTGCTTAATTTCGGGAAGCATATGGTATTTCAGTCCATAATAACTCAGCAGCATCAGCAGCGAGAGCAACATTAGGAAGATCAATAACAGGCACAAGCTCTGTTACAGGACAGACTCCAATGTTTGCTAGATGGATAGAGCAACTCATGTACTCGAACGTCACTAAATCCAATTAGACTGTATATCTCTGCGTGATGATCTATGATCTAGTCATTCACAAGAATGTTTAATATTCAGTATAACCATGAGCAAAACACTGAACTCCTCTTTCTCCAGCTCAGTTCCAGTTCATTCTAACAGTGAATTCTTCTTGCTTTCCTATTACATTATACAACAAAACTGGGTACACTCCTTACATTGATTGTATTATTTTATTGTTATATATAAATAGGTTAGAAATTAGAGCCCCAAACTGCAACAGGGAGAGGAGAAGGACTCTGACCAGCTAAGACAAAATAAGGAGCTTGTACCTCAGAGTGTGGCTACTATTGTAATGCGGACATAGTTCGGATGTGAAATCTACCACATGGACCAGAAAACCTTACTTTTTAAATTATGCCACAGACTGGTCCCCTCAACATACTCAAACACCAATGACCTCTTTCACCACCTATGCCAGGATCACATCAAACACTAGGGAGAGAGAAAAATAAAATAAAATTACAGTTGAGTGCCTAAAACAACCCCAAGACTCAGATGCTGCAAGAGGCTTTACTGCCTGAGCAAGTAAGAAACCATACTATGCAACTTAATAAAGACGGGAAAAGGTACAAGACAATCAGTAAGCTACTGAACATAAGCTGTAACACAGTCGCAGCAGTGGTTAGGAGGTATAGGAAGAGCATTAACAGCATTAACAGCTGGCGCAGTAGCTGGCCCCAAAAAATGATGCCACTAACATTTTGCTAAATACACAACCTTGCATTGAAAAACAGACAGGTATCTGCTTTTTATTTGGTACAAGAATAATCTGTGTTTCACTGGGTTCTCAAACAGTGTGAAGGACGTCACATGAAGTCAACCTCTACAGAAAAAAGGAATTTTCCCTCATTGGGTTTTAGCGAGTATTATAAAATGTTTCCACAGGTTACTTACACAAAGGCCCTTAAACAATAGTTCATGTCGGCTTTAAGGAGAGTGTTGAGGACACTGTCAGAATCCAGCTGGCCCAATTCCCAGTAGCAGTTGCCATAGCAACCAAGGTCATAAAGATATCATGGATCGAGACTCCAGTCTAGGGAGGGTCTAGACACCGGGGCCCCTCAGCTCAGGGACAGACTATATTCTCTTGGGATTCCTTAGACAACTTTACTTAGATGAATTGTTTATGATTTGGTACTCAATAGAATCTCCACAAATTTATGGATCCAGGTTTAAATGAAATCTGCAAGAAGGAAAACCTTCAGAATTGGGTGGGGTTAGATAGTGTTAACTGTGCTGGTGTTATCTCTATTCTCCTTGGTGAAGCTTCAATAAATGCCACTGCTTAAGACATCTGGCTTAGGATTTCTTCCATCAGCTCAAAAGTTTTCCATCACACAGATAGTGTCAAAGAAGAAACCCACTACTCAAAACTGCACAAAACTTAGATTAAGCTTTGCTAAAGAACAGGAAAAGATGCCTGATGAATGTTGGCAGAACATTTATTTTGATTTGATAAAACCGTAATAAGTTTGGTTCAGATGAGATGGGGTCCATCGTGTTTTTTGCATGGACCCGGCCAGGACCACCATAGTGACTGAATGGTTCCAACAATAAAACATAGAGGTTGCAGTGTGCAGATATAAAACTCCATGAGTGCAAAAGGTGTAGGGGGGATGACATTTATAGATGGCTCTATGATTGCAAGTTTGAATACCTAAATACAGAATGGCAAGATGACTCCCAGTGTCAAGAGGCTTGGCAGGAGAGGAATTTTCGAACATGACAGTGATCCTAAAAAGAAAATTGAAAGAAATATCACAGGAGTTTTTAAAGAAGAAGAAAGTGAAAACCTTGACCTAAACAACTATACCTTCTGACTAAAAGGCAATAGAAAACCCGTGGAGTATTTTACAGGCAGAGCAAAAAAACCTTCCAGCAAAGAACAGCTAAAAAGAATATTCTGCTAAAACTGGCAGAACCATTCTCCATATAAAATAACAAAGAAAATAGTATTAAAAGGACAAGATTTGTAACTACTTAACATTTTAGTCATATTGATCATGGGTGCACTTAGTTTTGTTGTTTACTCTATTTAAAGAGAATCAACATTAATTTAGTGACAGGCTTGCAAACTTTGGCTCAATACAAAAAAAATTTAAAAATCCCATCCATATAGTGGTGTTTTAACACTAAGGAACCTTATTTTTGACAGAGTGCCTGTAGGCAGTCAGAGAAAAAAAAACTCACACACACACAGAAGTACAGTGCTGGTGGTTGTTAAATGAAGTCCTCGGGCTGCTTCAAAATAGTAGATATGTTGCATCGCCTGAAAATATTGCAGGAGCACACACACACTCACTCACAAAGATTAAAAACGGAGAGAGAAATAACAGATTAAGTCTTAAAGCATGAAATACAGTCAAGCATACAGTACATACATCAATAACTAATATACCCACTGAGGACACTTAGAGTAACAATAAGAGGATTAGAAGTAAAAGAGGCAGAGAAAGAGAAGATGACTTCAGAAAGGCTGAATAAGGTATAGACCCAAAAAAAAAAAAAATTAAACCAGTGATTTTAAAACCACAACTGCCAAAAACAATGGAGTCACATGTGAGATGACAGGTAGCGAGAGATAATTCCTGCCTGCCTGCCTGCCCTCCTGCCTGCCCTCCCTCCCTCCTGCCTGCCTGCCCGCCCGCCCGCCCGCCCGCCTGCCTGCCTGCCTGCCTGCCTGCCTGCCTGCCCGCCCGCCTGTCCACCCACCTGTGCCTGCCTGCCTGCCTGCCTGCCTGCCTGCCTGCCCGCCTGCCTGCCTGCCTGCCTGCCTGCCTGCCTGCCTGCCTGCCTGCCTGCCTGCCTGCGTGAGAGAACAGACAGTAGCCCAGAAGGTCTATTATTTAATTTCTCTAGGCCTTCTTGGGCTGACTCAGGGATAAAAAGAGGAAAAAATGCTGCATCTTTGACAAATGGGTCATGCTTTGTTTGCATGTACCTCAAGAAAAATGGATGGAGACGGAGGAAGAGATGGAGGCGAGCAACCATGAGAAGGGAGGAGTCTGTTTTCACAGTATACGCCTTCCTCAGCATGACCATTAAACACACTGGCACTCTGACCCCATGCAATGACTCAACATCACTTTTACTCAACCTGGCAGCCTTGGGCTTCTCTATTATTCTTAGCCTCATGCTCTACTGTACGAATCTGAACAGAGACACAGTCCAGGATTGTACAGTAAAATAAAACTCCGGTGAAAAACAACAGCACTGGAAGGCAGGAATAATTCTTTCCTTCATCCTTTTTTGTGCACCCCCCCCCAAGCTTCTCATTTCACCTCCTCATGGTTTTCTCCTGCTGGGAAAATAGAAGGGTGTGCACCATGCCACGAGGGCAGCAGCTGGGTAGTGAATGTCAGCCCTCTGCTGAACCACACAGGGGCAGGGGCTGGAAGACACAAGGCATCACACGTTCTGATATGAAATCCTTTCTGGAGTGCTATGAATGAATCTGGCTGTTGCAGGTGTTAAAAGCCACAAAAAGTGAAGCCTCAAGGTTTAGGTTTTAAGAATAAACATTTAGTTGAATTTAACTGTAAAAATAGGTGACCTTTAGGGGAACAAGATAATTGGGAGGGAAAAAGAACCCAAATGGAAGGGAAAAATAAAAAATATGGTAATTAGTGCTCTGCATGTTGAAAAACCATGAATAAACATATTTTATTCCATAATAATCAACCTTGTGTAGAAGAAATGGGAGCCTCACAGTCCATTATATCCCAGTGTGCAAGCGATTTGTAACTGTCTTCCATAATGTTCTAAATGAATAAACTTTCACCCTACCTCTGCTTTATGACAGGAGGTTCCATAGTATACATTTGAATAAAAAGGAGTTTATGTAAATGATTAGCTCTTTGTGAGAGCGCAGTTCTGACTTTACATACAGCTAAAGTGAAAAAATATTTTGATTTTTGCAAATATAGTGTGAGTATATACTGTGAATATACTGTGCTCATATCCCTGGTGGTACACAACCATAATTAAGCTACTTTTAAGCAGTTACTAAAAACAATGCATCATGTACCAGCTGTCACTTAATACACAAAGAGGATGTGCTCAGGTCACAGTTGTGCAAAACATGGCATATTCTTGTTGGCTATGTATTTGGCGCTTTATTTCTTTGAGTTTGTCAAAAGGAAAATGGAGTGGGAGGGCTGAACACACTCTTCCCAGCAACAGTGCTTTTTTTTTTTTTTTTTTTAATGTTCTGTCTTTGTGGATTCAGCTTTCTTGATACCATCAACCTTTAAAGGGATTCACCTCAGTCGAAATGTTGTGCATTTTGCCTTTGAAAATGTCTCTTTTAAGCCAAGCTATTTATTAAGGGATGAGGGTAGAGTGGGCAGCGGAGGCTTTTATATTTTTCATAGCCATTTCAGGATCGCCAGAAGCCACAGACACAGCCTGTCAAAAAGCCGGGGAATCACAGGCCCACACCAGTCAGTCTCTCTGACACAGCTCACATGGACACATACAGAAAGATATAAACACACTGACCATTTGCACATCCCATTCACAATCTCACTTAGCCTGGAAAATACATATTAGAATGCCAAACCATCTTTTAATCATCTCTCTCTTAGCCAACAACAATTATTATCTTCATTGTAATCAGGGAAAGAATAATCTTTATCAATTCACTAAATCCCAGAGAATCCCTCTGTTTTGGCATCTTCTAATTGGATATACGTCAGAGCTGAACTGATGGCATTAATGTAGATCTGACAGCCACTATCCCGATCTTTTTCAGTGCACACAGTTATTCACAGCCGGGCTTATGAGCAGGAGGACATTATCGATGCTAAATGTCAACTCTTTCTCGAGGAGCCTGCCACTGTGGTGGAGGAAATTTTGTGTAGCAAAAAGCATTGTCACCGCAAGCAATGTTGGATCTATCTATCTTAGTTGTCTGCCTATCAGTCACCGGAGCAAGAATATTGTCGGTGCAAGCGGGGCTCTCTCTCTCTCTCTCTCCCTCTCTCCCTCTCCCTCTCTCCCTCTCTCTCCACGGCGTCCAAACACACATACACACTCGAGCACGCACACCCACACGCACTGCCAAGCTTGGCTGCATCAAAGAGTGGCACTTCTTTGACCGGGCTCCTAGCACACACACACAGACGTGCTGCTCCTAGCGTCGGCACCTTGCAAGCACAGCAGTCACCTTCCAACCTCTGCTACTCCCCCAATCCACCCCCACCCCCTCACCCCCGTGCGCTCCCCTCGCTCAGTCGCAGCTACCTTGCAGGACGCAAAGGGGGAGGACCGCCGACCGTCAGCCTCGTCCGATCACAGCATCTGAGGAGTTTTTTTTTTTTTGCACACTGGCAGACTGGAGCGTTTGCATTCGCTGGCTCCCCCCACCCCCACCACCCCCCCCACTAAAAAAAGAGTCTATGCTCCAAGAAAGACACGCGGCTGGTCGCTTTACCGAGCCAGAGAGGGGCTTCCGTGCGTCCTGGTGATGAGGTTGGTGGCGCACAGCCGACACACCATTAAAGGAATCCCTCTGTATCTGGAGAAACCGCCCCAGTAAGGGACAAGAACGGAGGGGGTGGGGGGGTGGCGGCGGAGAGGAGCAGCGGGAACTGGTGTCGGCTGGGACGCTATCATTTCGACTGGGATGCATCTCTTCAGTGCCATGTTTCTACTTGTGATGTTAGCTGTCATGCTCTGTGAGGTAAGAGACTCCGACACAAACGCTTTGCAAGCTCTGGATGAGCATTGTTTAAAAGTTCCCTAAGCGGTGCTGGTCAGCTGTATCTGGATTCTCAGATTATTAAGGCGATTTAAGGAAGAACCGACGTCTTAGAGAGTTCAAAGGGAGGGAAAATATGATGTTAAGTCAGTGCGAAGACTGTATTCATGGTGGAGCATTAAATAGGTAATTCTTTATGAGGGGGGTCTCCTATTAGTATGGAACCCAGTGTACTGATGAGAGCATTGATAGAAAGTTCAATAAGCAGAGCAGTAGTAGGTAAGTCCACCTGAACTCGGTTCACTTGCTGTTTTATTTAGGGAATTGAACTCCCACGGACATAAATCTTGACGCGATCTATGGTATGAACTGCAACGAGTGGAACAAATGATGGTTAAATGGCACCGACGTCGTCCTACAGAGGGGAAAGTGAGAATAAATGATAAATAATGCGTAATTGATTTCCAGGGGCTGTGGTGCCTTCTGTGCCCCGGGGGTCGTTGTTTTCATAGACCCTCCTGACTGCCTCCGCATCACAGACGGAGAGGTCCAGGGGGGCTCCCCGAGAAACACTATAACTGATTGCGCTGATTAAGCGGAGAGAGCGTCAACGCTGACACTTTGTTTACAGGAATCCGTGTGTGATTTGTGGCTGTGAATGCGAACCGCGCTTAGGCTAATTAGTAGTGTACCAGCCGGGCGCCAAACAACAAATGGTTGTAGATCCTGGAGATGTGTCTGAGTGAGCGGCGTGCTGTAGTTGCATGGCACTCGAGAAAAAAAAAAAAGAAAAAGACGTGCCCGTTTGGAAAAATGGAAAAAAAAAAAATAAATAAAAATGACGAGCTCTGATGTGACAGTTGAAGATTGAAGTGAAGGACGGTAAATTATTTGACCCAGAAAAGCTTTCAGTCAAGGCAGGAGCGTTTGAACTTGCAGGGGGGGTCGGGCTGGTCAGCATACATGCAGTGTTGAGCATAACCCCTGAGAGCTCAGAAAGTATAAGCTCTGCTGATAAAGTGGCCACAGTTTGCCCGTTATTTGGGAGTGTGTGTGTGTGTGTGTGTGTGTGTGTGTGTGTTGGGGGGGGCTGATAATCCGTAAATTGGACAGCGCCCTCCCGCACCTACGGTTTCATGCAGCAGTATTTTCAGGACCATGGACAGCGCCGTGTCGCACCTTCGGTTAAAAAACAGCAGTCTGAGTCAATTTGGCACCAAAGACCGCGCCTCCTCAAAATATGGCGAAGGCCACCAGACAGATCGCAGGGCTGAAATAAAAATCTGTGAGGCTGAGAAACGGATTGAACAGAGATGCATGTACGGGCAATATTTTCGTAACATTCTCTATTACGGTGATGAAAAATACCGGGGGGTGGGATACGACTGGCGAAAGCCTATGATCACATTTTGCTGCCTCTGATAACATGTCACTCCAGTGCATTTAATATATTCAAATAAAAGCTGGGCCCACGGTTGTAAATTTATTCAGCCATAAGGAATAATTAGTGTCGTGTTGATGTTACATGTTGAGATAGTAAAGGCCATATGTTGCAGCATACTGTACATCAGTGTCTTGTATGTCATGTCTACAGGGTGGCTGGACACTGCAGTTGACCTTTAACATGGGCAGAAGCTGCAGTATGTTTTCAGTCTACGAGAGGTGCACTGATGACGGAGTTTTACTGTACACCTGTGTGTCGGGTTCAAGGTTTAACATGGACAGCACAGATGGTATCAGAGGAAAACGGGATCATTTAATTTGGAATGGTATGAAAGCAAAGCGAGGGCGATTCCAGCGCTCTGATTTGACATTCACATTGAACACATCCCTATCCACATTACTACCACAAAATGAAGCCATGAAGACGTGTTGGTGTGCCTCTTAACCGCCTTTGAATTAAATTAGTTATTAAGTCTCCTGATGCCTCATAAATAATTTAAACAACTGAAAATGAGCTGACTTTTTTTTTTAAATGTCTCATCCAATAGCTAATTCTAAATTCCAGTACATGTCTATCCTATGAGAATTAACACAGCACTACAGATGTGGAGAACAAATGTCACTGTTAAAAACTTGTGCATGTGACACTGAAAATGCATCTGGTGATTTACTATCATATCTCAATCCTTTCTTCAGTGGGTTCATACTGTAATTGGCCTTTGGGGGCAATTTGTTGTAAATGTTCACATTAAATATTTACAAGAGTGAAAGAAAATATGACGCCAACCATCACCCTAAGATTGCACAGCAAACATAAAGAATTGATGACTATGTACTGCAAAGAGGATAACACTCCCTACCAGCGGAGTTGAGATATCCACAGATTTTCAGTCACCATCTCAGCACAGGCCTGTATGAAATATTTAGAGGGCTTTAATGAGACAGATGCACTTGTACGTTCACTGCATGTGTTTGTTAAGTACCCATAAAGCCCAGGGGTCCACAGTGCCACAGATACAGATGGGCACCTGCCTGACCTTGGCACAGATGCCTTGCTATGGCTATGGCATCGAACCGTGAATGACAGGATGCACAGACCTAAGTGCATGTGTATCTGTGTGGATTTGTAAGTAATGCAGTTATTATAGACCCATATACTGTATAGTGTGCAGCACCTATGTTGTAGTTGGTTGGCTTCCCCTTTAACAAAGAGAGAGAGATATTATGCAAAGTGAAAAAGGCAGTTTTTCCAAATAGTATTCAAGATGTCAAAAATACCAAGGATAATGCAACTCATCTCCTCTAAATGTACAGGGCATTCAGAGGAATTCATTTTGCAAAGAATAAAGCTTTTTTAATTTATATTATTTTTGAACAAATATACAAAATATTGCTTGTACTGTATGTAACAACTGTGAACAGTCAGAAGGTAGAAATTATAGTATATTGGCATAATATGGAATGTAATGAATTTTCTCCAAAACTCAGCATCTTTTTCATTAGCCTGGTTAATATTAAGAGCTTAGTATTGACTGTTCAGAATGTAAATTTGCTGCAACAGCAGAAATACTGGCTCATAACCTAATTTATTTTGGAAACATGAGATGTTCCATTCACTGTGCGTAGAGTAGAAGTTAAATCTAATGTGATGGATGAAATTCATGTGAACCACAGTATGATATGATCCGGAGTTGTTACACACTGACAACTGAAGACCACAATAAAGTTTAGTGTTGGTGAATTTTTATCACAAGTAAGGTCACTTTGAATTTGGTTGGTGACAGTATAACTCCTCTGTTCAAAACAGAGTTTGAATAATATCAGTAACATTCTCAAAAGCTTATGTAATTAGAAGAAAGTTTGCAGATCACAAAGATGTGTGTTCCACTAATATTCCTGTCCAACCATTAAACTGGTACAAAACCGCTTGCTGGAGCCTGACTGAGAGCCAAGGTAATATTGTTCAAGGGGACAAAAGATTGCTTTGTTTTTGTTTTCTGTAGCTGCTCAATTTCTGCTTCGGTTGTTGGGTATAAAGATTTTTTTCATGTACTTGAAAGATGCGCATTTAGGTTTGGAGGCAAAAAAAAATACTGTTGCAGTCCCACTTGAGTAAGAGGAGTGCCAGGGGAATGCCATTATTGGTTTAAGATGTCTGGCCTTGAAGACTCCCAACACTACCATGGTTTAGAGTGATGGAAATGAACATTTGCTTTGGTGTTTTTCTGTTCAAACACTCAGTGCGGTGGGGGAGAAAACCTAATTGCTTGTCATTCTCAAAAAGGGAGACAGACCCTGTGTAAGCAGTTGGCTAGATTTTTAAGTAATTTACTTGATCTCTTCTCTCACCAGGGATCATGATAAACAATCAGTTTGAACAGACTACCGTTTAGGACCTTGTTAAGCTGTGTTTCCCCACTTTAGATTGGTGTGATGATTACACAAGAAACTTACCCGGCTGGGGTCGATTTATAGATAAAAGGCAAGTTGTGTAAAGGAACTAGCACTTGTAAATCACGGTGTGTTAGTACTTTGATATAAGTGTCACTGAAATGAGATGATTTTATTGATGCAAATGAACCAAAGCTACAATATTGAAGCTATATTGAAAAAGACTTTTCTTGCTGTATGCCATTATTATCAACAAGCGTGACATACTGTATATTAGGTCTGATTCCATATGAAAAAAAGACTAAAGTTATATAAAGCTGTAAGCTAATGCAACGCTAATGCTATACACAATGTCCACATGTGTGGACAACAAAGACAAACCTCAGCTCAATCAGTCAGGGAGGACAAACAGCTGGATTGGCTAATGTCCAATTGAGACAGCTTTAAACAGTCCACTGACCTGGCAGTGACCCTTTGGCCAAAAATCTGGTTCCTGGTGCCAGTCCAATGAGAGCAAAGCAGCATGATCACAATAAAAGCCCCTCTGCCCATCAGACATGAGTGTGATTGGTCACTTGTGGTAAATTTCTGTCCCTGCCTCCATGCCAAAGGCCTGTTACACATCAACCATACCAAAAAAACACTGAAGCTTGTGAAAAAAAAAAAACAATTAAAAAAAAGCTCTCTCTGTTATTATTATCAGAGAGCCTACCCGTTAGAGGCTTTTCTAAATATTGAGGAATGAGACTGTGCAGCTGGATGACAGTCAAAGAGAAACAGAGATATGAGTCTACATTTTCCAAGAGAGAGGACACTAGGTAGCAGGCTGGACAGAGTGTGCTCTGCCAAGCAGCAGCCTAACCTCCACCTAGAGAATTAAACAAATGAAAAGCTGCAGGAGCAGGGGTGTAAATCTGCCAGTGAGAGGCAAAGAAGCACACTCAACTGTTAAAATCACCTTGCTATGCTATGACAGGTCCAGTGCTGGTCTGACTTTACATAACAATAAATATTACATACCACACAGGCTCATGTAATTAGAAGGTTATGCTGCAACCTAGAGATATAACTTTCAATCCAATACCAGAACATTACATATTCTCTATGTAGTTCACATAGCGTTAATTTTCCTTATAAATGGTGATAATATGTAAGCTTAGTGTAATTTTCATGTGTTTCTTGAAACTGACTTTCTACATTGCCTGTCAGTCTGTAACAATCATGTCTAGCACTATGTGGGTGAGTAAGTAAGAAGGCAGAGTTAGATTAGCCACTATGCCTGCATCCACCTTCATGCACTCCCCATTAATATACAAAGGTGCTGCTTCACAATCAGCCACAGATAATGAGGTTGCATTATGCTTGATTCAGTGCTGCTTGAAGAGATTGAATAGTATGTGTTTGTGTCATGACTGATTAGGGTAGAGCTCAAATCAGTGGATGATAATGACACCGCATTGTGTGAGTCAGAATCCTACCACTGTAAAGAGATTTGTTTCGTAAAAGAGACGCTGCTTAAGAAAGGGGACTGGAGCAAAGAGCTATTGAGCCTTTATGCTGTCCACTGTTCAATCCCTCATCTCAATCTTTGATGTGCTTTCATGTAGCCTGCTGCTTCATCATCAGAGGTCTGTGTGTGTTTGTGGGGTCAAATAATCTCCACACTCAGTGACATTGTGGACAAAAAAAAATTTACTTTAGAGTATTTTTTTTTTCTGGCTAAGACTTTGTTTAGGGTTAAGGTTGATTAATTTGAGGGTGTTAAACATGTTGGTTTTATGGTTACAGTGGATACCACGTCTTCACAAGTACGATGTGTGTGTTTGTGTGTGTGTGTGTGTGTGTGGGAGATAAAGTAAGGGTTGGTCAGCAGCATGCATGTCTTTTTAATGAATGGGGGGGGTTCTGTGCATGTGTTGGTGGTTTAGTTTTTCATTATGATGTACCTGTTTCTGGCTCAGTTTTATAAATGCGTTTGCTCATGACTCACACAAGGGTGATATTAGTGTGTGATGATGGCAGTGAGTTTTTTTTTTTTTTTTTTGGGGGGGGGGGGGTTGGCTTTGCGGCCTGGGGTAAAACGGGTGACTGATTTTACTACTGCAGTGCTTTGGATGAGGCATGATGGCAGGCGGCGGTGTGCTGCGTGATAATTGGTTAACAGATGGAATGCCGGGTAGAGAAACATGTGAAGCCAGTGGCCTGTCTCCCAGACTAACACTGTGTGTCCTTGTCATGATTGGCCCCCTGAGGTAGAAGGGGCTGGTCTGCATTAGCCTCACCTTTCCAAGTGAAATGCCCTTTTCAAAATTTCTACAAATGCAAACATACATGACCTTCATACCTGAAACAAACAATGCTCAAAACATTGAACTTAACTTCCTAAGAACCGCTGGCTACAATATATAACAAATTACTTGTATCCTGTGTAGTCAGTCAGATTGTCATAGCAAATGTTCCTAGCATTATAGACTACCCACTAACTGTCACAGATGAAACAGATCCCTTTGTTTCTGTTCGTGTTCTAATTTTTTAAGCTCTGAAACTGTTGGACCTATAGAATTTATCTGTTTGGAGAAACCCTGGACATGTAAGTGTTTTTTTTTTCCACATATTTCAGGACAAGGAGCACTCTCAGATTGTCAGCCAGATAGGAAAGTCCGGTAACCTTGTTATTTAGTCCATGTTTTAAGCAACCACTTACTCATTCAGGGCCAGGGACTGACGACTATTTATGCTCTAGGGTTGTATGGACTCTAAATGACCTCTGTTGCTGTTTTCTGTCTTGTTGAAAAACCCAACGGCCTGCTGTCCTAAAAAAATGACCATTGGCCATTCTGTGCACTGTGCTAGCTGATTCTCAGGCAGCTCATAATCAAATGCCTTTAAGGTCCTATTGGACTGAGTATGAAATACAGTTGTTAGGGCCTTGTCATTTATACACACATGGTAAACCTGGCAGCTAAACAGCAGCCAGCTGCACACTCCGGAACTGATTACTTTTTTTTATACATGCAAGATGAAAAAAAAGTAGATTTACATGTGTCCTCTTTTGAGCCTGTAATGTCCCCCTTTGACCCTTATTCTCTTTTCCAGACAATTTCAAAATGGCTGAGTGAGTCATAAATAATTTCTCAAAATATTATGTGTGTCCATATAATGTATAGGATGTTAGTTGTAAGATTGCTGTCAACAGTGTATGGAAGGATCAGCTTGACTGGTGGGATGAATATCATCTCTATATCGCATTCTCTCCCCCACTTTTTGTCTTTCCTTCTGTGTGACTATGCTGGAGGGTGCAGGACTCCCAGAGGTTTATGTCTGTGACTCTAAGCAAGAGTGACATTTCTCTGACAACACCCAGAACAGGCACACACGCACACAGTCTGTCTTTCTCTCTCTCTCCTTCACACACACACACACACCCACACAGACACACAAAGACACACACAGACACACACAGACACGCATAGACACACACAGACACACACAGACACAGCCTTTGTCTTCCTTTCTCCCTCCCCTTTACTCTCTAGTTCACAAACATGTCAGCAATGGGATCCACAACAGACAAAGAGCAAAGCGGCGTATTGAATCAATACTAACAAACACAGCTGAGGCTGTTAAGCCTATCTTATAGCGCGCCGTATGAGCGACGGATGCCAATTGGAACACAGATTTGCTTGATCATTTGGTCAGTGCTGGACACACTGCCACCCATAATAAGGGTGACAACACGTTCCCCTAGTAACTTCCACCATGGGACTCACCCAATGGTTTTTTTGCATCCATCTGCTCTTTTTTGCATTGCAGTAGGCACCTCCTGACCAGTTTTCTGTACGACCTTGCTTTCCCCTGCTCGATGAATCTTTTATGAGCCTGGCAATGTGGGTTTCTGTGTAGAAGATTGGAATATAAATATGGCTGTTGCGCCTAGAGCTCGTCTTTGCGCTCTGATACAAAAGCTTTCATAAGACTGAGCAGATTGGGCAAGCTGCTGCTTGAACGGCGCTCTTCAAATCTCTTCACTTTTATCGGAAAGACACACATCCCATATCAAAAGGTGTTATGCATTCTCAAACACCAGACATAGAATCTCCCTCCAACTGCTCATTCACATGGCTGGACAACCCATCACACTCCTGGGAAATCTGGTTTCCCTAAAGGATTCATTTTTATGTCAAATTACCTAGTCAGTGATTTTGCCAGCATAGTTTTCTCGTCGAAAGCTCTAGGTAATTACACATTGCTCATATTTATGTTAGGGAGTTGAGAGCTGTAGCAGCAATTTACATTGAATGAGAGGTGATAAAAAAAACTGACAAAGTAAATCTTGTTTGCGCTACTCAGACTGTACTATACCTCCCTCTCTTGTACTACCTTCTATTTTGTCTGCCTCTCCTTTTATTTCATATGATCGTCGATACCTTTATTTAAGAGAGACCTCTCCACGCCACCATGTGTGAGTGTGACAGGACCGCCTCCCATGTTGAAAGCTAACTCAATTGCAAGGCTTTCATTTTGGGGAATGAAGGATGAGAGCTATGCGGCACGGCAGAAGCGGGTGGCAAGAGGAACCATTTAATCGATGTGTTTTTCGCGTGGCACTGTCACAGCCACTCAGTGGGGCCATTGATGAGGGAGGCTCTCTCTGACTGCACCAAGGCTTAAAGGCTCCAGTGAGGGAGGTGTGGGAGCCCAGCAGCCACCAGGCACTGCTGCATATCAAGCAGGCTCGGAGAGCTGCTCTCTGCAGCCTCACGGTGAGCAAGGTAGAGGTATCCTTTGATAGGGACAATGTATGTTGGAGAGGGGAGATAACAAGATGCTCCAGTGGAAGGAACACCAGTTTACATGACATTATGCTGCCTAATTCTAAATCCCTAGGATTTTGCCAAGTCTACAAAAAACAGAAAGACATAGTAGGGCCTGATACTGGATGCAAACACAACATCAGGAAGCAGGAGTCACAACTAGAGACTGTTGTGTGCAGCTAATTGGGAATTCAGTATTTATCATTAAAGAAAAAGTAAAATGGAATGATATCCGAAGCATTGACGACATTTTCTGAAAAAAAATGGATCTATCTTTGATGGATTACACAAAATTAGAGGAAAATGATGCAACAGGCTGACTTCTGCATTAATTTTTCATAGATCAGAAGGCTCTGATTTCGATAAGCATATTAGTCGAAGGAACTTTTCTTAAAGGGAGTCCTGCGTATGCAGCAGCATCATGAATCCATTGCTCATTATGTCCTTCTGATTATTTATTGAGTATACAAAAACAAACCTTGCTTTTGAAACAATGCCCTTGAGCATGCCCTCAGCTCTCAGTTTACAAAAAGTTTCACCTTCTCTTTTCACTCATTTGCAGCCTTAGACACACAAAGACAGCCTGCAAAAAGAACAACATGGATTTCTTCTATATGCTAGAGAGCACATTCTTTTCCCCCTCCAGTCTCTCCTAATACTTTTGCTAAAAAGTATACATGTGTGCATTTACATCATTTTAAGCAAATGTGTAGCATTAAGTACAACTAAGAAAAGGTGTCATAATGTTTTATGTGCATTACAAATAAACGCTAACATGCATTCAGTAACACACACACGTGCACACACAGACACACAATGTAGACAGATGCTATGAACTGAGGATGCTGTGGTTGATCAGGGTTGGTGGTCAGTGTCAGAGTACAAAATGAGAGGATGTGGACTGAGTTTGAATTAGTGCCCAGTGGAGTAGCTGAGTTGGGAAGCATAGCTGGGAAGTGAGTGAGTAAGTGAGAGAGCGAAAGACAGAGTGAGAGGGAGAGGAGGGGGGGAGGGAAAAAAACAGTAGAGTTGCTGGAAATGAAAACTGAAGATTGCGAGCGGGGATAGAGGGAGAAATAGACAGAGTGCGCCTTCAGACTGTGCCTGCAGGGTTATTATCTCTCCCATATTAACCAAAAGGATAATAATAATTAGAGGTCTATCGCTCTGTCAACATGATTTTATTCCCCTCACTGGCACACACTCCTTGTAGATTGTCTTTAATTAGCTCCACGTCACTTAATCAATATGGCCACGACCATGACAAAACAATAGCATGTGCATGCTGTCGCTCGGGCAAGAGAGACACGGGATGCAGCAAGAAGAGAGGATGAAGTGTTGACAGATAAGATGCAAGAAGAAAATGATGTAGAGTGGCATTTCTGTGGGATGGGAAAAAGAAACATCATGCTCTGATAAAAACTGCTTCTTGTGATGATTAGGATCTGCACTTATTTATCTACTATAGTTGTACACTTGTAGATGTGGACATATATAATATATATATATATATATATATATATATATATATTATATATCTTGCTGCATCACAAGGTTAGAAGTTGAAGTCTCGGTTCAGCTGTATATCAGGCAGCAATGATAGTCCAATCATCCCAGACTTTACTGAGGGATCTAATTCAGTAATCCTCAGTATACTGTATTTTTCAAGAAGCTGAGTTGAGTGCATCAGCCACACTAATGGTGATGTGATGAATAGGTATTCAGGAGAGGTCTCTCTCTTTAAGCCTTAGTGCCTCAGGCTACTGGCCCTCTCAGGCCCAGCTCTCATCTTTTACTCGTCTCAGTGAGAGTAAGAGCATGCAGTGAGCTCATGCAGGGATCTTCAGAGAAGAGTACTTCTCACTTGTCTGACACATTTTCATACTTGGCATGTTCTAGATCGATATCTGCAGCTGGCATGCTTAAATCTGTGTTGATCTAATCCAAACAGCCCTGAACAAGACTATTAAATGTGTAACTGAGCTCAAATTGAAACAGATTTGTACCTGTGCATAATGAGATATGAGATAGTTTGGAGGGCTTTCACACTGTGAAACAAGTGTGTTGGTATAATCTGTTGATTCATGAAAGTACCACTAAATGGGGAGCATCAATGATGACATAAGAAAATTTTCAGTGTATTAAGGACTGCAAGGGTCAAGAGGATTGAGTCCTCCTTATATATAAGCTTTTGCTATTCAATGAACACGAACACAGTATAGTTGTGCAGAGTCGGGCCTGTGCATGAGCGTCATTAAAATTTAGATTAGTCGTTTAACGTGTAGGTAGCAGAAATGTCCACAGAATGGGTAAACATCTTATGCTCGTCATTAAAAGGTGGTTTTGTAATGTCCCATATTGAGAGGTTGGATCTTTCTTTTAATGCATTCCTGTCCATTTCCCCTGAGACAATCAGTCAACAATGAGGTTTCCCAAGAGGGATGATCAGTAGAGTTGCAGACTGCCATGTCTTAAAGACAGCAAATGAAAATATTCACGTTAACGATTAGCAAAAGAAGTGGCGCTTAAGGGAAAAATCCCGTTCCCTCTTTGTGCTGCGTGGAATATTAATGCAAGGGATGGCCTTTCTTATATCATATCTCTCAGGCTGCACTCACAAATATCATCATCAAGCACCCTAGATTTGTGTCCTTCTCAGAGTGATGAACATGTCGCATAACACCCTGCATCAACTTGAATACTGCAGTCAAAGACAAAGAAGTACTGTTTATAGAAATCCGCACAACAACTGTTTGTCAGTGTATAACACAGATTAACTCACATAAACCAAAGCGTGCATATACCAAATATAGGGTAATTCCCATTTTGAGAGGAGGGTTGAATTGAGATGCTATTGGAGAACATGTCACTGCATTCACTGTACACTTTACTGCCTTGTACATTGCATCTGTTACTGACGGATCCAGCCTGATGATCCAATGCAGCCACCAGTGGTGAAGCAGCAGACTCTTTGGCAACTCTTTACCATGAGGGCCTCTCTACCCTCCTCCCACTAACACCTTCCTACTCAAAATACTTCTCATCTCACACTTGGCTAACTCCACAGAATATTACCCCTTTATAATATTCAACGTTCAGCCCTCTCATTTCTGCTCTGTATACTCATTTTCTCCAGTTTGTTGATATTTTCCTGTCTGTTTGTTTGTGTAATCACTGAACGGATCAGTGGCTCCTCATTTTGACAATGCAGCAGAGACTTTGCAGATTATATGGCTGAAATCATCAGCAGGGTGTTGGGGAAAGTACAGAAAACACAAGCTAACAGAAAATTGTTTATTTATACTAATAATCCTTTCTACTCTTTCCACCAGCGAGGCAAAACTCCATAAAAGCACACAGTGACGAGCTAATTTATTTATCTACAAGTTTCTCCTAACCATTTTTGCCCATAACTTCATGTGGTTCTAAATGTAATATTCAGTTAGGGGCTGTTTGGGGATTTCTCTCCACTGCACACTGTGCCTGTGTTGTACTAATAATGTCTCCCTAATTAAATGTTACAGCTTCTCTGAGCATTAATGACCTGAAGACAGAGGATACAAATGGAGGCTTCAGTGTGAGCTCTGACAAAGAAGCAGGACACAAGACTGCAGGCTGGTTCTGTCCCTTCATTACTAATATACAGTGTGTTGCTGATGGGTTCTGGTCATTGTTTGCTTCTGACCATGTTGGGAGCAGAGCATTATGATTTCTACTTTTCACAACTGGCTGCTGCAAATTTTCAGTCAAACAGATTGTAATTGGCAGGATCTCACTGCTCCTCCCTGGTCCTGTTAGATGCGCTGTTGCAGACGTGGCAGAAAACAGACAAGATGTAAATTCATTACCTCAGGGAGTTTTTAAATGTATCACCCATCCTTTTTCGCTCTTTTTTGGTTTCTGTGGCTCTCCCTCCCTCTCTCACTCTGCATCTCCTAAACATCACAGTCTCTTTTATAACCTTTTTGTCGATTCCTCGTGTTATTCTTTGGCTTATTTTCCTCCTGTGTAACCTACCACAGTAGCTAATGTTGGCGATACCTTCACTCTCTGACTGGGTGACATTTGTAAACAATGACTCAGACGGAGACCAAATGAAAACCGACTGTCTCTTTAGTCATCTGACAAGCCACTGGATGCATGGCATCCTCTATCAGCTCTAAGCTCTTCTGCAGGTATAAATGAATATATCATTAATGAAAGCACTTTGCCAGTACAGTAGTAAAACATGCTGTGCACAAACAGATTTAAAAATGCTTGCAGCAGCAACAGTAATATTCTATATAGAGGCCAAATTTAGATTTGCAAATGTTGGCAATCCAAAAAATAGATGTGCTTTATCAGTTGTACTGTCTAACACTAAGCTGCCATTTGAGGAAAAATGAGGTTGCCATCATTCAGCATAAAGTGAGTTACCATCTGGAGGGAAAAAAAAAAACAACTCATGGCCAGTAGCACAAGTTCAGTAAAGGGCGTTTTGAAGAGGCAAGTGGCCATGGGGGGCAATCTCAATTAGCAGACTCTCTGAGCCCCAGCTACCTTTCTGCTGAGCTGAGGACTCCCTGTTTGCTGTCAGTAATTACTCCATTTATAGGAATAGCTTTCCATATACAACACAGAGAATGTTTTATTAGCTGGGTGAGGAGAAAAGGTCAGGATATGGCAGTGGCTTTCTGCCACTGGATCTAGGAAAGAGTGGGCTTTGTGTGACATTGGTAATCATATCATGGAGCCAGGAAATGATTGTGGTAATTGTGCGTTTGAATGTGTGTCTGTATGCATGGGCAATTGAATAGGGAACATTTGCCACAGGAAGTGCTGCACTGAGTCATATTTAGCTGGTAATGTTGGCATGAGTAGGTGCAGAACAGTGGACAGAGCCATGCTGTGCTGCAAAATGCATGGCAGCTGATTGCCGCATGCATTTCTTGTCTATTGCTTTGTTCAAGGCCTTTTCCCTTGCAAGCCTCAAGCAAAATGTGGCACTCTGCTTGTCCCTGATTAAGTTATCTGATATTCAACCATATACGGTTCATTCACACCAAATATCCTACAAATGATAATGTATAAGCCCCTATGGACTGATGAGATTGTAATCAAGGGAGCAATCGGGAGCAATCAATACTGCCATGAATAAAATTTGAATGCATGTTCCAGAAATATATTCATGAAGCTTCTTAGAACAAGTACACTGAACTAGGATTTCTCCAATACCATGTTTGCTGGGTCGAAGAAAACATGGCAAAGTAAATATTTTAGCAGTTCAGCCTCTTTGACTGCACCTGTCCCTCTGGGTAGGTCATTAAAAAGGCAGGTTGAGTGGTTGCAAGATTTCAGGGAGACACATAAAATTATTATAAAGACATCTGCAAATTGCTGTCTTGCATAATAATACAAATTTAATTTTTTTTTTGTCTGGGGTTTGAATATTTTACCTGATGCAAAGATGAAGTTGCCTCAAAATCTTAATACAAAAAGATAAAAAAATATCTGTACAGAATCAAATATTATACTTATAGTGTTATAAAAACAATTCCATTTTTCAGGTACTGAAAGCTAGAGCCAAAAGGTTAAGAGGCCTGGCATCAGTCTTGCAGTCTTGCCTCATGATATATTACGGTGAAACTCCTTGTCTGCAGTGTGGGTTGATTAGATGGGCTCTACAGGCTATACTCCAAAGACAATGGATGGACTCACTGCAGGGTATTATAGGTGTGTTACCGTCAATACAGCCAGGCAGACACACTTACTGCATTGATTTTCTTCCCCATGTGTTCCCACTGGAGGGACAGATTTTCACCTGTTAACGGCCGTCATTGTCGTTAATCAGTGCTGGTTGATGAGCCTCGGAGCGGTGACACAGTTTTGTTTCTTACTTTTGTTGCAAGCAGTAGTGACCATGGTACTGTATGATACGTGCATGTCACGGCTCCACCGGGCCTCTCACACGACATCGACAGCCACCATTACAGGGCATTGTAGACATTTCACAGCTCAGTGGAGAGAAAGCGTTGCTCATGCAAGTGTACACAAATATGGAGCACTGACACACAAACAAATCTATGCATGCTTGTGTGAATACAGACACACAGAAATGGACATATTTCATTCATTGGCTTTATATTCATTATGGTTGACCAACATTCATTGGTCTAATAGTCAAATCAACATCAACATCAAAATGAACAATATCTCAAGTTTTTCATTGTCTTTAGGAGATTCCAGTGCCTAATCTTGTAAAGTGTTACTGAGTTATTGACTCCCATGTAAGGTCCCCATTCAAGCCTCATATGTTATTCTATGAATCATATACTGTCATTCACCTCTTTGGTTGGAGTCGAGCAGAGGTCCTACTTCGTTTGTGGTGAATGCTCAGTGTTTGAATTATTGAACATATTCAACTCAATAGGAGGTATTCTCTGTATTTTTTTTTCACACAGAGGTCAATGTGTGTGTACACTATAATCCTCCTGTGGTCTCAGTCACTACTATAAAAATGTAAAAGCCCAGATGAGTTTCCTTAATCAAAGGCCCACAGGAGCCGTTAATAGATTAAACACTCCATGTTGAAAGCACACCACTGTGACTGCCTGTCTGAACCCTGGGGTACAGCCTATTTATGCCATTTAAATAGTTGCTATGGTAATGAGGTCAAGCTTTGTTTAAGCTGATTTTGATCTTGATATATTTAGAAGGCAGGGGCCTCCATGTCCATCATTTAATTAATGAATTATGACTCAGAAAAATAGCCGGTATTCTCAGAGCCAGACGACTCCAGCATCTTTCAGAGCTCAGGCGGGGGCTCGGTTTTTTGCGCGGCCACGCTGCCTCAGTCATAACAGCCCTGCGTCATTATGAAGGAGGCTTCATGTAATTAGCCGAGGTGGAATTTGGTCATGTATTTCAGCTGTAAATCCATAGCTGTCTGTGTGCTTGTACTTGGTGAGAATGTGGCTACTGCTTGCCGCTTTCTGCTCCCCGGTATTGTTATCTCACTTAGAGCTGGTCCCTATGGCCTTGGGGCTTTGTAGTGCTCTACTGCCATCCATGGGTGTGCCTGAATGCTACCATTTCTGCAGTTGGTGGGCATTTGCACTATTTGAACTGATTAAAAATGCCCTTTATAGAGCACGCCCACAGGCTATGAGCAGAATAGAATTTTTTTTTTTTTTTCTTATGCCTAGATGAAAGCACAGGGCCATGTTCACATGTCTATGTGGAGGTACCAAAAAGCTGCACCACATGTGCACATTTACATGTTCCACAACACCTTTTCTACGATATAGTGCAAATCTAAGCTAGGATCATCAATGAAAATGTATAAGCTTTTTTTTTTCTTAAATACTTGCACAAGGAGCTAAGAGAGACAATAGGGGGAGAGAGAGAGAGAGAAAGAGAGAATGAGATGAGTTAAAGGCTAAATAAAATTCACACAGAAGGATAACAAAAGAGAGCGACACAGTACTGGAGATAATGACACAGCAGAGAAAATGAAGCTGGCCAATTATTAGAGTGGAAATTATGAGGAATGGCTTTGAAAATTAATCAAAAAGGATTGAATTAAAACAGGTTAAATGGCTGACTTCCTCTCTTGCTAATATTTAATGAAAGCTTGTTCTGCCAACAGACTCTGATTAGGCAGCTGATTGGCACAGACTGGAGTTCTTTGAGGTATGGCAGATTGTCTTCATCACATCCATTATTCCCATACTTTATTTGGTCCATCACTTTTCAAAAGATGCCATCTGACCTGCACTTCATGAGAAGAATTTATTGAAGAAATAGTTTGGGAATAGAAGATTAAGTTACAAAGGTTAAAAACCTTTTGAGGGAAGATACGATGTTGGAGTTTCTGGTGGCAGCCTGCGCTGCTTCAGTTATGGTATGTGCAGCAGGTGCAGCATACACCTAGTATTTTCTCACTGGCAAAAAACAAATACATTTATGGCAGGGGGAGAAAAAAAACATTATTATTCATTAATGTAGAAACAGAGTTGTGTTCAATGCTTCATAAAATCAGAATAAAAGCTAAAGAAAAAAGAATAGAGAGGGCCAGGGGGAAATCATGCAGTATAATGCTTGCCATCAAGGTGATGTGATAATATATAATCCGAAGAAATATTGAATTCTCAGTCAGAGGCGGCTTTATGTCTAATAAAAAATCAGTACTATCTGTGAACATGTGGCAGAGATTGTTTATTTATACTATTTTACTTTTAGAAAGACCACAAGACCCTTTAGTAATATCAAAGGAAAATGAAAGTATCTTGTGTCTAATATGATCAAAATAAACTTCTATATTGACTAGTACAAACTAGTACAAGAAAATTATTGGAAAATTACAGGGACTCATCAGTTTCAGTGGGCTGCAGACACTTATCTGCTTATGTCCAATATGATAAGTGACATGATTATCTGACAGTTTTACATCCGCTGACCATTGATGATTCTTATGTAAGAATCTTTCAGAGATTTATTTAATGATCATCAAGAAAGTTTGGGTTATTTTGAGATCAGAAAATTCTATTTTGTAATCAGAGGAACTCAAAACTTACCATTTCAAGATTAAACAATGATTATTCTGTGATCATTAGAGAAAGCAAAATATAAAAAGAGGTTCAAATCCAGTATGCTGTGTGTGCCGTGATTGCATTCTTGTGCCAATTTTAGGACCCAGGTTTTGAGTAAGGACATTTTAGAAATATTAGGACATTTTGGCTGGTCCTCTATTATCAGATAGTCCTTAGGGTTAATAATTCTTTTTTGCAGGTTTAGTTTGAGGCTAACACAAGATTTGGGGTAGTTGTGATGATAAAAGTTAATAGGTTGGGGCTAGGGAATGCATTATGACAAAATAAGGCCTCCCAAAAATGTAGAATAATGTCTGTGTTTACTGTCTGCATTTTCTCTGTTGTCCCACTACTGCATAATACATTATTTGGCAGTCAAACTGTACAAATTGGAATCATTGGAGGAAAATCTAAAAAAAAATAAACAATGTGTTGCAGCAATGGATTGCTTACTTAACATGCAGTGAAACATCCAGCTTGCTTTTTGCACACTGATCACAGTCATACATGGGGGTGGCTGGTCTCTTTAATGATCAAAGATGTTGCATCAGTGAGCAGCATCTTGAATGATTTTCTTTTCCACTCAGCCCTCCTACCTCTGAGCAAAGCTCCCTTTGAGCTGGCAGAGTACCTGAGCTTTCTCAAATGCAGATGCAAGGGTAAAGGGTATTCATATTGATCTTTAAATCTTTGCTGCCACCCAGTGAATATGACAATAACTGCATTCTGCATTTAAGAAAATAGAGAATATAGTAAGCCGCAGCCCTGCGATAGACTGGCGACCTGACCAGGTTATACCATACCTCTCGCCCACTGTCAGCTGGGATTGGCTGGAGCCCCTCCGGCATCCCTTAAAAATGTCCTGTAAACATTTTTATGAAGGATGGATGATAGTATTCCTCAGTATAAAATATAGCTGCCAACACCCACGTAAAGCTTGGAAGTAGAAATGTTAATTGTAAACTCCACATTTAGATATATTGATATAAAGTCATTATAAATATTTACATGCACATCAGTTTGATTGACTGGATATTCTTGTTTAGCTGTAGACCTTTGACAAATAACAAATCACATGTCAAGTGTAATTAGAGGATATAAATGATATTCAGTTGGCACCAGTCTATTTCCAGCAAGCCCCTAGACATTGATATAACCCTACTAAAAAAAAAAAAAAAAAAAAAGCCTACTGCTTTGCAAAGACCCCCCCCCCCCACACACACACACACACACAACCACCACTAAAACCTCTGTTAGACATTGTGACTCTAAGCAGTGCTGCCACATGCCCCCTTACATCTCCTCTGAACGTTCCAATAAAGTGACAACTACTGTCATGGGGTTCAGTCTTGCACAACATCAGCGACGGACACTGGCCAGCTCTGGCTGTGTTGGCGACTTATTTGGTGCAGTTCCGCTGGCAACCACACAGGGACAGTGTTGCTGCAAAAATAGAGGAGCCAACACAGGCGAGATCAAGGTGAAGGCCAGCAGGTGAGCTGAGGAGGGCTGACATATTTTGGATGGGGCTCAAAAAGCTGTCTCCTCTCATATCACTTCACAGTCTGCCCCCCACAGAGGAGCCCGTATCACTCACCCCGTGTGACTGGGTCAGGAGTGGAGCCCATCCATGGCTGACAAAATTAATAAGTCAGCAGACTAGGAGGCAAGAACGGGAGATGACCTGGCCATTCTGTTTGAGCAGGGCATTCTGTCAGCATTTTGCATGGCTGTTTCGGCATTAAATGCCATTGCCGGTGGCCCAGTATCTTGCTGGAAATTGGGGCAAGGAGCGGCTTCAAGATGCAAGGAGAAATTTGAGACACCTTACTATTCCTATGCCCTTTCATACTGCATTCCATTTAGCTCATTGCTGTAGATTTAAGTGGCAAAGTCAAACTGCAATGATTTGGAGACAAAATACATAGCCCACACCCAAAGTGGAGATCTGAACTTCAAAACACATCAGAAGTCTGGCCTGAAATAAGATTAAATCATACTTGAGGCTTAGTCCCTGAAATGAAATGACACCGAGACAGACAGCAGAGTGATTGGTATGTTATTTGACAATGGCTTACCTGCTGTGCTTATGCTGAAAGTTAAATTCAAGATTTATTTATTGGTTTTAAATCCAGATCTATACAACAATTCCATCATCTATATCAGGTAAATCTTCATCCAAATTTGCACTCACACACTAGCTTTTGAGCATCAGCATTATTTTCAACGGTGAGTGGCGCAAAGACATTGTAACTGAACATGGTGATTTGATTAGGCCTCAGGCAGAGTTGGTAAAATACTGTTCAAGTGTAAGCAACAGGCTGATTTGGGTTATGTCATGAGGCAGCATGACGGATGAGCTGTCAGAAGCAGCCAGGGCAAGAGAATCTGTCTCTCTCCCACATTAATACCTTCCTGAACCACCTGCCCATGTCTCCTCCTATGAGGTCCAGGCCGACCTTTAATCTACCCACCGAGTCCTCTATATCCACAGCCATCCAGCCAGTACAGACACTTTGATGAGACTGCAGGACAGTCCACTGTGCCTAGGATGCTCTGAGCACACACACATCACATGTCGCCCTATCAAATTAGTCTCTCCCTGATCTCCACACCTCAGAAATGCGTGGGCACACACACCAACAGCCAAATGTCAGAGGAGGAGAGGAAAAAAGAAGGAAAAGAATGGATACATGCATGCAAAACAGGGCTGACAAGAACAGAGCAGAGGCTGATTGGGAGGGGATGAGACACACAGGCAGCCAATGCGCAGCTCTGCATCTTGAGGAACGGGGGGGAGAGAGAGGGCTAGAGAGAGAAAGGGAGAGATAAGGGTAGAGTGAGGAAGTGAGAGCGATGAAAAGAGAGTGAGAGAGAGGGAGGGGGTGAGGCTAAGGCAGTCACTCTAAGAGGGAAGATTCCAGCGTGATGCTGTTGGATGTGAGCTGCTCTCCTCTAACTGGTCTCTGGCTGTCCCTTTGACTGAGCCGTTGGTGTGTGTGAGTCTGGTAACTGTGCTTTTACCAGCTCTGGAGGCTCTGCTGCTGCTTGGACTGAGGCAGAGGCTGACTGGCTGGTTCCCTGCCTGGGCTGTTTGGAGCAACGTGGGGTTGACTGGAGCTGAGGTCTAGGGCAGGGCAGGGTAGGGCTGGCTGGAGGGCCGTTTGCGCCGGGGCCCCACAGGAAGCAAACATGAGCGTCCCTATGCTAAAGATCGGGGCGGTGCTCAGCACCATGGCCATGGTGACCAACTGGATGTCTCAGACTCTGCCCTCTCTGGTGGGACTCAACGGGACTGCCATCTCCAGAGGGGGCACCTCGGAGAGGATTGTCAGCGTGCGTATGACTACCTCTGCTTTTTCCCGAAGTGTGTGTGTGCACTGTATTTGTATTTGCATCTCCTATTTGTGAATGTAAGAAAGAAACAGAATGTGACAGATGGGAGAGAGTGACACAGCATAAGTCAAAAGGAGAAAGTAAGAAATAGGAACATACTTACATGTGAGTTAGTGTGTGTGTGTGTGTGTGTGTGTGTGTGTGTGTGTTGAATGGCAGAAAAAGCAGAGGGGATTCAGAGAGGAGTGTACAGATGGGAATGGGACTGCAAGAGTATGTCTCAAGGGATATGTTGCATTAATAAGAGAGAGATGATGAAGGTAGACGTGCATGTGAGTGCAATGTTTCAACCAAGCGTGAATGATGCACATGTTGGTGTGAGAGCCACATTAAGTATAATGATGCCGAATCGTGGGCTTGTGACTGTGAGTGATGGTGAGAGGCGGAGGAAGCAGTGAGGACGGGCATGGCAAATCATATGTTTTTTGCCAGGGTGATGGGAGGTAGAGAGCTGTTCTGAGTGATGTTCAGGCTGATCCCATCTGTCAGTCACCTCCAGGGTGGGAAGGATTGTTCTCAGATTCAGAGGTGATGAGGAGGACGGGGAGGTTGAGACAATGTAAGAATTTTGAATATGCCTTAGTTCTCACCTGCTCTGTTTGTCTCTAAATTCTCTCACACCTCCTCTCCTTCAATAAAACACACTGGCCTCATGCTGTATAGGGAGGTCACACAGATAAAGAAAGGGATATTGGCTTTTGTATCTAAAAAAAAAAAAAAAAATGTTTTTAATTCAGACTTTTTAAGGTTTTAATTCAAGTATTTTTTGTCACACAGAGAAATATAAAAGTTCTAAGTGACATCTGTCTGTTTTAGGGTGCTAATGGGAGGAAAGACAGACTGAGGAATATTACACTGGGTAATGAATTTCACTTTTTGGGTTTCATCAGTGGCTAATGATTGCCTTTACCTCTAACCTCTTTTTATGGCACCTTAACCATTAAGCAAGTGCTGTGGATTGTTGAAATGACTGAATGAAATTGAATGTCCCAGGAGTTCTGCAACCATCTGGGTATGTATTTGTGTATATGTATACATTAGTGCGCGCACAAGTACATGTTTATGTCTGTGAGCTTAAATATGTACTCTGAGTGTGTTTTGGAATTCTTGTCTCAGGGGTGAATGTCCATCTGTTCGAAGAAGAGTTTTATAATTTATAATGGTTTGTTAAAACATCAATCACTTCATCTCACCGTAACACTAACAGTGAGGTGTCGGGTTGAAATGTTGCCTTTGGAGGAAAAAAGGCGTCATAGCACAAAGTTACCTTTGGATCAAAATGCTTTTAGCTATGTGCCTGACATTTTCAAAAACTGTTTTTCTTTTTATCTCTCCTAAAACATGTACATGTGCCAGAAGGTAATTTTGAATACAAGTTAAAAGTGAAATCATAATCTAATCTCTGTAGCAATGTCAGAGTATAAGGCGTACTTGAATTATACACCACTAAACTCTATAATCCTATTGAACACCCACCTTTCCCTGGGGGGTATTGCCTGCATAAGCCATCCATTTATTTTCTATATCTGCTTATCCTGTTCAGGGTCAAGGGGAATAAAAAATGTTGCCATGTTTCTTTTCTTTTAAGACTCAGTCTAATCAAGACTCATAACTAGAAGCTTTATCATTTGCATTTCAAAAGACTGAATACAATAAATTATTATAAACAGTTATGAGTGGATATTTTCTTTGAGGCAACCTTCATTCACAGCCGATGGAGGAAAAATGCTTCTATTTAAGTTCATTTCATCAAAGTTTCATCAAAACTGATAAGCCAGTTTGATGGTGCCAGGAATTATTACAGTTTAGCACTCTGTTGTGATGGGAAATGTCTTCGCTTTGAGAGAGGAATTATCTCTCCCTCATAAACAATGGCAGTGAATAAAACTTTAATGTAAAACCTCGCTTCAAAGTCCCATCGCTATTAATGAGACATTTGCCTGTGATGATCTCAGAAGCAGTCGTGACTCACACACTGTTTAGAGCTCTAATCAAAGACGATATAGCTACTGTCTTGTGACACTCTGGCGCTAGTGTGTGCCAGTGGCCATTGCATGGCTGCTCCCCACCCTGGCACCCAAGCATGCTGCGTCCCATATTCTCAGAGCTCAGAGCTATTTTCCAAGTCTGCTTCAATTGCTTTCTGCTCCCGCCTTACTGTACCAGCTGATCCAAGTACACAGCTGACTGAGTTTTTATGGGCCTTACTGCGACGGCACTGAGCACAACACTGCCTGGATGCTTGTACACATCTGGATAGTGCAAAATCATGTACCTTAATGAGCAGAGGAGGCCCTGGAACTAACACTTACATGGAGCTGGTGTGGCTATACATCATAGTCAAGCCAAGAAAATCTGTAGACCTGCCAGACTGCACAGAGACACACACACACACACAGAAACACGTATTTATAAGTGTATAATAAGAAATTCATCATTAATGTATAAACAGCATTTGTATAACACTTTTCAAGAACATTGTTTACAAAGTGCTGTGTGTAAAAAATCCAACAGGGAGAAATAAATGGTATACAAAATAGATGAAGGTAAATTCGTCATTCATTTTGCAGTTAGTTATTAAGTTTCACTCAGGTAGGTATACAGGCATGGATACATCCAGCAGCACTGGCAGAAAAACAGTTACAGTTACAAGCCCTTAGATGACCTAAAGGGCTATGAAGTAGCAAAGAGTTTTTTAAAATACACTCTCTATAAAGGTTTTACCATTCACTGTTGAAATTAAAAAAGGAATTATAAAATCAATCGTCAAATGGATAAGAAGGTATTGTAACATACCTAACATACTTTATATTCACATAACACTGCATGTGTGTAGGTGTGTGTGAGTGTGTGCTTGTATGTCAATTCATTGTGAGGATCAGTTTGGGTTTTATACATGAGGACCTTTTGGGAAAGTGAGGACATTTTAGCTGGAAACGCCTTCAGAGGGCTTTTTGAGGGTTTTAGTTTTGGGTCGGGGTTGGGCATTTAGTTGTGATGGCTTAGGTTAGGGTAAGGCGCTAGGGAATGCATTATGTTAATGAGTGCCCTCACATTGAGAGAGGCACAAAAGCACGCGCGTGTGTGGTGACTCTTCCTTTGATATCCGAAATAGGAAAGCTGTGGAGCAGAAGAGTGAAGAAAACATTCTCACCATCAAAAGGGAGCATGGAACAACAAATGACAGCGAACAAAGAGCCGGGGCTCAGAATCTGATTGGGGTCACCCAGTCTGTGTCTGTCAGGGTATACGACTGTAAACGTGATCACGTCCATTGTGCAATCCAATAAAGCAGATTGTTAAAACTGATTCTTGACTATAATTTAGAGATTAAACACTTTCATAGTTTTTTTATTTCAGCACTTTGCTTTTATGTTTATTGTGATGCCTTCAACCAAAATTTATTTGAGTTCAGACCCCAACAGATGTCCTCTGCTGCCTAGTTAATCCGAAGCAGTATTCGCATCCAAAATCTGAGAGAAAGCCAAATATGGTTTTAAATTGTTTCGATACATCCATTAATTGCGTGATCGCCTGTGTACCAAGAAGTATTGATCTTAGACTTTATAGTTGGATAAGTAATCAGGCTTTTGACAGGGTTCATTTGCCAGTTTGATGATCTTACAATTTGCACACTTCTGAAATCCATATTTTCCTCAAGTGAAGCACTGACTGTGTTCTAATAGTTTATACATTGTTTTCTCACACTAGCCTCCTTGCCACTCTCGCCTCCCTCCTCTATTTAGCATCAGCCAAGATGGAGCTATCTTGTTCCCAACTAACTGCAGAGTTAGACACCAAATGCTTTTCACCAGGGCACCTGGCATAGCACTAGCAGCCTGCTCCAAGAAGAGTAAAACTGTAGCTGCTTGCTTGTAAGTTCGGAGCACGGGTGAGTATCTCACTTCTCTCACTTCTCCCATTAGTTCTCCCTCTAAACCCCCCTCTTCAAAAAGAAAAAAAAGAAAAGAAAAGAACACTCGATGCATCTATGCACCCCCCGCTGTCATTTAAGTGTGATCTGGATTGGAACAAGTGATCTGCAGCTGGGAAGTGAGCAGGACATTACACAGGAGGGGTGGCAGTCATGGGAGTGATCGAGTGGAAGAGAGTGAGAGGCGGGAGGGAGGGGGAAAAAATGGAGGCAGCAGGGAGAGGGGCATGATGAGTTTATGTGTCATTTTATTGACTGGCAACCATGCTGCGCTGATTGTGATAATCGGGTTTTCCTTGGGAGCTAGTGGGACCACAGACTTCACTCTAAGTCTTCATTGAGTTTTATTTTAAAAGGCCAGCAGCTGGCCTGTGCATTGAGGATTGGCTGATTGCTCATTTCAAGGGTGGCGGTGTGTATTTATATGCGTGTGGTCAATTACAGCAATAGCCAGTAAATTTGAAAGATGAGATCCGATGGTTTGGCCACAGTATAGATAGAACTGAGCCCCGAGTAGCAAGGACAGATGTTGCTATTTTGTTGGGGACAAAGAAGTTAAGAGAAGAGAGAAGTTAATTCTTGGCACAAAATGCATTCTGTGGGGAGAGAACAGGAGAAAGTGAAGCTGTACAACTTGGATAAACAAAGTTGGCCTTGCAGGGTGTAAAAGGAAGAAAGATTAGATTAGCAGTACCTCTTACTTTATCGGGACTCTCAGACTCACCTTGATGTCTCCAACATTCTCAAAATGCATCTCTCTTTCTCTGAATACGACTTTATCTCAGGCCTCCCATTCTCATACTGTCCATCCTTTGTTGTGCTGCATTTTCTCAGATGTGATGGCGCATTCATTTCACAGTGTAGCGGTCAGATCGCTCAAATCTCCCTGGACCTGCGCCTGTCTCTGCCTGTCTGCCCCTACTGCCTGCTGCTTATGAAAGTTATAATATACTTCCCGTCATGCTCATAAAATAGGCAGCTGTAGATTTATGATCTCATTTAGCTCTGGCTTTGCAGCAGCCTGCTCCCGGGTCGGGCTAATGAAACACCAGAGGAAGTCCATCCTGCAGTTCTTGACAGTGGATACCACCAGCTCAAATGTCTAATTGGATAATCCCTCTGAACTCTTGTTAATCATTAACAACACAAGGGTTCTGAGCTTTGCACCACAGAGAATCATTCAGGTAATAGCGCGATTTGGTTAGTTCTCAGGATGGTTGCCCCTAACGATCACAGATTTATCATGTGAGCGACTTGAATCCAAAGATGAATTTTGAGAATCAGATCCTTTTTGTCTGTAGTATATTGTAGACAGAGGACAACTACTGGAATAAAATTTGTTTACTACTTTTTTAGCTTAGTAATGACCACGGTCTCCCATCTTATCTCTTCTTCTCGTCTCACAGCGGGGATTTAACTGAAGTTGTCATCCAGCTGGGCAGCATTTGTAACCAAGCTAGGGGATTAGAGCCATTTCTCTCCTCCCAGCCATTTCAAACCATAACTCTTCCTTTTCTGCCTATCAGTGTATCAGTAACTCCCACTTTAATCAGATTTTCTATTGGGAGGATGGGAGGATGTGGTTGGAAGACATGCCAGCAGATGATGGCGACGTTGTCAGAAGTAATGTCACGGGAATAGAGGGAACTCTGGAGTTTGTGCAAAAGGGGCATGCCAGAAATTTTAAAGAGTAATTTTCACTTTAGCGAGCAAGCCCAATTGATTTTTCATCTCTCTTGCCCTCTGCGGATTTCCTGTTGTTTTCATTGCTGCCTTCTTCCTTAATGGGCTTTTGCATGGCAGCCACGACTGCGACAGCTTCAAATCTGGCACTTACATATTCTATTTTATCCCTCACATCTAATGGATGAATTTCTGTGACCATGAACTGAACACCTCCTCTCTCCTGAAACCACTGTCTGTGACTCGGAGGAAAGGATTATCCCCAAGACCTGAAGTACTCCCAAGCTAGCTGCTGCTGATGGCAGGATGATAGCACAGGTTACATTATCGTCGCTACTCGAACACAACACTCTGAGGTCTGACATGCCTACATTATGCAAACATGAAGCATTCTCTATTTCACTCTGCATACCCTGAATATAATTCTGGATAACATTAGATATTGAGGAAGTTGTTTTTCTCATACTAATGAGATCTCTGATAGGCTGCATGGCTTTGAACACCATGTTAAATGAGCCAATGTCAATGACCTATTCTTCACAGCAGAGAGAGGGCTTAATCATATTTACATAAATAAGCCAGTATTCCAAAACGTATTCAAGTTGCACTTGCACCCGGAGAGATCAGTTGCTTACAAGCACTGATATGTAGATCTTCCTGTAACCGTCCCAGGCACAAAAAATTTATATGGATGAAGCACATTTGCATTTAAGAATTACCTCTTCCCTCCCGCACTCTAAACTGCCACTGTTAGGAGAATGGGGGAACTTAGTGCAGAATGGATAGGTGGGTGGTAATGAAACTGGAACTGATTTAAATAAGCTCTTAATTTCAGCCCAGCATTTATGAAACATTGATGAAGAGAAGAAGAGATTTGTTGCTGTGAAAACTCCCTGGCTTGGGAAAAGCACACAAGGAGCACAGCATGAGTTTAAACATGTTAGAAAAAAACAAGAAGTATTATGATAATGGAGGGGACATGCTTCCAGTATTATTTTGTGGAATTTTCAGCTTGTGCTTATTACTGCCCACTGTGTAATATATATATATATATATATATATATATATATATATATATATATATATATATATATATATATAAAAAGTCAGTGTGAGACCAGCTGTGGCTACCTCTCAAGCTGATGGCAGTATGAAATATTGATGCACGCTTCTGCATCCATTCGCAAGAATCTGTCTTAAACAAAAGTGAATATCTGTTGCGTAGGCAGACAATCCCCACATGTATGTATATGAGGTAATTTTACTGAAAGCAGGAGGCTGCATATAAGCCCAGAATGAGTAAGTTAAGTGGATTCTGCAGTTTGAGGCTGGCTAACCTCCACCTGTTACCCCTGCAGGATATCAGCTGTAATGAGAAACCGGTATTCCCTGCTGTGGCCTCACGATCCACTATCTGACAAAACATCCACAGTACTATACTAGCTCAATGCTCCACAGATCTTTAGTAATCATGTGTACAGCCAGATGAATTTTGAAACAAACTCTCTTGGGGGTCAATGAGTAGAGTAGCTGTAGTTTTAAATGCATGCATTATTAAAATCTGTGAGAATTCATGTAAATACTGCATGTACAAATATACACATATATGCAGTTCTTGCCTTTGCAATAGCGAGTTTGTACAAGCATAATCACAGGCTTAAACACAGATGAGCAGCACACATGGGCTAAAATTAATCATAAGTCCTGACAGTGAGCGGGATGCTGGCAGGGAAGCAGACAGAGGATAAGGACCCCCCCCCCCGAAATAGACAGTCAGATGTGGTCGAAAGAAATTGGAGAAGATTCTGATATGGAGGTTGCCTGTTTTGTCTCGCCTCAACTCCAACTCTGGCCTCTGCAGACCTCGGTCGTCTCTCCACCTAACAGCACTTCTGATACTTGATTGCTTCACAGACAGAAGAGTAATGATGAAGGTGCTGACTGACAGAAATAAAAACTGTGCAAGTCACTGCAGGGACTGGCTGCACATTGACTCACAAATAGGCATCAATATAAAGAATAATGGAATGGAATGATAATTTACCCAGAGTAGCAATAAGGTCCACTGTGAGTCATTCATGGGCACAGTAGACATTAAGTCATGGAAATATTACTAATGTATGTGTGTAATAATGTATGAATGGAAAACAGGAATAGAATATTACTGCTTACTTAGTTTAATTAAATTTAATTTTAAAATTGTATGAGTCTACTTAATATACCTTGAATATAATTAAAGATAAAAAATTTGAGGAGAATGAGGTGTATAAAGCCATTCTCAAGGATGACGTTACAGCATATTTAAGTTACTCATGTAGCTATCGTCAGTTTAATTTGGACTAAGTCAGATTTGAAATTCATCCATTCTGTGGGTGTGAGGGAGAAACAGGGAAAAACAATGAGCGCAGAGAAGGGAAAAAGAGAGAGAAAGAAATGGGGGGGTGGGGAGGTGGTGCCAAGGGATTGGCAGGAGTGACAAGATGTGACAGTGAGCACATTGGCTCGCGGGATGGTTGCTACTTTACACTCCAATCACACAGTCCCTCTGTCCCCCTAGACATTTTAATCTGATCCCCCCCCCCCCCCCGACCCAAAGAGATGGGAGAGCAGCACAACAATGCTCAGAGGAGAAGGCAGGAGAGCGGCAAAAGAGTCGAGCCACAAGATTTTATTTCTAGCCTTTTCCTTCCACTTATTTAGAATGAGTCTTTAATTTCATCACTAAAATGGCTGCTCAGTCTCTCATTACATTTTGCCTTCTATGCTGAGTGTGTGTAGATGCAGTGTGAAGGAACGGATCATCCTGGCTCGGCCTTTGCGTAACGTGTGCGTTTGTGTGTGTGCGTGTGTGTGTTTGTGTTTGCAAGTGTACAGCACTACTTTTGATTGGATTAGTCAAAGAGAGACATCCATCCTTTCAGCCTCGTCCCTCCCCCAGTGGTAATGGGCCGCATTATCGATCCAGAACAGCTCCATTTCCTCTCTATGTCCAAACTTATTAGATGCTCTGCTTCCACACAGCCGGGCCTGATCCCCCCCTTTTACCTCTTTTCTTTGAAATCCCCCATTTTCCTCCCATTTATCTTCGTCTTTCTTCATTCAGCATCGAACCCGTACTCTATCGCTGTCTTGCTGTTGTGTATTTCATCCTCCTGTGTATTCTCCACTAATGTTCCTGTCTTATCTTAATCTGCACTCATTTCTGCTTATTTTCTCCCTCTCTTCTATCTTCTGGTTCCTCTATCTTTCATCTCTGTCATCCAGTGTCTCCACTGCTATGAGCGCTACCTCTGTCAATCTCTGACTTCACTTTCTCTCTCTTTGTCGCTCTCCGGTTTCTACAATAATTAGACTGCAGGTGATTTAATGTAGTTGGAGGGATCAATTGCCATTAATTGCCTTTGGGGAAGGGTAAGTTTTGACAGGGTTGAGGCAAGAGAGAAAGAATGCCATGGAGAAATTATGACACTGCTGCTAACTTGTGGTGACAGAATGGGCACAAATATTCATGATATGGATTGCATTAAATAGTCTTTTTTTTCCCTCCAAACACATTCCACAACACTTTAGAGTATTTGATAAATTTATTAGCTTAGTAATATTTTATAAGGGTGGGACACTTTTCAGATTACTGTTGATACAACCAGGCAGAATAAAATATCTTGTCTGTCCTCATGCATTTTGAAAGGCCTGCTTAGAAGCAACACAGATTAACAACGGCAGGCAGAAGGAGCCAGTTTCTTCTCTCGGTCTAAGATGTGTATTTTGTGTCTTTCTGTTTCTGCAGGCTCTGTACCCGAGCCCAGAGGAGGGCTGGCAGATCTACAGCTCGGCACAGGATGCAGATGGGAAGTGTATCTGTACCGTGGTCGCGCCGGCCCAGAACATGTGTAACCGCGACCCACGCAGCCGGCAGCTTCGCCAGCTCATGGAGAAGGTGACAGCTGTCAATAACACAGTCACTTTGAGATATAACTGTTACCCACACAGAGAGACAAACACAAAGTGCCGTACTGCACAGCGCTGAGGGTCTGGCACAGTCTGTCACATGCAGGCAGCTGAAATGAACATTCTCACTTCCTTTACCCAACAGCTAATCAGTCAGGCAGATAAACATGCAGGCAGTCGGAAGACTGTTGCCATTGTTGGTTGAACTAATTTTTGAGTAACAGAGTTGCTTAAAGTGAATGACGCATGAATTGCCTCAATAAGAGAAATGTCCTAAACTTACCCATGAAATTGGATTCATTGAGCCTTAGCCTTACTATGTATCTTTTATAAATTTAAATCTGTAAGATAAAAAAAGAAAATGAACTATTTCACAAATCAGTGAAGATAGCAAATTGTTTGCATAGTTACACAGCAAATGCTCCGTACACGTTTGCACTAAATATTTACTCAGCTTATTCTTTCTCTCTCTCAGTGAATGATATTAGTAAAAACCCATTTTTGTGCATACTCGTGTCATTTTTAACAAGCAAATACATTTACTGTCATACAAAACATGTAAATGCATAAAATTCTTAAGCATGTTACACTGCTACAGGAAAAGGAAAATAAATCTATATTATTTACATGAGAGTCGAGCGTTGTCGACCTACAGTACAGTGCAGTCTCTGCAAATGTAATTTTCTGCTAGTGCCAGGTTCATAAACGCACAGAGATCAGAGAGGAGAGGACCTCTGCTCACAAGCGCTCTACAGCTGGTGGTTGACCCTCCTGATCTATGGCTGCAGGGATTGGCAGTTTGCAGGCACCGCATCAGCGTCTTTTCATCCTTACCCACCTGTCTTTCCCAAACTAAATTTAAAAAAAAAAAAAAAAACACCTGAGAAATAATACTTAATAGTTTTCACTAACTCGTGGACCAGGTTTCTAGGGGCTGCCAAGCTGCTGTTCTCAGCCCTGCTGCTTATTCACAGCAGATGGTTTTTTTGTTTTGTTTTGTTTTTTGTTTTCTTTTATGGACACTCAAAGCCAGAAAATCAGTTAATGAGAAGATGGAGAAAGTGAAAGCCTGGGACATGGAGAAGAAAGTGGGTAAGACAAGTGGGGTTGACACTGATTGGATCTTGTGTAGGGAAGATGGTGGTAAATTGAGTTGCGGAATAGGCTCTGAGGCCCAGATGAATCAATAGTCACCTGAATTCACATATTGCATTCATTCTCATTGAAGTTCACCTTTTACCCTGACAGTCTGTCTGCTGCTGTCTCAAGCACGCGTTCATACCGACAAAATTCACACTCATTCATACTTTAAAAGAAACATATTCCAACAAAGGAGGAATATTCTGGAAGAGAACCAGACAAACTTAATAAAGATATTCAGAGAAAGTGATGCATTCACCCAGATGTGTTGATGAATGTATACTTTCCTCTCATTCTCCACCAAGGGAAAGATTTTCTAAGCTGTCACCATTTCATTGTGATCTTTTATTTACTGTAATGTGGTGAACAGTGTTGTCTCACAGAGAGAAACAACCTTTTTTTTTTGGGGGGGGGGGGGGTCAGACATAAAATACAGGTGAATATCACTTCACACCTACTGTATTTGCCACATTTTTAAGTGCCTATTTCTCAGTGAATATCATTAAAATGATACAATGATGGTCCATAAATGTAGATATCTTTGAGAGCCTTAAATATAGATATCATTTAGATAAACCATGTCATAAATGATACCTATGTGAAGCTAATGGTATAATGTTATTTGTTAAGTCCATGTCAGAGAGGTGCAGATAACTGAATTATTTTTTGAGAGCACAGGTTTTTTTGCTGCAGTGTATTAGAAGTCATCTCTTACAATTCAACATGGTGAAAAAAATAAGGCTTCAGAAATTATCAGAGTGAAATCACGACCTCTTTGACAAAGTCTCAATAAATAACTACATTTTATAACCAATGCGAATATAGGATCTTTTTTGCTGAACTGGATTGTATCATACAGTGTGGGTGTTTATGTTAATGTATCTCCCTTCTTTACATGCACATTGCTTGTAAAGACACCGTTCATCAGAGTCAGACTCCCCCCGTCCACAGCCCAGCCTAATGAGGACACCTGGGGTCAGCCCTGTTTGAGCTGCAGACTCAAAGTAAAAGCCACAAGTTAAAAGCCTATTTGCGAGTCTGTGTGTATGTGCACATCATAGCACTGTGCTCGCTAAGACATCCTCATTTGAACCCCGAGCATGTTGGGGAATTATTTGAGCAGACCAGATCCACAAAGGCCCTCCCTGACACTAAAAGCCAAGGATACGCCAACAATGTCAAAACCGCCCTCTGTTCAAAGAATATAAAGTAGTGTGCAAAAGCCTCTATTCAGCTTTCTGCAAAGCCAGACAAAATGCCATCCAAAGCGGAGCAGACCCTGAAGGACGGTGCAGCGAGAGAACATTCATGGCGCAGACACCTCATCCCCCTTTGACCTCTCTCCGTCTGACTGAGATGGGATAAAATGAGATAAGAAGGCACAGTCAGGCATGTCTACACACAAGCGGTTTCTAGGATTTGGTACAGGGGGAGTCATTACACTGGACATGAAGCAGACACACCAGCAATTGATTGGATTCTGGGGGAGTGTGAGGGTGGAGGTATTTTATGCGACCAAAGGAAAGCATGAAATGTCTGGTGTATGTATTTGTGTGTTTGTGTGTGCTGATGACTTAACTAATGGCTCAGAGAATGGAGAGGTCCCAAATGCCACCGCAACCTCGAAAGATGGTGGCACCGCATTTGTTTAGACTCCAGGCCGATGGAACATTTCACTCTTACACATTCCTCCAACTACTCCATCTGCATGGTCATCGAATAAGTTTTAATTGGTGAAGATAATATTTTCTGACCAAGTACTCCCTGGCTGGTTATGAAGCATGTGGGAGATGAGTTGTATAGCAAAACACTGAGCTGGATGCAAAGTAATTGAGTGGGCTGTTAAAGAGTAGGCAAGCAAGCCATTTGGTGCAAAACAGACTTTATGCCAAACTGTGACCTTTGGGAGTTGTGACTGTTTTTGTTGTGGAGTGATTTGAATAAGCATCTTATGTGTGCTTGGAGTTTCAGTTCTGTGTGGGTGGGTGTCTGTTTGTGTGGGCTGTTGGAAATATGTACACATGAGCGTCCTATATGCACCTCAGCCCTGTAACATTTGTCAATGCTCAGATGATATCTGGCCAGTTCAGTTCAGTGCAACGTGCAGGAGTTGAGGGGGTGTATGAAACAGTTGGCTGGTTATCCAGCAACAGAGTGGGCTGTCAAAGAGTGAGCATGCTGAGTACTTATTAAAATTAAACATAGTGAAAAACAGAGAGCGGAGATTCAATTAACACTAATAATACTTGATAGCATGTTTGCTCCTCCACAGGATTTATTCTGTTTGCATGACATTTTAGATGTATGACTTGTGTACACCATCATAATGATACTGAAGGCCTTCTATCCATATTTAGTTTAGCTGTTGGAGATAGTTGTCCTAAATATAAATGTCCTAAGCACCAAAATGGAACCTGCTGACTTTTATTGCATAACATATGAAGGTTTTGAGCTTTCTCATGTATTGTCCTGATAGATTCTGGCAGCAGTGTTGCTTCCTCAACCTCCTCACTTGCGTGTTTGCTCATTGCGTGTCACTTCCACCAAGTAGTTTATGTTTTCATCCTGTCTGTTGGTTGGTTTGTCAGCAGGATTACACAAAAAGTACTGAGTTGATTTGGACTGAAGGTGGAGGGTTGGAGTCTGAGCCAGGGAAGAGCCTATTAAATTTTGGAGCTGATCTGGAACATTAACTCTGAATTTGAAATTTTTCTCTCTGCAGTGTTACATGTTGTTTGACATTGGCCTCAGTGAAAGGATGTGCTTGACCAAGGGCCATTCTAGGTCCCTATTTATTCTGTTTCTGTATATATATATATATATATATATTTTTAGGGCAATTTCTTTTTAAGCTAAGTGCTCATGTCGTATATGCTGTTACACTGACATACTGTAGTGTTTTATTCCCACACTCAACCTTTTTCTTCACATAGTGTTTGACTCAAACTTTAAGTTATATATATATTCTTTCATATATAAATGATGATCTGAAAAGGATGAATACCTTCAGGGAAATTAATTTTTCCATATTCTCATAAACCTGGGGAGCTGCAAGCCACTCCAGCATGCCCTAGGTGAAAGTCATGGCAACATTTGGGTCTGCACTTTGTTGAAGAGCAAATCTACAGACTGACCTAGACATCCACACCTGTGGGCACTTCAAAGTTTTCAGTTAATCTGATCAGCATGTGTGGAGGACCCATGTTAACACTGAGTCTGGGAGACTTCAGTAATATCCAAACCTCCTCATGAGGTCACAGTGCTAAAGTGACTGAAAAGTATCAAGTTAACTTTGGTTGGTCCATGGATTGTGATTTTACACTGAATGAAAACCAAAGAGTTGTCCCTTATTGTAGCAGAGATTTTTAAATGACAAGCTATTGCTGCAACTCCAAATTTTTTCAATAAATTTAAAAAGAAAATGTGGAGTTTAGCTGATGGTGAAAATTGTCAGCAAATCATAAATTTGTCCGTCATAGCTTCAAGCCTGAAGTGATGGCTCGTTTTGTCTACCAAGAAAGACAAAGGAAATCAGGAAAATATTCACAATAATTTTCTGATGATTTACTGAAAGAAATCTTTGTTCTTAAAAATATCTAGTGTAAATCTAAATCTAACATATTCTTCTGTCTATGCATCTGTTTGTGTGCATGACCTCGACAGGTTCAGAATATTAGCCAGTCAATGGAAGTGCTGGACCTGAGAACATACAGAGATCTACAGTATGTAAGGAACACCGAGAGTCTAATGAAAGTGGTGGATGGAAAGCTGAGGGTGGCCTCTGAAAATCCCCGCAGTCTCAATCCAAAGGGCTTTCAGGTAATTGACTGTCTGTCACCTCCTGTACAGTGGTGCGTGTGTGTATTATCAAGTGAATGCAGGTACTATGAGATGTGGCACTGCTCTCCATGTGCACACAAATTTTGCCAGATGCACCACGATCTCTTTTGCTCTTCACAGACAATAAAATTTTGTATGACTCTCGATAGACTGCCGCATAATCATAGGTACACAACTTCGCTCACAAAACTTTCTCTGAGTCACTGAGTCATGCGCAAATGAAATTTGAGCGAATCCACATGCTCCTGAATTATTAAACCCCTGAACCTAGAAGAAGAGTTTCTTTTTTTCCCTGAATCCCTCTGTTTACATCCTTTCCTCTCTCTTCATCCAGACTCTCATCCTACTCTATATACTTAACATTCTGGTGTCTGTTCTGAGATACCAGGCACATATATTCACATTTATCTTCACCTTATCTCTCTACAAGCCAAGACTCAGCTGCCATTATCAGCAGGCCTTTTTGTCTTCCTGTCAGCATGCTGTCTTGCCCAGGCTTTTTCCATATTTCTCTTACATATATAAGATAGACCATAAAATAGTTCCCACACAGGGACAAACATGAATGGCTGTGGTTTGCTTTATGACCAAGAACAAAACAACAAGATGTTCATGAAATTAGTCAATTCATCAGCGTAGCCTGAGACGAGTAAAATATGCCGAATAGTAAGCATTATATATCCCAGGACTTGCAAATCCACAATCCAATAATGAAAAAAAAAAGCAGGATTTGACCAGAGCAGGTTGGCTGATAAATGCATGCAGCTCAAAGTTGCCAATGGCAGAGCGTGGGAGATTAACGAGACCGAATTTTCACGGCTTGAAGAGGGGAAAATGAGATTTATGATGTGGCGCCACACGGTTGAGAGCCGCTCCATCACCAGATTTACGATAAACCTTAACAAGGAGGAAACAGCCCCTCCTGTGGTGGCCACTCTTTATTGATACACCTATTTCTCTCTTGAGCCCCTTACCTTGTCTGGCAGCCTGGATCTCCCGCTGCCTTTTGCACTCCTACCTACAGACACATTGTTCTTTTCTCTTCTAAACATATGATGAGTCACAGACTAAGTTTACACCCAGCAGTACCATTTTCCTTGCTGTGAGTGAAAATATAAATCGCCCTGAACCAATATAAAGCCTGTACTTCCAGATCATACTAAGAAAACCTACACAAGTCAAATAAGTGGGTGGACGCTTAATCATACAGTGAAATAACAAGCAGGAAAATGAGAACATATTGTTTAATTGTAAAAAATATAAATATAAGGAGAAGTAATGTGCACAGTAGAGGACAGATGATAAAGCCAAGGGAAGAGAAATCTAATTTCAATGTGTTCTCTTGAAATATCAGGAATTCATGTAACCACACTAAAATATATATTGGTATACTAGAAGGTCTACTATGAGTGTCATAAATCCAGCCGCTAAAGGTTGGAGCAGATGAACTAGCACCCAGCTACCAGTTCCTGATTGAGAGATGATTGAGATTGAAAGGCGCCTGAGCGCACACTCCCCTCTACAGAGTCGCATGGTCGACCTCGTCGCCTGTCCTCTTTATTCTCAAAGGGTTTAATCTTTCTTCACCCCCTTTTGCTTTGCCATGTCTCATTCTCTGCAATGATTATCTTAGGAACTGAAAGACAAGGTGACCCAGCTGCTCCCCCTGCTGCCAGTGCTGGAACAGTACAAGGCCGATGCCAAGATGATCCTGCGTCTTCGGGAGGAAGTGAGAAATCTGTCCTTGGTGCTGATGGCCATCCAAGAAGAGATGGGGGCCTATGATTATGAGGAGCTGCGCCAGAGAGTCCTGCTCCTGGAGACTAGGCTCCACTCCTGCATGCAGAAACTAGGTATAAAACCTATGCAAATGGGTGTGAGTAGGTGGGTGTGTAGGCAATGAATGCTTAATTTGAAACTCATTATCATTCCAGCACTTAAGCAATTAGAGGTCTGACAACAGCAGTGCAGAAAGGAATTAATGATTAAATTAGGATCATCAGTGGTCAAAACTCCATTGTGTATCATCAACATTTCCACTCTGCCGAGAGCTCAGATTACCAGCATAAATTAAGAGAAATTGGCCCAGGAAGCCTGGATGAATAATTGATCATATTCTCATGTAATATGTTAGCTTAAACTGATGATTTTACAAAACCCTTCATATGTACACTGATGACTTAACTAAAAGAGACTGCAGTTAGTGTTTAGCCTTTAGGTCATTAGTGTTTTGTTAACATCTTCCACTGGGTTTAAGCTTTTGCATAAAGGAAATAAATTCACGCAGAGAGACATTAACTTCTCACTAGTATATATTTACCAAGTGCTTCACAAAACAGGATAAAGGACGAAGAGAGAGGGAACTTAAGACAATAAGGGAAAACAAAAATCTTCGGAAAAACATTTTAAATATTCTTTAGTAAAAGTATCAGTAACTGATTAAATCAATCACTTCTTCTGTACTACATATCACAATGCAATACAATTTGCTTAGCAAAGATCCAACTGAAAAATGGAAACGGTGACCATTGTACAAAACACTCACCTAGTCATTTCTCTAAATAGCAAATATGTAATAAAAGCTGTTGAAATATAATTCTTTTGAGTTTCCATTCTAATGATAAGGTCGTTCATGGTTTTTGATATTTATAATTGTTGAATGCAAAACATCAGTAGATTTTAATGGAGATTTTAAAAGATTCAGATTAAATGCTATTATATGCCAGCCCAATTTTATCTCCCGCTGACATTTAGGGGATGCAATTATATTTCTTGTACTCACAGTAAAATTGCAAATGATGATATCCATCAGTAAATTTATTTACATACTTTTAAATGCATCCCTGAGGAGAGTGCTTGAATCTCCCAGTTTTTTGAATACACACACACACACACACACACACACACGTGCACACACACACACCTGCACACACTCACACACGTGCACACACTGTAGTTTGATAGGAACACCTGTGAACCTGCTTATTAATGCAATTATCCAATCAGACAATTATGTGGCACCAGTGCAATGCATAAAAATCATTCAAATACAGGTCAGGAGCCTCAGTTAATGTTCACATCAAACATTAGAGTGGATAAAAAAAAAGTCATCTAAATTACTTTGACCACAGCATGACTGTTGGTGCCAGACTGGCTAGTGTGAGTATTTATAAAACTGCTGATCTCCTGGGATTTTCACCCACCACAGTCTCTGGAGTTTACTCAGAATGGTACCAAAAAAAAGAAAACATCCACTTAGCAGCAATTTTGCTGACAAAAATGGAGAATGGCCAGAGTAGTTGGAGCTGACAGAGAGGCTTTAGAAACTCAGATAACTGCTCTTTACAATTGGTGTGCAGAAAAGCATCCCAGAATGCACAGCATTTCAAATATTGGGGCAGATGGGCTACGACAACAGAAGACAATGTCAGGTTCCACTCCTCTCAGCCAAGAACAGAAATATGTGGCTGCAGTGGGCACAGGTTCACCAAGACTGGACAGCTGAAGACTGGAAAAACATAGCCTGGTATGATGAATCTGGATTTCTGCTGAGGTACACAGATGGTAGGGTCAGAATCTGGCATCAACAGTATGAATCCATGGACACAACCTGTCTTGTGTCAAACAGTACAGGCTGGTGGTGGTGGTCGTCTTATGGTGTGGGTAATGTTTTCTTGGCCCCTTGATATCAATCAATCATCATTTGAATGCTACAATCTGTGTGCATCCATTTATGGCCACAATTTACCATCTTCTAATGGCTATCTCGAACCATAATAAAGCATCATGCCACAAAGCAAAAGTCATCTAATACTTGTTTCATGAACATGACAGTGAGTTCACTGAACTTCAATGACCTCCCCGGTCACCAGATCCGCACCCATTAGAACAACTGAGGTGTGGTAGGACGGGAGATTCGCAGAATCCGAATCTCAAAGGACTGTTTCCAACAAAAGACTGTTTCCTACATCACGGAAGGCTGTTATGAAAGCAAATGGAGTCCCTAAACAATATTAGTGTGGTTTCCTAGTAAAGTGCTCACTTATGTAGAAAATGACACAGTGAGCACATGCGCTCTTGGACATATACGGTAGACCCACATAAATCTGTATGCCGTCTTACCTCTGTCCCCTCTTTGATCTCCAGGCTGTGGGAAGCTCACTGGGGTCAGTAATCCCATCACAGTACGTGCATCAGGGTCAAGATTCGGCTCCTGGATGACGGATACTATGATCCCCAGCTCAGACAACAGAGTAAGTGTCTCTGTTTCTATCCACACACCTCAGCTTGTACTTTTTAATCTTTACTACCTAGTATATAGTTTAGAGGATAAAACAGAACAAAAGTCATTGTCAAAAATCAGGCCATTGAAAAAAAATATCACAGGAGTGCTGCTGTGATACTTCAGTGATTGATTGACCATTTTGCCTAAGTAGGACTTCTCGTCAGTTCTGGGGGAGGAGAGACAGAGAGAAATGGGAATGCAAAGCTGAGGCACTGATGGATAGCATCCCTTTCCTTTCTCGCTGTCTTCCTCTGTCACGACTCTAGCTGATTAATCACTTCATCATCAGTGGAGAAATGAATGAGTTGTTTGGGCTAAAGTTTTCTAAATTACCAAGGCAATTACCAGGAGTGTGCTGAGATGCTTCGGACACAGATGATATAGTAATGGCTTCAGCTGATTAGACATGACATGTGGTTTCTTATTGGCAGGCATATGGTATAGAACACATGGGAAAAGACACAGGGCGGGGGTTGGGGGAATCGTTGGGCCTGGTAAATTGGGGAAGTGGTGGTGGCGGTGGTGGAGAATATGAGAGTGCATTACTAGCCATCCGAAGAGGAGAATGGAAACTGATGAAGTTCAAGAGGGGAGATGAGGGTTGGCCTTTTCATCTCCACCCTGAATCATAACAGGCTAAATAGATATTACTGGCAGAAAAGGTCACTTTCTATGATTGAATGCCCTGATCTTTGTCTTTAATCACTTGACTTGCTAGGATCACATTAGACTCTTTAGATCAATCACTGATTGTATTAATAGCCAGAACCATCAACAATATCACATCAACACCTGCACCAAACATGATAATCATATTTGGGAAATGTTGTTGTTGCTGAGGTGTGAAACAGATGAGAAAAATAAAAACAAAAAAAAAAAAAGTGGTCTAGAAGCGCTAGAGCTTTGTCCTGGCTCAGCTCCTGCCTCCTGCTCAGCTCCAGGGACTCATTTAGCAGGCAGAGGAGAAACAATGCTAAACGCTCCATGATCTCCCCCTCTTCATCACTCTGCTTCTGTTCCCTTACCGCCCCCATACCTTCCTTTTTCCCTCCGTTGAACCGTTATTGAAGAAAAGTTCCTATTCTACACTTGAGAGGGAAGCAAAGAGCAGGAAAAGAGAGAAGCAGGAGAAAAACTATGGGTGGAATTATGGCCACATCATAGCAAAGTTCTCTTGACATGTTAAGGACAAAATAAATACCTAAGCCAACTGCAGTTTAATTGAATCAATTAAAGGCTGAACTGTCCTTCGACAGACGCATTGAGGGAATGAGATGGGAGATGCAGCCGGAGAGGTCTACGCCAGTAAAGAGATCCGCTGAGAGTGCTTGAGGAGAAAGAGAGCTGCTAAATGGATTGATTTTCTGTAAATGTGGACTGGAAAGGGCAGGGAGCACAAGCAGTGGTCGACTGCAAAGCTCAGGCAACATCTTCACTTACACTCACAGGAGAGATCAATAGTTCTGCACACATTCAAGTACGTGCAACTGCATGAAGGCATACACTCAAACAAGTGGAGATTCACCACATAAACACAACAAGCTCACTTTACTAAGGGCATTGCCACTAGCCACAATAAAACAAAGTGTGGGAGAGGTGTGTCGTGTCATGTCATATATAGCAAAACAACAGTATTCTATAACCTTTAGAGCTTCATTAACTCCTCTAGTTTCTCCCACATCTCTTCTTTTCACAGGTCTGGTCCATGGACGGTTACTTCAAGGGACGTCGTGTCCTGGAATACCGCACGATGAACGATTTCATGAAGGGCCAGAACTTTGTGCAGCACCTGCTGCCTCACCCCTGGGCAGGCACCGGCCATGTGGTTTACAACGGCTCGCTGTACTACAACAAGTACCAGAGCAACATCATCATCAAGTACCACTTCCGTTCCCGAAGTGTTCTGGTGCAGCGCAGCCTGAGTGGTGCCGGCTATAACAATACCTTTCCGTATTCCTGGGGTGGCTCCTCTGACATCGATCTCATGGCGGATGAGAATGGCCTGTGGGCCGTTTATACCACCATCCCAAATGCTGGGAACATTGTCATCAGCCGCCTGGAGCCCCAGAGTCTAGAAGTGCTGCAGACTTGGGACACGGGTTTTCCCAAACGCAGTGCCGGGGAGTCTTTCATGATCTGCGGTACACTTTATGTCACCAACTCCCACCTTGCCGGTGCCAAGATCTACTTCGCCTACTACACCAACACATCGAGCTATGAGTACACAGACATCCCCTTCCACAATCAATACTCCCACATCTCCATGATGGACTACAACCCCAGGGAGAGGGTTCTCTACACCTGGAACAACGGACACCAGGTGCTCTATAATGTCACACTTTTCCAGGTTATTAAGACTTCTGGGGACTGAGAGCCCTCATTCTAACCTACTCAAATAATGCTGTGATCATTGTTCAGGGGGAGGGACACAGGAGCTGGGTGGAGGTGGGTACAGGTTGTGGGAGGTGTGGGACAGGAGCTTCAGTGTATGGGCATAGGCTTGGATTTTTTTTAAAAGAATTTCAATCTTCATAGAGTGCTATTATTCACATTCTCAAAAAACACTCCGACAGCAAGGTCGGTAAAGATACAAAGACTGAGCGCTTCTCTCTTCTTTTTCTTTCTGTGATGAGTAAGCATGGTTCTTTTTATTTGTGATGAGAAATAAATATCAGTCTTTACCATTTATGACTTTGTATTTAATTGTCGCTTTCATTTCTACTAGACTTTCATTGTATTTTGAAAAGGTCGAACAAAAGGCCCTGTGTTTTAAAATATGGCTTCAAACCTAGAAGTGTGTACTCCCAAGATTGATACTTCTAAAAATCATAAAGATATAACACTGCTCTTTCTTTAAAGTTATAAGTAATGTTTATTTCTTCACGAGTGAAGGGGAGCCACAAATATTATTTCCTCGTCTTCAACTGAAACCTGACTGAGGAAGGCACAAATATAGGAAGTGTGTTTTTCAAGCTGAAATCTAAAATTCTTAATCTAATAATGACACAATTTCAAAATAAATTAAAATCTTGAAATAATTGTATCTACCTTGCTGATACTGAGTGGCCATTACTACCACAGCCAAAACATAATTAGATGTCAGCATGTGAATACTGAAAAGGCAGTCTCTGGAGCTGCATTAAACCATATCTTTGAAAACATTTCATCCAATTTTATCCATCTGAAGAAGCCAGGGGGTTTTGTATAATAAAACAGCATGCTTCAATATACTCAAACAGATTTAAGTTTAACTGCAAAAGCCACGGCTTAAATTGTGTTTTTCCAAGGTGAACTGAAAGTGAGAGCAAAACACCTGGTAAAGGAGCAGGTGGTTGTGCAAAGGGTTGAAAGGCACAAACAGGAAAGCAAGAGACAAAAATGCAAAAATAAATTCTGAGAGCATTTACATCCGAGGAGAGAAATGAGCAGTTATTGTTGCTTGTCGAGCTCCAATCTGCTTTAATCTTGTTAGTTGCACAGCTCTTCTCAGGTGCTTTCTGCAGAGAGATGTTCAAACACAGAGGACAAGACGGGACATGTCTCACATGAAAGTCTCAAACGGAAGGCTTTTCAATGCATTTTTTTCTTTATCATTTGCTACTGAAGCCACACAGAATTCTCTGCTGTAAAGGGAACAGACTGGCAAAAAGACAGCAGTCCACTGTGTTATTATATTATTCCTTTTATCTATAAGGCTTGTGAGGATGCATCAGTTCTTTCCAGAGTCTGTGGTGGACACAGAAGACAAAATAAAATAGGAGGTACCACTCTTCCTGCGTAACCATGGTGATCTATTCATCCTGGATGACCTTTCTATCAATAAGGTGCTATGCAGAAGAAACTGTGAGTTTATACACAGTAGTGGCTGACATTTAAAGCACAATGCAATATACAACAATACGGATCATACAAATGTCTCAAATAAAAATAGTAGAGTACAAACTACGCTGATTTGAGTGAAAATATGCACTATAGAGTTATGTTTCCAAAAATGTAGATATGGATGCAATTTGTTAATAAAAAGATACCTTCAATTGGTGAACAATGGCTGATGGAGACATTAAACAGTTGACTGCAGTTACACATAAACATACACAAACATGATGAGTAAAAGATTGATCATGCTTTGCTGATATCAGCTTTACTACAGCATCCTCTCTCTGCTCTCCCACTGTCTATATAAAATTAAAAGATGACTCCACTGCGTGGTCAGCTGTTAAAAAAAAAATATCACCGCCCATCCTGGAACTGCAGGCAATTATAAATTCGGGGTCGAAGGTAACTCACTGGAAAAGAAAAGGGTTCCACAAAGTGTGGACCTGACAGTTTCACCAGTACACAAAATGTTAGGCATGACTGGCTGAAATAGGCCCTCACTTTCCAACCCACAAACTTTTCCCCTTAACAGAGAAGCAGGGAAGGAAATAAAGACTGAACAAAGATAACACAATCTCCAGAATCAAAGTAACTCAAAAAATTAAGTAGCAGACTGAGAAGATGCACTTATTTAAGTGATGTGGACGGAAAATCTATCCAATCATGTCTGTATTCTACTCACTTCAGAACTGCAAGTAAATTGGCTCCACAATAGGACAATAGGAACATAGGAACAAATGAAACTGAAATTTTTATCCATTTTAACTTTTTGTGTATCATGTATTATATATATATATATATATATATATATATATACATATACACACACACACACACACATACATACACACGCACACACCTTTTATTGAGGGAAATGAAATAAAAAGCTATGCTGTTACCAAGTAGTACAAGAAATAGAATACAGAAGTTTTGTTGACAACTTTTTGGCTGGACCATTTTCCTATAAATGAAAATGTCCGTGACTGACTGACTTACTGGCTGATAAAGTTAGACCACTGGTCAGTCGAAATGCCAAGTGACTAAGTGCTGACATTTCCTCCACTGCTCATTGAATTGAATATGCGCAAACAGATTGTATTACATCATTAGGAGGAGCATTCACGGGCAGTTTTGCCAACTTTTTCACCTTTGCTGCTAGATTTACCAAACTTCTGACCCCTTTATCAAGTTTTCGTCACAAAAACACTTAGTGACAAATCTTTCGACCTTTTGGACAAAGCCTAGCTACTACTACTCTCTACATGTTTCATTAAAATGACCACACAGCAGCTGAAATACAGATAAAGTTAGAGGCATGTCACATCTGAATAAATATTTTACCAGTAAATACAGCCAAAATCACAGTATGGCTGCGTCAGCGGTAGCTTGGAAATGGCTTAGAAATGAGTGCTGGTTAACATATAGTCTTAATGGGCCAGATTCAGTCACAATTTCATATTTGTTGCATTCAAACATATAAAAGAGCTTTACTGGGAATTCCTCTGCATTAAAATACATTATATGTGACAGAGAGAAGGAGAGAAGCAAACAGTTAAAGGGTTGGTGCAGCCATATACTAGGCCTTGACGTAGTCTTGTTTCATGAGTGTTTGCTGCCAGCACTATAATTATTTCCTCAAGCACTTGTGAGACAAACACTAGCTTCATAAGCACCAGTGAGTGAGCTGTCGTGCCAACTAATGCTCCAAGCCAAGGACCATTAAGTGTAGTGATAACAACAATAAAGATCAGGGGCATGATGAACAGCATCAAATCATTATGAGTGGCCCAATTTCAGTAATGTATCATTGTATCTGTGTCGGAATGGATCATCTTCAGATGTCAGTACACAACCCTTGCTGTGAAGGCATCAGCACTTGCATGTCTTCTTTGCTGAGGATCAACTTGTGGGTAGGAGAAAAGTGAAAGGAAAATGATGACGGTTTTCATTTAGGGGCCTAGAAATCACTAAGTAGAATGAAACAGAATAAATCTCTCAAAGCCAAGATTCACATATAAGACTGAAGATTTATAAGTGACGTTGTCCGGTACAACTTACTTCAAGCTTGTCTGTACATCAAAGCTGTTGATGGATGTTTCTCATGCAGCAATATGTGCAAGGTCAAGTTTCCCTAGAACACAACATCTTGATCTTATTTGATTTCATTTAAACCATTTTCAATAGGAGGCCTCTTAAGCACAAAGTTTTAGGGACACAAGGCCATAAAAATGTTATTTCTCAAACAATTAAAAGTATCACATAGCATTTTCTCTTAATTAATCTGCATATTTTATAGATATTTTTTTTAATTTCTCTATAAACCATTAAATAACTAAAAAGGAGCTGTTTAGTATTAGTCAGCAACTGAGCAGATGCATGAAAAATGGGGTGTAAAATAATATGATGCAACACTTGAAGCACAAAAACGTTGTTAAGGTCGTAGTGATTAGTTATTGGCTTTGTGTCATCTAGCACCTGATTTATGTTCAAACCCATTTCAACAATACTGAACTGGAGAAAGTAAATCAGGAAAGTCTTGACAGTTTATATACAAAATCATATGAGAGCTCTCAGTCGTGCAGAAAGACAAATATTCACATCTCGGATTATAAAGAAGTTCATTTTGCAAGAGAACTGAATGGAACAGTTACTGGAACAATTAACCAAACACACACAGAGCACAGTTACCTAAGTAACTTTGATAGTGCAATTAAAAATTCAAACCAAGCGTATCCAAGGTCTTGTAGCCAGCACATCGGTTATCTTTTTACTTAACAATAGTTCCCCACAAAAGCTGAAAATACTTAGGTAATAAATATCTACTGTTGGCATGGTATAGTACATTAAGTATCTCTGTATTATACATAGATTTAAATAGTAGATTAAAAATTTAGAACTAAGCTATTTGTCAAAACGTGGAAGACACTGTATCTAATTTACCTTGAAAGGACCTACGCCACTTCTTCAGTTACATTTCCCTGGTGTGGGGGTCAGCAGTTCCTTCGCCAGAATATTTTTTTTTGATGCAGAGTTGCACAGGTCCCTGGGGAAAACAAAAGAATCAGCTTTAAAATTAAAGTTGTTTTGAATAATAAATAACCAATACAGAATTTTTATTTGGAGGATGTATTAACCTACACAAATCACTCCCTTTGAGCTGCCTGCATTAAAGCAGAGCAGAAATACAAAATGAACAATAGAGCACAGACCAGCACTGGCAGTTTGATTTTTTTTTTTTTTTTCTTCAAAGTGTCTATAAGCATGCATTCTCACATGCACTTGAACTGATTGAGTGCAGGAATGGCAGCAATAGAATTGCTTTAATAGAGTGCACAGGGGTGAGATTCATAGGCAGTAGCAGAGATAGAGACCACAATTCAAGAATTAAGAAGGAAGCCCAGTTTCCACTTTATCGGGCTGCCATCCTTGGGAAGAAGGGTTTACTTTGATGGAAACACAATCATCTCTGTATGTGCAGCTGCTCTTGAGATACTCCTCCTTGATTAAATTGCTGCAAACATGCAGAGTACATTTGCTTTCTGTCCCTGGGGTTCATATAGTCCATACTGGTTACAACCAGCTTTATCCTCTGACAGCAAGACTTACAAATGGTCAAACTCTTGTTTCATTTTTCTGCTAATACAGTTTCTTTCGCAGTTTCATTCCTCATTAATTGAATCCTCAGCCACACTTGGAACAACACCTCCTCTCCTCCAGATTCAATGTAAACAAACTTTTCGTGAACTCCCCAACCCTCGAGGTGACACTCTGAACAGAGCTCTGAATGTTTGTTTCCTCATGATTAAACATGACTTGCACTCCCTTTCCCAACAGCCCCCTGCCAAACATTTCATATTCATATTTGAGCTCAAAAAGGATGGGAAGGTGCTGGGGTGTGGAGATGACGAGTTATCAAGACAGGAGGTAATTTTACTCCACTAAACTCCCCAGAGAACCTTACTGATTAATTGGCTCTTTAATTGTGTTTTGAGCTTTCATTGATTCAGCACTCACATCCCTAATCTCATTAGGTGCTGTTTTGTGAAGGACAGTAAAGCATAATCATTCCAAGCCTGTAACCATCGGTGATTCAGTTTTATAACCCTGATGTCCCGACATCATACACCTCACTGAGATAGTAAAGCCTAACCATGAAAGATTGAACTGCAGCGTCCACTGGATCTCTCGCTTTCTTTCTGTAATTACAGTACAATGCAGCTGGAGAAAAGATATGATGATATAGCTCTCGGTTGCTGACAGTGTAAGGATACATAAACACAAACTTCACAATGAGGGCACGAGCAGTTATAAGCAATAAGAGTCCAATAAGTGCAATGAATCAATATCATTGAAAATGACATATGGAAAAAAAGAATATTAAGGGGGAAAAAAAAAATTTTCAGCATCCACAATGCTACAAGATGGTACAAGATATATAGAAATAAATGCCTTGGATGTAGATAAGGCTTTACTGACATAACTGTTATAGAATGAAGACAAATTAGTCAAAACAAACTTTTTCAAACTGGACAGCAGATTTTACTGAAAAAACATTATTAATTTTGCATCTGTGTGGCTAAATGCAACCTAAAGCGATAGGAGGAGCACCTGAAAAGATTCACTGTTCAGTTAATTTCAGATTTGCAGGTGAAGAATCAGGTAAAAAAAAAAAAAACAGACATGTTCTGTGATAGGACTGTAATAAAAGTCAGTTTTTTGGCTTTCTTTTGGCCAGTTCAACAAGAATTACATTTGTGATGGGGACCTGTACCGGGAAGGTTTTGCTTTTGCACAGTGCGTCCATGGTTTTTGGCAGTGTTTTGGAACTAGGTTCTAGACTGGACAAAATTCAAAAGTTAGAAAAAAAAACAAAAAACAGAAGATACTAGTGTGATGGAAATGGCTGGTGCCTAATGTGTTACATCAGCTTATTAAACAAGGGTTATTGAACAAAATGAAAAACGAATAATTACAGCAAATGGTCAGACCAATGGAGCACAACAAATTTTTCACATTATTGAATAAGCGAGGGGACCCTTTTTACGGTATTTGAAGGTGCAGCAGAAATGACAGAGGTGAGACTGTGAGAAAACATCAGTCAACAGGGTCAATCAGTGCTGATGTAAATGCCGCAACATCCAACAGGATCATTCCATCTCTTAAGATGCAGCAAATCCATGAGTTTCATCTCACACCCCTTTCAGCCCTTCCTGTTCTAATGACTCACACCATTTTGCAAAGTAAATTCATTCATTTGCAAAAAAGCAAGAAAGATTTAAGTTGACATCAGTCACATTTCCTCCGTCCTTGGGGCTTAATTATTCATTTCTGCAATAGAACCACTTTCTTTAGAGTTAATTACATCATTTGCATACACTACGCAGTTATGTTTAAAGGAATTTCCATGTTCTAGAAGCCCAATGCCCACCCACACAAGTACACACAAGAGCTAAAAACATGTGGTCGTCAAGCAGAACCTCCAAATTAGAACCTTGTATGGGCTAACTGACCTGAGGAAAGTGATGAGTGGCAGCTGCTTGGCTTAGCAAAAATGAGCTTGATCATCTGTGATGGACAATTTGCACTGTATGAGATTTATTGTGAATGTAATATGGGACAACAGCTATCCTATCATTCCCCTTGAAAGCCAATATATAATATCAAGAAAATATACCAGGTGAAACAGATTGTGTGAGACATGAGGAATTATACTTCCCCCTCAACTGATATTACAAGCCAGGTATGATGGGGACAATCAAGCTCATACCTCTTAAGGCAGACAAATGGACTCTAGAGAATCAGCTTTGGATTCGAGGTAGTAGGGAAATATCAAAATTAGAGACATAAGTTACTGCTATTTGAATAGAATCATCACAAACAGGGAATTTGCTCATGGCAGCAAGTAATTCTGTAAGACACTGCTGTGTTGAGTTTAAATTATGTAGAAATTCAGATTGCAAGCCAACAGCACAGCTTTTCATTGACTTCCAACTGGGCAGTTCAGCTCAAGTGTTGAAAATTGGTTAGATATCAAGGAACTGCCAGTGTGGCAGGGCGACCCCGTCTCCTCGTAATTTCATTTATATAGTATTAAATTTTTTTTCTCCATTATATTTGGGTGAAAAACAAACGCTGGATTATGTTCAGAGGCAACTTTGAGTGAAAAGAAGCACTACATTTGTTTGCTGCACTGAAGTCACAATGAGGTGGCTGGGGTGGAGGGCCAGGCATACAAATCACAGAGCTTTGAGATCAGAGACCAGCTCGGCATCCAGATTTCCGTCTGTGGCTGGGGTTTAGGCGACAAAAGCCTGAGGGCCCTTAGCGGGGCTCAAGGAGAGCGTCTATGTTCCGTGCATAACAAATCTACAGTTATGTATTGTGCATCAGGTCTGTTGCTCAGAGATCAACACCCATCTCTCTCCACAAAGTTTCCCTCATCCCACCTACACATGGTTTTGATGCATTAACGAGTTCAAATGATGTCAGTGCATGCAACAGAACTATTGCAACCTTAATTCTTGGGACAAACTGACTGTCTATGCTGCTGGGCTTAGTGTCTGAAGTATGGTTACCAGTAGGGACATTGACAGACATTGTTCTCAAGTTTGTCTCACAACCGCCTGCAGATACTGTGCCTATAGCATTAGAACAGGTCACTGTAGAATTGTTTTTTGGGTTTGTCTTTGTTTTTTATAAGAATACTTGTTGCAAAATCATGTTACATTTTATATCATAACACCCACCTTGAAACATTTAGTGAGGCAATTTTGCATGGAATGTGTTATTCAATATGGATTATTATTAGTATAAGCAGAGCCGATATTTGGCATCTAGTCTCTGACTTTGTCATTCCCTAAGCATATATCACACTGAGCACAGCGGATTAGATAATCTGCAGATAATTACTCCCCAAAGGTTTACTGGTGGATGCTGGGGCGGAGGTGCGGTTTGTGAAAGAAGTCAAACAATATGGGGTCTTGCTCATCAGTGGTCAGACTCAGTCGTGGGAAGTCTATTTAAGCACAACATCAGCGTGCATCATGTAATTGTTTTCCTTTGGAGCAGTAGAATAAACTGAGTTCAAATAATATAAATCAATAAAAGAAATAGCTTATTAAAAAGGCATGAGCACAGACCTAAAGCTATTATAGAGGACTAACTATTACAAACAGATTAATAACTTACATATTAAAATATACTTTCGCCAACTTTTGTTTGAGGTTAAGCGCCACTTAACCTGCTTAAATTGAGAAGGGTCCCGGTTTGGGACTACAACATTCAGCTAACACACACAATGGCTTTAAATAAATGCTGTTTGGAGACCAGCTTTTGTAACAGGCAATATTCATTATCTTGAACAAAGTAGACTGAAGTTATAGCCAGAACAGGTCTGATTATCAAAAGCTTTCAATGATCTTTCCACTTTTTTTATGTATTTCAGGGTAATATTCCAATTTGGTAGAACATAAAAAAAAAAAAATCTTTGTAGGTAGGGTGTAGGTATATGAAACTGAATGCTCCCAGCACTAGAAATACAGAGCAGCAATGGAATATAAGCAACTTCATATGCGGCACCCTAAATTAGAAAGTTCAGTCAAGAGAATCGAGGGGCTGTGAGGGGGACAGGTAGAGTGACAGACAAATTGAAATCCAGGTTAGGCGAGAAGACTGTCAGATCACAGGCCTCCACTATACTGTATGTCAATGAGACAAGATGCTGTTCTCTTCCCCCAAAAGATCAAAAGAGATGAGGGAGACTCTCTGAAGACACAGAACTCTCTCTTCCTCTATCTTCTCTATTCTGCAACAAATAAAGTTTTAAAAAGAGAGGGGAAAAAAAAAAACTTCTGTCACAATACACCAGGGGCAGTGACCACAGGGATGGTAACAGGAGGGAGCCCTATTCAAAGACCTCAAGTGCTCTGTGGCTAAAACACAGAACTAATGCACCAAGATCAAAGTGCACAACCTCCACATACACATCTACAGTGTTCAAATTAGGGTCTCGGTGGGGTGGACTGCACAGGTTTTGTCAATTTTTTTTTATTATTTTTCTTTTTGTGTTACATCAAAACTGATTAATATTGTATTTCTCATACATCACAACTTATCACACATTCATAAGGACAGTCACATCCAGAGGTAGAATAAAGCTGCCCAACACGGAAACTACAAGCACATTACAGATACTGTGAGTTGATATGAACCGTCAGCAGAACCTGCCGTCACCAATTCACACCTGCCTTAGCAGATGATCACGGATGGCTTCACCTCACGGCAAAGCCATCTGATCCAACGTCAAATGATCATCACACAGTGACGACGCACAGGCAGAGAATAAAACTGTAAATGTAACGATGATATATAAAAACACAACCTGGCCCAGAAGATAATGTCATAAGATAATGCTTACAGATAGACCACAGAGCACAACATATATGCATTGATTTTATATATAGGAAGTGGGGTTTTTTGTTGCTCTTCCAAGATATAGGAAAATGTTCTCCAGAAAAATCTTGATGAGTAAGAATTGTATGTAGTGTGGGAAAATACGGTAAAAACAAAAAATGTAAACAGGTTTTTTTGGCTCATTTGTTTTTTTTACATAAAATCTAAGGACACGCATAACTAAGTCTTAAAACAGTAGATCCTCTACATGTGTTGAAAAAAATTACAAAATAAAAATGCTGTTAAGCACAAAATTGGCTCTTTTCATTACAAAAATGATGTACAGCAAGATTAAGTTCCAATCAATAGGGTACAGCTGACTGCTGGTATGACATGTTATTGAATGTTTAGGTTTAGGCAGTGTCCAGAGTTTATATGCATTTAGTCTTATGCATATTTTCCTCAATAAAGGATAGCTTCAGTTCCTTTTAAATCTATTCAGTAGCACTGGATGTCTTAGATTGCATCTGCTTTGGTAGCTGTTTATGCAGAATGCATCTGCCTGTTTGTAATATTATTGGTGTCAGGCTCAAAATAGAGATGTGGGAAGGAGTTTGATAAAAAATTAACTGTAACATCCTGCAAACTCTACAAACTTGAATTTATATTGCTTTATGAGGGCTCAGGTATCTTTCAAGGCATTTTCAAATTCTGCACCCCTCTCTCTCTTATTTCTTCTGTCTCTCTCCATCTACAGTGTGAGCCTAAATTTTGCTCCAGGTTGAGACATGTGAGTTCACATTGCTCCCAAAAAGCTATTTTATAATTCATGCCTATAGAATAAATATTCTGTTTTAAACATCCCATAAATCATGCCGACACATTCATAAAATGATTTCACCATACCTCACATGCATTAAAACATATTGAGGCTTGACATTTAATAAGAGTTTAGGTATTCATTTATGTGGGAAAGCACAAAAGCCTCAAAGTGAAATCATTGAAGGGAAGAAATCCATGAGGGTAGATTCATATGAGTGTGATTATTTTTCTTCAACTTGCATTAGGAAGAAAAATCCCACCGCTAGTCTTTCAGGTGAGCAGGGACACAAAAGTACCTTTTTAATAAATATGCAGAAGCATTTGGAAATTTCCACCTGGGAAATGCTGCATTTTCTTGCCTACACTGCGACGCAACAGGGCCCCACCCTTGTCACCTCTAGAGTAACACAAAGATATGGTAATTAAAAACAGTGGCTTCAGCCCCACCCGTCCATAAACATTGCAGGCTTTACGCACCATGCTACATTAATATGCAAATTGAAGCTAGGGCTGTGATCACAGCACTTTACCGATCCAGTTATTAATTTAATTTCCCCCAAAACAAGCGACAGGAGCTGCTGAGGTAGTCAATGGCTTTTCCTTCTATCTGTGCATATTAATGCGCTTTTATCAATTTTACATTAATCACAGCAGGGAGATGGAGGGGACAGAGTATGCTGGCACGGCCACCCGTGTGGCAGGGCCACCCTGCTCTGCAGTCACAGCCTTTCACAGGGGTCGTCCATCACCACAAAAACCCAGGGGACACAGAGGGAGCAGGATCTCCATCTCATCTTGCTGCCCGCCATCAAGCCCATGTCTGATGGGTCTGGAGCTGTGTGTGCAGCTAGGCACTAGAATGGCATGATCAAGTTGTTGCAGTGACCACAACAGGTGATGTCACGCAGCAGCCAAAATGCTGCAGTCTCCGAGGAGCAGCACTGTCAAGCCACTGATCTCGCTGGCAAGAGTAGCAGACTGCAACTCAATATGAATCTCACACAAACACACACACACAGTTATCATCAACAGTATGCGAATGGACACTAACACACACAAGAAAACAAGTCCTACTGCTACCAGTGGGACAGCAGTGACTCTCTTGTAAAGAAGTGACACTTGAAAATGAAAACAACAGGCTACTTTTACATTTTGTCATTCTTCTGGCAAATGCACAGACACATACAGTCACAAAAAAAAATGGTAAACCATCAAATAAACTTTCCTCAATGAGAAAACAACTGACTTCCAACAGTCAAATCAACAACGCAGGAGAGCGCAGACAACAAGGTTTCCTCCTGAGTGCTTAGTGGGAACAATCAATTTTTTTGCTTTACTTTCCTTCTTTTATTTGTATCTGGAATGACCTTAGGAAAAGACTAGAGTGGGGGGACATTAGCAAACCAGCAAGCATCGTTATAGCAATTACTAGGAAATCACAGGGCCACAGGGAGCAATTATGTGCTTTGCATTTTCAAACCTGCTTAGGTGAGTGATGGGTGAAAAGATGAAGAGCAGCATTAAAAATATTTAGCTTTAGGTGAGTAGAAGAAAGTGGGTGAGAGTAAAGGATAAGAGCAGACAAACAAAGAGGGAGTTGGAATATCAGCGGCAGTGGATCAGATTGTTGAAAGTCAGGTTTATGAGAGTAAAAGGGGAGAACGGGAAAGAAGAGGATTTCAATGGCAGAAAAGTGGACCAATATGTGTAACTGAGTGAGCACAAGTGAGGAAAAAGTGGAAGAACGAAATAGCCAAGTCTCCAGAGCACGCATTTTCTGCCACGGTGATAACTTGCACTTCTAATGCAGCATCTCTGTCCTCTGAGGCATAAATTTCAAATGGTTCTGTGTCCCCCACTGAAGCTGCCCACACTGCCAGATGTGAGCAGTGATGAGCTGGCCTGGTGACATGACCAGGCTGAGTCTGGGGCTCGGCTGATAAGACTGAGGTGGAGGAGGTCACTGAGCTCACTGTATTGAAACATAACTGCCGGTCAATTCAATCTCCTTAAGGACACAGGAGTCCAAACCACAATCAGAACATTTCATATCACAGCCAGGCTCCTCTTGCCCTTTTTCAAATCTCATCGGAGTAGAAGGGGAGAAAGGTGGAGTGATGAATGAAAAAAAACAAAAAAAAGAGGAAGACTGTCAGGCAATAGTTACAGGCAGGGGTAGGAACTTTGAGGTTACTGCAACGACCCAGAAAATCTTAATTTCCTCCCAGTGTTATTGTAACCAGTGATTAAGTTCCAGCTGATCTCAAGAGGAAACGATGGGAGGAACATCAGAGAACACATTCACAAACAGATTCAGTAAAGCTTTAGCGCTCAGACAAACAGGCTAACACTGTCGGGATGTCGGGCTCTGTAAAAGAAGAATCAGGCTCTCCCCAGCGTTTTAATTATTCATATCAGCGTGTGCTTGACTTTCAGAGAAGAGCGGAGCGGTACACATACAGGCCACCCAGTGGATCAAACAGCAAGCCGACTGCAACAGAGGATCTGGTGACAAAGACACCAAACCACCCTCTGATGCGGGAAAAAAAAGACAAGAATGAAAAGGAGAAGCTGAGGAAAGGACGGAGTATACAAAGGCAGCAATCTAAAATCGACTGGAGACTTTAGGCCGCCTGTGGACACCCTTAGACCTGGAGCAAAATAAAAGATTTAAAGTTTGCATCCTCTGCCTACTTAGAGCAAAACAGTCAAGATGTGGCCTTGTTTTTCCAACTCCTAACTTTAGACTAACCTCACTTGAAGTCTTAATGCAGGCAAAGGAGACAAGGTTTGAAGATTTTGCACCAATTCGATCCTCCTAATGAGCCATCAGATAAGATTACTATCGGTGCTTCTGTTATGACTCAATTAAGCAGAACCTTTGGTGCAAAATGAGACTAACATGGTTAAACTGGTGAAGACCTCAGTTTTTTCAGACTGTGGTTTTACACAGGCTCTGACTGAACAAACAATGGAGTCCCAGATCTTGTCAAATGGACCTATTGGGATTGTGTGGGAAAACTAATTTACCACATTTAAGGATATAGATTTATCGTGAACAGAAAGTGCCAGACCATTCTCTGCCTGACCAATCACGTTCACCAAATGGGTTGAGAAATTCGTCTAGCTTTTTCATGTCTACCGTGGAGGACACTGAATGATGTGACAGTAGGTATTTTGCGAGATGAACAAGGAAAATGAGAAAAGTGTGGAGATTTCTTTTCACTGCCTCGCTCTCAGTTTATTTACATGTGTGTGCATGTGAGACCAAGGGATACTCAACAAAAAATAAACTAGAACCAGAGACTGCTTCACCAAAAACAGATTTTATTTACAGTTTTTTTAAATGGCAGAGACTTCCCCTTAAGTTAAGCAGCAAGAAATATTTAAGCAAAAAAAAAAAAGGGGGATAAACAATAAATACAAGAATAAAATAACCAACAGAAACAGTGTGGGGCTAGACTGGATTATAAGGGAAGTTTGTAGAGAGTTATGACTTAAAAGGGGTAGACTTTCACAAAACACAGGCAGAATAATACACAAACACCACACATGATTGAGTCAAAACTGTCAAACACCCCTTCAAAGTTTCCTACAAGCACCAAACTAGGGTGACTCAAACCAAACAAAACATGCACTCAAAATGGCTGCTTGACTGATCATCTTCCCTCCTAACGCAGCAAAAAGCACCACTAGAAAATATTATTTAAAAAGTTCCAATTGATTCAGTTCAAGACGCACTACAATTTGATTATAAACCTTCAGAAAAACTGTTGTTGGCAGTTTGATTTTTAAATTAGTAATACAGAAACTTTACAAATACTTGACAAAAGTACTCACACTGTAAAATAAATAAACCTACCTTGCTGAACTGGACAACAGTTTCCTCCTCAGTCAGAGACATGCAGGTGACTGGAATCTGCATTATCATAAAGTTTAGATAGGTCAATGCAGAAATGAGACTAAAAATACATAAACAGATGTTGCCAAGCACTGCTCCAAAGTTTTAGTCTCTCACCCAAAATGAATACTATGAAGTAAAAGCAACATTTGATGGCTCTACAAATCCAGTATGAAATCATGCTTTTAAATATACTTACCTACCAAATCAAACACCAAACAGAGGCTGACCTCAGCTGCTGTCTATCAGATGTGTCCCAAACCAGGAAGAAAGGCCCAGGTGAGCTTTCAACCCCTTTTTATAAACTCTGCCCACTTCCTGGGTCCTAGTGCTAGACCTCCTTTTACCTTTCGCTCTACTTCTACCCCCACTTTCAAAGGTCACTGTCTTGGTGGAAAAGTAATTAAAACCCTGTCATGCCAGTTTCAAACCCATGGTCTAAACAATGCCTATACTGGTTGGCTGGAAGCCTAGGGGTTGTCATTTCCACTACTGGGTCTAATAGCTTCATTTGGCCTGCATACCGATTGTGGCAGACTAAAGGGGGTTGCGTGTTGGCCTGCTGTATTCCTATGGGAGCTGCTACAGGGGAGGTAATAGAAGACTCATCATAAAATGGGTCTGCTAGCTAGTCTTAATGAGGCTCTGGCTGAATTGCAACTGGTGGGTCTTAAGGTAACAAGTTATGACATATGGCTGCTAGATGGGGGTTTCCAGAGTATAGAGGCTCTATGTTGACCATTATTATACAAATCACTTATCATTTCAGCCATGTTAAGATTATTTTCCTCCCCTTCAAACAAACTGTGCAGCTCGGGTGAAAGAGAATCAGGACTGACTGCACTGGCACAGAATGGGAGAACTTCATATCATAGGTTATAATCTAGCAATTGCTTTTTTTTCCTGGCATAGCTCTGTTCCTTGGTCAGATTTTGTAATCTCTTCCTTTGTCATCCACACAATGCCCAGGGTCACATAGCGTATGGTCCCTGTCTTCCTATCCAAGTGGATGATTCCTTCCTTATTCCTACATTTAGCCACCAATCTTAGCTGATCCCAGGTATAGTAATATTCAATACTCATCTGTCCACTTGTGGATGGTAGTTTGGGCTATGTTATCTATTTTGCAGAAAAAGTGTGTTGAGTTGTGTGCAAATGCAATGATCCGAGGCAGATAGTGTGGCCATTTACTTTCCTTTTCAAATGGCAGGCTTCAGTGTACGGTGTCCGTTATGAACCTTGCACACAGCCCATTACGCCGAGGGTGGTACGGTATTGTGTGGCTTTTTTGAATACCATTTTTTTTTTTTTATTAGCAGACAGCTTCGATCTTCAAGAGGTTCCAGCAACAATGGCGAAAGAGTGCTGCCTGATGGAATCCTTACAGGTCGACCATTTACGGTAGCCTTGCCATGTGCCTCTGCTTGTTAAGCATCTCGATTGCCTGGCACTTTGACAGGGCCTCTTTCCAGCCAGGGCAAGCAGATTTCAGTTGGGGGAATCGAAAGAGCTCAGGACCAAGCCGGACAAACAATTCTTAGCAGGAACATCAAATGAATTTTTGCTCCTTCATATGATGGTCTTCTGAGCTCTCAACAACCAATGCCATCATCTGAGAGAGGGTCTTATTAAGGACACTGACATCAAGTTACAAGTAATCTATGTTGGGGATTCCTAATCGTTTCGCAGCTTTCAACTGCAGGTAGCTGCACTGCCACAACTTATCTTCTAATTGTGACTGAAAGTGTTCTATAAAGAAATCTTCTCCTATACTGAAGACCACAGTATGAGCATTATGTTCAGAAGGGACTGTGATACTCCCTACCAACTTCTGCTACTGGAAATTTCCCTATAAGTTGAGGTGGACTTTCATCATGGTTGCTTGAGCCTGTGGGCTGCTGCCTTGTGTCTGGATCCCCACTCCAGAGGGCGCTGGTTTTCCCTAGTTAAACAGAGGTAGCCACATAATCGTTTGTCGGTGCTGTGCTTGTTGTCCTGAGCCTTTTTTGGGGCCTGCAGTGGACTGTATCTGGGCCTTACAGAACCCTGCTATGTGTCCTGCTTTTTTTACAGCGCATACAAATTGGTCTACAGTCTGCTTAAAAATTATAGGATTGTAATGTCTCTCCTCTCTTTTGCAGACTTTGTATATTGTATGGTTATATTTAAGATGCCTATGTGTTTCATAATACCATAGCTGTTTCCTCGGACACTCTTTAAGCTCAGCTAGATCTCCATGAAGTGGTCATAGCATTAGCAATGGTACATGCATTGCAGGCAGACACACAAGCCCTTTGCCTCATCCCATATTTTCCCTCTTCTCTGAGAGATTCTGACAGATGACTGTGCTGGGAAAAGGAACTAAAGCAACACATGATTGGGAGCAGCGATAATTTTTCCGAGGTGTCTATTACTGTGGGGCAGCAAAAGTCGAGCTCTGCTGAGGAACCCCCATTTAAAGGATCACAAAGAAAAAGAATCTATTCAACCGGGGACATTTGTCTACCTGCCAGGCACCTGTTAGCTTCTTTGGTCCATTTCTCAACAGCTATCAAATCAAAAGACAATCTACCAGAAATCTGGAACATTTTCGCTTTCTTGGAACATACTCAAACTGAATTTGCACTGGAACAGGAGTGGGGATAGGCATTTTGACACTAGCTGAGGTAGAGGCATTAGGCTCATTAGATGGCCCTGCCTGAAGTGAAACAGTACTTCGTTTTCGCAACTGGGACTTCATTTGTTCATTTTTAGCTGCTCTACCTGATCCATAATGACTTTAAATGTCCTCCATACGGTGAATAAACATTCAGATGTGTGAGCCTGCAAGTGTCCTGAGGTGATAAAGGACCTCTGTGGGTCCTTGATTGCAGCTGCCGCCACTGTTTTTCCCTAACTATCTCTATTACCATACAATCCTACAGGGCAAAAACATGAATCAAAGATACACAAAAATAAACAAAAATAATAAAAAACCTCTGTATTGATCCTCTCAATGCTATGCTAATTGTGGCCAAGGGATAGTCAATTACACAAAACGCAGAATAAACTAGAACCAGAAACTGATGTAGCAAAAACAACAATTTTATTTTCCACTGCGTTAAAAGTGAAGAGTCTTTTCTCTTTTAGTTAAATAGCTGCAAGATAAATAAAAGCAAAAAAAAAGTGCATGATAAACAATAACAAGAGGAATCAAATAACAAAAAAAATAGACAGTGTGGGGAGGACTGGAGGCATATTAGCATAGAGTTATGCCTAACTGTCACTAGAAACACAGGCAATTTGGCACATTAATACACACACACCACACATTGTCCAATTTGAATGACAGGACTAACAATACTTAAAAGTTCCCTACCAGCGGGCAAGCTGGGAATCAAACCTCACAAAAAAGCATGTAAGCATTTATTCAATATAGCCCCCAGCCCCCTTTCTGAAGGCTCACTTTATGTGGTTTTGCGTGTTTGCTTGTGTCCTTGGCTATATATGTGTCTCTCTTTTGTGTGAGTGAGAATGGGCCAGAGTGAGATGTGTGATGAATTAAAAATTTGTTCAACAACCCACCTGGTAAATATCACAATAAACATTATTGCTCATAGCCCGATAAATTTAATGAAAATGCAAATAGATTGGTAAACCTGAGCAGATGCTCCCCCGGTCATTTGTTATCTTATAAGTCATTGTAAATTAATAGTTTGTGTGACTTTCCTCACACAGAAGTTCACACGATTAGGTGGCTGAAATAAAAGTTGCACTAAAGACACCAGATGCTAAGAGAAGTGTAAACAAGTTCTATATTGCAGTAGCAAATTCGTCATCACTGAAAGCGCAGAGTCAGAGATGAGAGGGGATGAAGAGGTTGTGATGAGCAGCTGAGCAAAAGAAGAGCTGCTGATGAAATGATTGGAGTGTTTAGAAGCAGAGAAAGGCAAGATATGGGCTCATAATCAAATGCCATGGAGCCAAATGCGATCATGCACTGAATCTGCTTATTTACATCATACAAAAACTGAGCCTTTAGTGATAAAAATCTGCAAGGACTTTTTACCTCCATCCGTGGCTTCACATCCTGTGTCCGTCTCTCTATCTCAAAAACACACATTTTTTCCTGGTCGAATGTTTTTGCAATATCTCATACCAGTGTCAAGAAGAGAGCGGAGAGAGGCTCAAGGCCAACATTTACTACAGAGATGCTGCATTGATAATGTGGCAAAGATAAGAATCAGGGACACAAAAGGGTCAAGTTTGCGAATGGTCTGTAGAGTTCCTCCCACTCACTAGTAACACTACTCTGAAATATGTAGGACACCAATGGATAATGATTATGCAGTGCAGTGTGTTCCTAGTTCTTGCTAGAGGAAAAAACAGAGAGAGAAAGACAGACGAGGAAGATGCAAGACGGGCCAATAAACTCTACCAGCATCATTCTGAAGAGAATCTCTTGAGCTTTATTACCAGACTTCAACAGAAACAACTCAACCGTGTGGAGGCAAATATGCTGCACAGGTTTTTCTCATCCGCCTCCCTTTCAACCCAGACACCCAATCCTCCCTGCCCTCCTTGTCATCTTCTCCCCTCCCAATATGTGGCTCCCACCACCCTGCTTCATCTCTTCTTGGCTGGACCTCTGACTATGTGCCTTATTTGCTCTCTAATGTTATCCAAAATGCAGAACCCCCTCTGTGGGCCACTGCTTTGAGGCCGAACCTATATCTCACTGCCTGACAGGAGGAGAAAGAAAGCCAAAACGGGATGTGGGGAAAGAAATGGAGCTCTTTCATGCCCAAGGAGGGAAAGATGCAGAGACAGAGGGAGTGTGTGGGCAGAGGAGGGGGAGAGAAGTCATGAGTCTCAAAGACAGACCTGCCATTCTTAGGTCTTAACAAAGAGAAAAGAGAAACATTCAGTGGGAGAATACTCATACACGACCACAGCAGGTTTCTCAATCTTTCGCAATCTTCGATTGCACTAAAACGCAGTACCTGACAGCAGCTGACAGGTTCTACGGCAGGAGGCAGCGCAGAGGGCAAACAGCACATACTTTCTGTGCATATGTCTTGCATCTGCACATCCATGCATGAAATAGTGCTTACAGCTGCTTACATGACTGAAGCATTCTGCAAACGTGATGTATAATTAAAGTGCTGCTGTCGTTAAGACATAATTTGCATTAAGTTTTGCCTGACATCATTTCAAACCGACAAACTAGTTCAGTAAGTGATTGCTTTTTTGTATGTGTGCATTTTAAAAAAATGTGAGAAATCTCATGAGTGTCCCTCATGTATGTGGAGGAATGCATCCCATCCATATAGGATGTGAGCATACATCTGAGAGATGTGGCAAGTCAAATGTGAATGAGGAGTTTTCATGATGAGTGAGAGATTGAGGTCATCCTGCATCCTGATCTTTGTGAGTGATAGAGGAGGTCTTTCCAGAGGCTGCCACTTCATAGAGTAAAGCTAGCTATTTAATCACCACTCTATCTCCCATACATGTTTTTTTTTTTAAAAAGGTGACATTATTGGGACAGACATCACTCAAAAGAAAGACTTTGTTGAATAATCCCATGAAGCACGAGGTGAAAAAAAAATCTTTTTTTAGATCTCTGAATATCATTCATTCATCATTAATGGAGGAGGGTTGCTAACAAATTGTATCTGGCTACGGTTTAAATCCTATCTCTATAACTCAGAAAACTGGACAGCATATAGACTAGGCCAATATCGTAGGAGTGGCTGTGAATTACTTCTCCCTAACTTTCAGAATCATAGCTCCGACCACATTTTGTGCCAGAACGACAGCTAAAAGGATGAAGTGAATATGAACCTTTTTCCCTTTGATTTTTTGCAGTAATTTATTTAAGTTTCCCTCACAGTGCTGAGAGCTGCACTCCACCTCTCGCATAACAATTCACCACACCATCCAACAGAAGTTACATGAGTGCACCACTACAAACTCAGACTTCTAATTATAGGCTGCGCTTCTGATTAGCATTGCCGCTTTAAATAAGTTTTGTCCCACTTTCTGTACATATAATATACAGTTTCTTATGTAACTATGCATAAACACAAACACCAAGATGAGACAGGGTCCAGAGTTCCAGAGAAGTAGACAGCACGTAAATATCATCCGTGTATCTGTGCTTCATAGCACTCCAGAGATTTAATTACCCTCCCAACTGCCCCGTCTCCCACGTGCACATCAGATCAGTCCAAACGTTTTGCATGGATGCATGCCATTAAAACAGTTGTTCAAAGAAATTATCTGAAAATATCGTTTGTAATTTTTCATATTCGTTTTAATTTCATTTGATTCGTTTTTCATTAATTCAAATGAATTGGCAGCTGAAATAATTAAAATAAGAAGAAAGAATACCATATCAAAAAGAAGAAAGAAGAGTCACCAGTAATCACAAACAAGTACAAGGTCAAGGTACAAAAACACTCAGGCGAATTTTAGTTAAATGTAGTCATGAATAATAGATGAAGCAGAACTTTGAAATTCTGCTTTGGTGTGATACTTTATAGAGTTGAAATGAATACAAATAATGACAGAATTTGAAATAGGGCTCTTCACACCTGACAATGAAGAACAAGCTTTACCTCGTCGTATATCACTATTCCTCACTTTGGTCATACAACCAGGCCATACATGTACAAAATAAGAGTAACGGTATTCTGTTCCTGCAAGTGCAAAATAATATATGGCTGTATATGAGATATCCTTTACCATAAAGCAGAGCAAAGACCGCTGATCCAGTTTTCAAGCTCTATTGTTAAAAATAAAACCAGACATCTATATCTATAATTGGGCTCTATATCCGTTTCCCTCTCAGTTCTAAAACACTGGACTGCCAGACTCTCAATGAAGCAATTTGTGCTGGCATCAGCTGTGAAGTCAATGGGGAATAGCCTTATAATGAAGCAGAGATACAACTGAATGTTCAAACAGGAACCTCTGGCAACCAATATGGATATTTGATGTTAAACTTTCATTTTCATCTCATCTCAACTTTTATAATGTTTGTTTCAGAAGTGTCTACAAGATGATTTGGCAAACAAATATTGTCTGTTGCTGAGCCACAGAGGCTATTTTGAATTTCAATTTGGCACGGAAGAAGGCAATAAGAAGACAGGAGTGAATGCCAAGGGAGCAACAAGTCCAGTCAGTCATGGATGAGAGTCATTTATCTCAGTCTGAGGGGCACTCATTCAATTACTCTCTAACTGGCTGATTGGAAGCAGAGCAAGTATTGATTGATTTTGCTTTACACCAAATCAAGAGAGCAGACAATTAATAAAATGTTCCTCCAAATACCTCTGCAAAAATGGAAAAACATGTACACGCTGTACAAATTCTGATAATACAAGACTGAAAGATTAATGGTCTGCAATCTCAAATGCACTCTGTCACAAGTGCTAAATTCTTATGCTGAAAGCCTAAGCAAATTTGCCCTACTCATTAACATTATGTTAAATCCAACTGGTTTTAATACAAAAGCAAGCTACAATGAAAGACAGTCTGCTGTAATTTTATCATAGTCCCAAACACTGTGTCGCACAAGCCAGGATTGCATCACTGACCGTGTAACACTGAAATGACAGCGTGTGACAAGTGTTCAAATCAAAAAAGCACCAATCAAGCTGTTTTGGGTTATATACAGGGGCTGTCAAAGTTATTCAAAGCCTGAACACTCCACTCCTTTCTTCGCAGTCTGTCGTGAGCATAATGTGAACAAATATCAGGTAAACACAGGATGAACAGGCAACAAAAGGGATTTTCGCTCCCTGGAGTCAACAAAGCTCTGCTGCTACAAGGTTTGTCTATAGAGGATGAGGAGAAAGGGGAGGATTTATTTATTTCTCTACAAAAATGAGTCATTCCATTATGGAGGTTGGGCGACAGAAAGAACAATAAAAATATGCAGTTTCCTAATGGGTCTTGTGTGTCTGGGCTATGTGAGAATGAATTATATGTATGTGTGTGTCAATTTGCATTTGTTAGCAAGTATGGTGTTTCTAAATGTGCACAGAGGAAGAGAAAGAAGGGAGGGAGGAGAGAGAGAGTGCGAGGGCCAGCAGAGAAGAATTGCTGTCAGTTGTTAACGGTGAGAGCCAGTTAAATTGCTGACTCATGTGCGGCGCCAAATTACAGTCCAGGAATGCCTGGCAACCCTTTTATGATTGAGCTTCTATGGAGGCTATTCACAGCAATTTGTTATTTTGAGGATTCTGTCCTCGTTCCTAAAGCAACTATCGCAGATGCAGAGGGACTGACACGTTGCACTATAAAGTCTCATTTTTACAGTTCAAACAAAGCAAACAAAGGAGCTGTTTTATTTTTCCCCTGAATATTTTCTTGGGTTTGTACACTTGGCTTATTTCCAAAATGGTTCCATGAGTTCCTATCTGTAGAAATACAGAAATTCTCACAAAGACCTCTTTGCCTCTGATAAAAAAAAAAAACATTTATTTTAGAGACCAGTGCCAAAATGTTAAAGATGGTGTTTTTTGCCAGAGAGAAAGGGTTGAGAAATTCTCTACAGAGAAAATTTGAACAGCAGGAGATATTACTGTTTGTTCCTGGTGGGAATGTATGCATTTCGTGTTTCCTTCCATAATGGTTCTATAACTGCAGGGGGAACAAGACTGTGTATGTTTCTAAATAAATAAATAAAATTCTGCCAAGTTGCAAATAAATTGCAATTTGCAAATAGCACTTTAAAAAAAAATTCTCAATCAGCAACAGCTCCATGCAACACACAACTAACTTCTAGAAGAGAACATAAGGTAAAAAAAAAAAAAAAGACCTTAGATTGTATGGAGGCATAGAAATTATATTTTAAAGTTTAGGATTGACTGGATAAATATATGGATATTATATAGAGCCACTTTGGTCCAGACAATATGTACACAATAAGCCCGAGCGCAAACATTGAGTTGGACTAAATTGCCACAGTAACAGCCCTGCATTATAAGACAGGCTGTAAAATTGGGAGACAGTCTCCACATAATGTCAATGCAGCTAGATAACCAAGCTGTGTGCAGACACCTAAGATGGAGAGGAATGTAATCTGTTGAATGAGACAACGCTTTAAAATAAAACTCATTTCTTCCCCCTTGGCATTGTGCTTTGTCTGCAAAAATGAGGATTTGCGGTGACTTCTCAGACACTCAGGGCCACTGGTGAACAAAGAGTTATTATTCACATCACACACACACATTTTCACACATAGAGTCACACACACATTCACCAGCTCAGAGGTCCCTTTGCTGCATTTGGTCATCTATCGCCATTCAGCTACTCCTTCCACTTGGTCCTTTATGACTCCCTGAGCTGCTCTTGGGCTCTGTGGTTACAAGAGGTACAAGTCTTTTTAACAGCCCCTCCATATTCAGAAGACCCATAATGAAAGAGTAGGTGGGCAAATCTGACATCAACACCTCCGCTCGACTGAGTTACTCCTGAACTCCAAAAATGGTGAGAGCTGGGTGGAAACCATAACAAAAATAAGATCCAGTTCTCAGGTCTTACAATCAAAAGCCTTTGATTAGAACTACACCGGCCAAAATCTGTTGTTCAGAATCACTTTCAACAGAGTCACAACATTTAAAAAATGATCTAAAGGACAGTACCAGTGGTTTTACATGTTTTTAATACAAATATATTCCCCATTACGGCTGACCATTCCTCAAGGAACATTACAATTTTTTTAGATTTTATGTTTAATCTTCCTTCCAGAAAGCTCTTTGCTTCTATTTAATTGTGATGTCAAAATGCACAACAGAAACACCAACCTATCCTGAGATAAGTAATTCGTTTTAACCACCACCTTGTTTTCATTTATGTAATCAAAAGGTACATTATCATTGCATGGCAGTTCAGTTTAAGGCACAGACCTTTTTGAAGCCTTCACATCGTATCCTGCTATGTAGGCTTTATCTTAACTCATCCTTTGCTTATGTGAGATTACATGAGATTTTTATGAATAACTATGATAACATTTAAAGTGAGTGCATTACCATATTTCTCCAATATTACTACAGATATTAGAGTAACATCCAATGCTTTTACTACATTTGTAGGCTACTCAGTAATCACCAATAATTCTAAATGTGTAACTCCCTTTTAATTATTAGTTATTTCTAGTCATTGACATATCATTTCCAGCTCAGAAATTTGTTATGATAATAAACTTTAATCCTTTAAAGAAAACATTTGTGTGGTATTTCCATTTGAACTATGACATTATGTGTTTGCAGTCCTTCTTGAATGCATATCCTGTCAGTCCATGTCCTGTTTAATAGAAGACTGGCACAATAACAGAGGATGAAAAGGGCAAGAACACTGAAAAAAATGTTAATAACTTCTGTAAATATTTTTTTAAAATATGCTATATTTAATCTTTCCCAAGGAAAAGTCTTCTGTGTGTGTGTGTGTGTGTGTGTGTGTGTGTGTGTGTGTGTGTGTGTGTGTAAAGCAGTAAAATGGAAATTTTGATCACCAGTCGATATGATCTGGCTCATGGATTCTGAATGATGTAGAGGAGGGCAATTGGCTCTCTAAACCATCTGCAAAAGCAGTAACAGTTAAGAAACTGAAGGCATGAAGAGATGAATTTGCATATGAGTTTATGGATTAATTTATGGGATAAGTGGAAGTTACTTTCAGCAGAGGGCTGTTTAATTAATGTCAAAAGGTTTTTCAGATGTGCTACAATAATTCACATAATGTCATTTTGTCTGTTTAGACAGCAGTCCCAGTCCCCAGGGCCTCAGGGCTCCCTCTTTTACAAGACTCAACATTAGCCGGTATATTTCTGAGTAAGCACAGACAAGAGAAGCATCACCAGTCACACAGGAAAGGGCAAGTATTACTACGGTACAAGAGAACAAAATGATTATAGAGCAGTAGACTAAATATACAAAAAAGTGCAAAAAGTAAGGCTTTGATGAAAACCGAGTTCAAGGCACATTTTGAACATTTCAGTCATTGTTTTTTTTCCTTTTATTATTACTGTTATTACTATTATCATTATCATTACCATCATTATTATTTTTAGTATCATTATTATTGTTACTCCTTTTTGAAAACAATGAGGCAGAAGGATTATGTATTAAATGAAATTAAACTATGTATGTAGTGAGGAAGGCAAACAATAATTGCAGCAGAGACTTGATTGTATTTATTGTGTGGGACTGTGTGGGTATGGGGTGGTTGTGAGATTAATGCAGAGCATGGTAGAGAAAAATGATAGGTGTATTTAATTCCCTTGCGATAATTGAAAACTGAATGTAATAGTTTAACATTGACAAGTCTTTCCAGCATTGGTAAGTATTTATGAGGAACCATCAGATGCAGCAAAAATATTAACTGAGCCTATGCTGTGTCCAGCATAGGAAAAATGCTTGCTGCTAGTGTATTTACTGTACTTAAATTTACAGAGAAATCTTTAAATAGATTGCACCAAATTTTTTTCAATTTCCATGTTTGAAAAGACTTATCGTTACCAAAATTAAAGTAGAATTGAAAAAATTTTATTTACAATCAAATGGGAAGACAGTATTTCATGTATTAACTTCTATATTATCATCATGATTATATAATAATTAGATTATATAAATTTAATTTTTTTTTTTTTCAGTTTTAAATATTTATCATGATCTCATTAATTTTGGTACAGAGTGCTCAGTCACTGGCGTACCACTGAGCACTATTCTAACATGTGCACCAATATGTCAATAAAGCCAAACTCCAGCAAGGAGACTTTAAATTATTCCCCCTCCATTCCCAATAAACCCATTATATTTATTTGTTACCTCAAGGCAACCAGGTCTTGTTGTATTAACCTCCAACAGAGTCCCTGGCTGCAAAATAAATAGCTAAAATCATGATGAGATATTTTCATTTTGGCATAATTTTTTAATTAAATTCAATATTTTGAAAAAGATAATGATAAGATTAAAAGAAATTAAATTCCATTAAATTCCAACTCTAATTTTACTGCTGTCTTGCATTATGTGCAGATATATGGAAAACAAAACTTCATTTTCACTCAAGAAATTGCCATCTTGAGCTTCCATAAACCTGGCCTATTGAACGATACTGAAGAATGTTTATGGCTTGTTATGTCATACAGCGAAGACATACTGCATCTGATAAAATCGAACAGTTAAACTTATCATCAGTTTTGTTTACAAACCTGGATTTTCTCTCAATTAATGGTGAGATGTGTCTAACTACTCTATAAATAATAACAACTTCAGAATTGATCCTAACAAAGTTAGTTCTTCTGCCAGCACTGCTATGTTGTTCACAACCCAGGAGTGATCTATTTTCTGAAACTGCAAATGTAGATAGATGAATATTTATACAGAGGCACACATGGGAGCACTTCACCATGCAGCTGAAAGCCAAAAATGCTACCAACTCACTCTCCTCCCTTCCTCTGTCAGCCCA